>CM051628.1:7647500-8157500 GCA_028020825.1 Podargus strigoides
ATTCCCTTCAGACAAAGTTCTTATTTCTGCAGTGGTAATCTTGTTTACACGTGCTTATTCCCCAGCTGATGGAGACTAATATATCCCCAGTGTTGTGTCCAGAATATGTGGTGGTGTCCTGCAGCAGATTCAAAAATCTTATGGCAGCACAGGGATCTCTTCTGTTTGAGCTGTGCTGAATGGGGATTCACTCCATCACGACTTACCCATTACGACTATGAAAATAGCAGTGATGAGTGGTAGGTACAAGCAAGGGCCTTAAATACATTTTCCGGTACATACGTGTCTTATTTTTTAAATTAAATATTCAGTAATGAATTTTCCTGTGGCTGAAGCCATTCATCCTCATATAGGAAATGTAACTAGTCTGTAGTTGAAGCTGAAATTGCCTAGTTGCAGAATATAGTCAGAGGGGGGTTTTCTTGATGTAGAAACCAGATTTGGCAGGGTGAACAGGAGCATCTTGGTAGTTCAAATAAGGAAGACTTCACAGTTTTAGCCGGATGTCATATTTAAAAAAGAAAATGAGGAGTTACAGTCATGTTTTGTGTGTTCTTTTTCCCTTCTTCTCTTTCCACAGAGTATTTTGAGTGTCACACAGTTGCAAACCAATTTAACAGAGGGCTAGAAGTATCAAAGGAGATGAATTTTTGTGATAGTAAGAGTGAAAGAAGGAGAAAAAAGAAGACAGTGAATGATCTGGTAGATTTATAGAAAAATAGACTTTCCTTTCCAGTATTTTCTAAACTACTTGTTTGGGAAGTTTTCTTAATTTGTGTTTGTACCTATTTTTAGAGAAGCTTGCAGCATCTTTGACTTTTAGCATTGACATCAGTTTTAAGACATTTGGTGACTTTTGAACTATCATAAGCCTTTTCTTGTGTTGAATATCTGTGGTTTTTAATGCTAATGGAATTCTTTTTAATAAACTTGTGAAAGCTGAATTAACTTCAGAGTCTGTTACAGAAGAATGTGTGACTCTGGTTTGGATGTCTGGGGAGTTTTCTGTTTGTGCTTTAATTCTTAGGAAAAACATTTTTTCCATAAAGTGAACGAACGACTTTCCAAACCAAACATCTTCATCTTGAACAATAGATGGGATGCCTCTGCATCAGAACCAGAATATATGGAAGATGTGAGTGACTCAGTGGCTCTTTTTTGGGTTGATCTTTTTTTTCCAAATATGTGTGTATATAAAAAAGGCCTCCACATGCGTAAAAGCATGCTAAATTGCCTAGGTAACACAGTTATTAATATGAAAACACCAGCTTTGTCATAGTAATAAAAGGATAAGTTACTTGGTCTGAAAGTGGAAATAGCTTATTCCTCCTTAAGAGCAAAAAACCAACCTGCAATTCCAGCTGCAATATGCATTACTGCATAGTCAGGTAATGCAATGGGAAGCTTGTTTAGAACCTTTTTCCTTTCACAGTTAAGCTTGTTTTAAATCTTCTTTGTACTACCTTTTATTTCTGTAATGGTAATGCAGCCTGAGGGTACAGACTGTACATGTATGCACACATAGAGTAGCTGGTCACAGTGCTTTTCAGATCTCTCCAGCTCACATAACTCCAGGCAGTTGTGGAAGAAAGTATTGTTGCTTCCAGGGCTGTTAAATGCTTAAAAGCAGCTACTGCTTCAGTAGGATTAGAAGGCATCCATTAAGAGGCTGTCCAGCATCCATTTCTGACTGTGACATTCTGATTTGATGACAGCTCAGTTTTTGTATTTTTCCCTCTCCTGCAGGTGCGGAGGCAGCACATGGAGCGCTGCCTGACTTTCCTCGTTGATGAGCTCAAAGTTATTGATCCTGTAGAAGCGAGGAATCGCATCTTCTTTGTTTCAGCGAAAGAAGTTCTGAGTGCCAGGAGACAGAAGGCCCAAGGAATGCCAGAGGGTGGTGTGTAGGAACTCCTTGTTTTTCCTCAAATACAGAAACATATCATAAAACCTGATAACCAACATTATTTAAGATACAATCACTGCTGTGAGGTGTTGCTCTCTCCTTTATGGCCTGTTGTGTTTCACAGGTGGAGCGCTTGCTGAAGGCTTTCAAACAAGATTCCAGGAATTTCAACATTTTGAGCAGATATTTGAGGTATTTATGATGGGCTTTTTAGACTGGTTTTTAATGCAAAGGTAGCTTTTACTTATGCTTGACTCAATTTTACTGAACATAAGCTGTGTTAACAAGTGGAAGAGTGTAAGGTATTCAAACCATGTGGCAGCTTTGCCTTATGTGTGGGCTCTGTTCATCTGTTCTCACCTTGAATAGTAGGTAGTTGTTAGAAATAAGTATTGATCAGGGAAGGAACCGAAACTGGACTTTTAGCTTTTGTTTTGAGATCTCAGTATCAGTATAATCTATATGAAAAGAGATGATGCTCTTAGAAAGGAGTGTATCACTTATAAGTATAAGCTGGTGAAGTATTTGGTAATAGTAATAGTAAGCCTTATTTTGCTCTAAGTTGTAGGTTTTTAATTACTCATTGTCATTCAGGACACAAATAATAAGAAGTTGTGTTTCACCGATGTGAATCTAAATATTTACTCGCATTTTTAAAGCCAGAGTTTTGAAATTGTCACCTTTATCTACTTCTTAGCTCTGATACTCTGAACACTAACACTATTTTTGTAGCCTTGTTGCTGTACAGAATACATCCTTCACCCTCAGTTTACCTATATTCATAGTTGGAGTTTACAGTTTCTTCAGAAATAGGACTGGGTAAGCAGTCGAGTGATTTATTTGTGATAGGATTCCTTTATCTTTCTGAATTTGGTAACTCTAATTATTTAAAGCCATTCTGGGATATCTTAAGGAGGCATCTTGGATATACCTCCATGGTTTGGTGGGGCATATATCGGTGTGTCTCATGTGACATGAGCCTGAATGGTGTGATTGTAGTTTGTGTACAGCAAATGCTAAAGACTGATCTTGCATGCTTCAACCAGTAATTCCCTGTTTGGTAAATTTTTTTAAGGAAAATCATACTGCCTCTGTGAGAAGTATTTCTTCTCTCATTACTAGAAGTTAAGCACTCAACACTGAGGATATTTCAAGATTAAGATGGACATATGACTTATTAAATGATGCGATGCTGTAAGTGCTCAGCACATCTGTAAATCAAATGTCACAGTCACGAGTTGGCCACCAAAATGAGAAGCATCCATCACAAGGTCACAACCATGACACATTTCTTTGGCAGAGGCAGAGAGAAAAAGTAATTCTATGACAGCACTGAATGGCCTTAAAACAATTTCTTTCTTCTTTCACGTCTATTTCATTTGTTTCATCCCTTCCGACTCCAACAGTGAGAGTGGGTGCTGAAATGTTTTTCCCTGCTCAGCCATATTTCATCCTGAAATCATAATGAATGGCTTTGAATAGGAGTGTGATCACATCACATACAGAGCATGACAACATGTGCTAAATTAGGAGTGGCAAAGCAATTTGAATTTCGAGTGTCTGATGTTGTACCCTCTTTCACATTCAGGTTTTGTGGGCAATTTACTAAGTTATAATGACATTTTATTTGCTTTTAAAGCAAGGCAGATAATTAAACGGTTCACCAGGTCTGAAATCTTCAGACCTAATACTCAAATTACTGTCACTTGAGCTGCTGAAGTAACAGGTGACAGTAGTATGCTGGTGTCAGTTATGTTTACCATCACTAGGCTGTTCTTCCTAATGAAGAATATTGTACATCACAGAGAAAGTTTTGTGTTCAGTCTGGGAACAAAATCCTGCTTGGCACCATGCTTTATGCACTCCTAGACCAAATTCAGATGGTGTTTAGCCGTGTGTACAGCCTAAGCACTTCTGGCAGAGGAGCTGCAAGTCTCAACTCTTGGATTACACTCCAGTCTGTGAAAGGGAGGGGATGAGAGATGATGCCTCTGTCCTCAGCAAACACTGCCCCCTTCTCTGCCTCTGTCTGTCTTCCCATTAGCTCCTTGTCCCCGTTCAGGTGCCCTGCTCAGGCTTTCCAAATGTCTCTTCTGCTCAATTATTCTATGATTCTTTTGTCTAGTTCACATCTCTAAGCTATCTCATCACCTCATTTATAAACCCGTCCACACGTTCTGTGTTCCCACTGGCTATATCTGCTGGTTTTGCTCTTCCTGGCTTCTCCTACCCTACGTTTATCTTCACTAAAATTGGATGGCTTCTTCCTCTTTTCCACAAGAGAGGAGGAACTGATACATTTCCAGTACTTCCACATTCCTGATTTCAGTATCAGTTCTCTGATGGGAAAGCCTGTTCATCCCAGGACTGATATGAGCTCAGTATAGCTAGAATAGTAAAAAAAAAAAATACCTAGAAACAACACATCTGTGCTAGTTTGTTGTGATATGGGAAAAATTTGGACCATTTTTGAAAGGTTTGTAACTCCATTTATGTAGACTTTTGTGTGAGAGCAAAAGGCATTCCAGAAATAGATAGAATATGTTCTTCTGCAAAGCTGAAAAGAAAAACTGGTTGCTAAAAGAAAAACTGGCCTAGGCATTACTATAAACACTTGTAAGCAGTGACGAAATTAAGATTAGAGATTGATGTGTAGTAGCTTTAATAAGTGTTGTTACAGTGTATGTCAGCTGCATTACAGCAAAGAAAAAAAGATATGCATTCTGAAAGGAAGGGGTTGGGTTAGTGAATCAACAATGGATTTTTATATTGTAGAATAACAGAAAGTAGTCTGTGTATCTTCTGAAATTTTACACTGAGATACACAGAAATGCCTTATCGAAACAGCAAAGAAGTGCAGGCACAGTGCACTGTGTGCAGGAGTCCTTAGGGGATATTCCACATAAACCCAAACCCCACTCTGCCTCAGGCTGTAGTGTTTCCCAGGTTTCTTTTAAAAACTGGTAACAGAAATGGTGTGGGGAGGAGTGGAGGAGGGAGGCAGGGCGGAATGGTAATTCTGACTGTAAAGGGGAGTGAATAACACAGCCTGAGTTAGTACACTGCTGCAGAGTCCTTCCCTAACTGCACGGGAATGTGAGAATTAAAGCCTGTTATGCTGTACTGGAAGTGGGCTGGAAGGTAACTGGTTTTGGTTATGCTGTTGGAACTTACCTTTTCTCCTTGTTCAGATAAATAATTATGTACAGACTAACAGCAAAACTGCTGCTGTCCCCCTCTTACCTTTCCCAGTCGTTTAACTAACCTTTGTGTTTTTCCTAGTGCTCTAACTTGGATTTTCTGATTGTGTTGTGAGTGACTGTCATCCTTTTATCTGCCACGTACTAATGTTGGGAAGACACTTTCCTCTGTGTTTAGTCTAGCTCTTACAATGTGCTGATATTTATGAAACTCTGGCCTTTCATTGCTGATTTCTAGATCTGCTTCATCGAGGAACAGGGAATATATTTTACCCATTTTTAAATTTTTTTGTTTTGATCTATTATTTTCAGATAGCATACGCTGTAATAACAAATTTCAGCTAAGGTCGTAGGCAAGTGTTTTAAAAGCAACCTAAACCTGTTTGTGCTATGAATGGTACATCTATAGATTGAGAACAATTTATAAAGCCCATAGGTCTGGTATAAGATATGAGCTGCTTGCTTTCTTCCCCTCAAACAGAGATGATGTTGCTACTTTGGGGTGGCTTAGTGCAGGTCAAATTCCAGCAGCATTTAATTGGCTGCATAACTCAGGATGTGCAGTTGCTTGAAAAATGTTGCAGTCTTAATTATGGCTTATCACAATTGATTTGCTTTGGCCCAATGGAACATTTGTATATCTCGTCAGTCTGTGTCCTGTAATTTGTGAATCACTGTACAATGGTCAAGATTGCAGATTGATTAGAAATGGTATCTTTAGAGCATTCTGTACTCATTCATTTAACACTTCAATAATCTGCAAATGAGGTAATATTTTAAGGACTATTTGACAAGTTTCTTCATCCTGTGGGGAAATCCTTGTTTCTTATTCCTATTTGTACATTTCCTTACTGGATGGTCAGTACTGACATAAGCTTGTCAGATTTTATTGACAGAACTGCTTCTTGAAACTAATATTTATTGCAGGAAAGAAAGCTCAAGCTAGGCAATATTGCCAGCATCTGTGTTAGACTTTAATAATTACAAAGAGATAGTTTGGAAAACTTTCTGAAGAGCTAGATTTTTCTGACTTATTCATCTGAGTTTTCTTTTTTCTTTACACTATTAATTTATTTTAAAAGAATAAAAACCTATGCACATTACTGTGAATGAACACCAAGGTACAGATTTGCTGCTGTAGACTCATTTGAGATTTCAGTTCTGTTGTCTTTTAATTTCTATATACTTTCTCCCTTTTTATTTCCCATTGCTTTAAGTTCACGGTAAAAGTAGCAGCATGTGCTTTCTGACAGTGAAATTCCTGAGTGTGTTGGCATGGAATTGCAGTAATGTGTTGTGGCTTGGGCCCCTCGCAGGAGTGTATCTCGCAGTCAGCCGTGAAAACCAAGTTTGAACAGCACACTATCAGAGCTAAACAGATAATAGATACTGTGAAAGACATTATGGACGCCATAAACGTAGCAGCAGCAGAGAAAAGGTAGGTTGCTTGGTGGGCTGGTTGGCTTTGGTTTGTCCAGATCCTCTGAGGAGCCATTTCTACGCTGGTGATTTTCTTGAGCCATCATGGACTTTAAAACTCAATTTTCTCACTTGGTAAGAAATAGAGAATTTCTCTGGTGTGCCAGTCTTACTACTGTTCACTTGCACTGCTCAGTCTTGTCCTTGGTGTGTGGTTTCTGCGTAGGGATCTTGGTTTGCTGTGTTATTTTTTGTTACTGACTTACAGTTACAAAGGCAGTCTGTGGGCTTTCAAATATTTTTGAAAAAAAATTTGAAACTTTGAAGTTTTTCTAGCTAGATCCACAATTTCAGAAGTGATGTTTGGGCCTGCGTCACCTAGTTTTTTTGTTAACAGTAACACTGAGAAAATAAATGGGAGGCTGTAGACACTTTAATTTGCAAGTGGTTAGAATACTGCGAGGGGTGAGAAGAGCCCAAGCTACCAGAGGCTTGGCCTCTGACCCTTTCCAGATTGTGTCCTTGAATCTTTGTTCTCTCTTTGCTCAGGTAATCCTTTCAGTGTCAATGATAGCAGCTCATCTGCTCAGTCTGATAGTTTCAAATATTCTTTGAGGTTTGCATATCTATGGGTTTTTTCCTCACTTTTGTTGCTACCTCTCATCTCCCTTGTACCCGGTGAACTTGCTGTTGTGTTTAATTCTGTCCAACTCCTTTCCCTGTCTGTTCATAGTGTGTCCTTATGTCTCAGCAGACTCCACTGTGCTGTCAAACACATTCATCTTCCCGAGTATGTCAGCTTTTACAGACTGCGTGTTTACACACTAACTTGTCTCACATTGTCAGAGCCTTTAAAAACATGCTTGAAATGTTTGAAAATATTCTGATATTCTACTTCTTTCTGTCAATCGACCTGCCAAAGCCTGTGCAGTGACCCCTCTCAGTCTGAATGGCTGTTTGATGTTTCAGCAGTTTAACTGCTTTAGATTGTAAGCAATTTCTACTTCAATGATAGGTCGAGGACTTCTGAAGAGACTTATTTGTGACAAGATTAGTTTCTGCTGCTCCCCCTTTGCTTTGTGGGGTCATCAGACCCATGTCACTGTTAAGGGGTAGTTGAGTGGTGCTGGTGAGCAGCAGTAGGACAGTTTGATCAGATTTATCCTTTTTATTCTTAAATCAAGATTGATTAAGTATTAAAGACCACTGATTCCCCGCACCTTTTTTAGTTGTAATTATGTACAGTGGTAGCAATTCCAACTCTAAATGGTGTTTTTGTAAATATATCAAAACCCAGTAATTTGGGTTATGCTGGATGAGTGCAGCCTTGAAATGCACCTGTACATTTACTGTCTATATCGCAGTTGTCTGAAGCAGTGCCTCTGCTTTGTTCAGCCAGTGTCACTTTGGATTCTTTTTGATTGCTCAGCAAACCATCAGCTGGGTGCTCCATGCCTGATCATAGGGTTCATTTCATTACTGGGAGAATATCTGCTGGTGATGGTGGTTTCCTTTCTGCTGTGTTAGAGTCCATTCAATGGAGGAGCGGGAAGATCAGAGGGACAGACTGGACTTCGTTCGAAATCAGCTGAACATTTTGACAGATGATACTAAGGAAAAAATCAAACGTGTTACTGAGGAAGTAGAAAACAAAGTAAGTAATGGCAGGGTGAAAAATCTTCCAGATTCAAGTGTTGTCTCTTCTGTAAGGCAGCTCCTTTAGGTGCCCACCCACCTAATGAAGTACATTTGGAATGTCCAGTATGTTCCTTTTCCAATATTAAAAAAACAAACCATGAAACACCTCAAAATGGCAATCCTTTCCAGCAGTCAGGGAATTGGATCATTCACTGGAACAGCTAATGCAGTGGTCTGGTTTCACTGTGGCTGGAAAAGGTCATATTTTATCTATTTACTGCGTTCTTCCAGGTCTCCTCTGCCATGACTGATGAGATTTGCCGACTTTCAGTTTTAGTTGATGAATTTTATTCAGATTTTCACCCTTCTCCTCAAGTACTGAAGCTCTATAAGACAGTAAGTTTTCTTACATGGTTTGAAGCCAGGTTCTTTATCTTTTCCTTTGATTTCTACTTCTGTATTTTCATAATTTACGTAGCATTGCATGTGACACTTCATTTAAGCATTGCAGGATTTTTACTTTTTAACATTTCTAGATAGTTTCTATTAAACTTTTATAAATCCCTTCTGAAAGTTAGTATTTTAAAGGAGCATACACCTGTAAGTGTCTGCCTCTTATGATCAGAGGTTGCTGCTAATGAATGACTGCTGTAACTCCCACCTCACCTGTTTTAGCCTTGTTGATCAGCTGGGAGTGCTGCATTTTCAGGACCGTCTATGCTGTCCTGGCTCTGCAAAACATCCAGAGCAAACCTCCATGGGAGTTGATGGGTTCAGTTTATCTTTGTGCAGAGCAGTGAAATTGGTTCAGTAAAGGTGACAGTAAAGGCTTTGCAGGGAAGTATGGCACTGGTATGCTTTTCAGTATCACGATTCATTGAAAATACAGACTTTTCCGTGTGCCTTTTAAAGATTACAGTCCTAGAGAAATCTTTCCTGTGTCACTCTAATTAGGTTTTCAGTCACAGTGTGCAACTTCAAAGCATGGTATTTCCATGGTAACATTCTTCTCTTCCCACTGTAAATAACAATGCTTAGTATTGAACATATCTCTGATCTGTAGAATGTAATTGATTAGCTAAACATAAACTGATGAGCATATATTCTTTCTAAAACTTCAGGAACTGAACAAACACATAGAAGATGGTTTGGGAAAGAACCTGGCTGATCGTTGCTCCAGTGAAGTCAATCAGTCAATGCATCAGTCACAGCAGGAGATTATTGGTAAGATGGGGAAGGAGGAACATCAAGACTTGTTGTTTAGAGGAAGACAATGTAAAAAAATTTGCTTGTAAAAGACTTTTGTTTCTGATAGTGATTTAACATTAACACTATAAAATGATGAAGGAAAAGCCACCCTAGATCAAAACTCTGTTCAGCTCAGTAGCCTGGCTCTGATAGTAACCAGTAACAGATGCTTGGGGAGAAGAGTTATGAACCAGGGTAAACACAGTGATCCATCCCCAATTAAGGGACTTCTGAGCCAAGATACCATGTCTGGATTAATGGCTTCAGCAAGGAGTAATGGACCTGTCCTCTGGGAACCTGCCTAATCCTTCTGTAAACCCATTTAAACTTTTGGCTTCCACAACAGATAGATAAAATACACTAATTGTTAGATAATATTTCTGCAGTATAATCTTCTCCCTAGGTCTCTCCAGATTCCAAGTGCAAAACAGGATAGTTTCACAACGTATTTGTGCACCCCATTTGTTCATAAGTAGTAACTTTATTGCATATCTCTTTGGATCTCTTTCTGGTAATAAAAGATCATGGAATTACATGAGGCCTTCTGACATCTGATGCACTAATGTTGCCTTTTCTGTATGGTACCACAGAATTGCTGGATGAACCAGCTTTTTCTTTGTCCATCCTTATCTTTTGAGCATTGAAAGAATTCTTTCAGTGAATTTGACCATTTTTTTCCAGCGGTGCTTTCTCGATGAGTTAATTTTGCCTGACTTGTTTTCTTTTATCAGAGCAATAAGTTGTCTGCTGTGATCAAAACTGCTAAAATGCTCACGGATTTTACAAATAAATAAATGAAAAAATTGGTCAGTTTAGATTCTTGTAGTTCACAAAGCTGCTCAGCAGTGCAAGGATGCTACTTGTGAGTATGCTGTAAAGCTTTTAATGTTAACTCACCTTTACTGTTCTGTTTTCTTTCTAGAAAATCTGAAACCGTTGTTGCCTTCTGGTGCTCAGAGTCAGCTCCACTTGCTAATTCCATGCAGGAGGTTTGACCTTAGCTACGATCTAAACTGTCATAGTCTGTGTGCAGATTTTCAAGAGGATATCATGTTCCATTTTTCCTTGGGATGGACTTCACTTGTGAACCGTTTCTTGGGTCCTAAACAAGCTCAGAGAGTACTGTTGGGACTAACAGATCCCAATTTACAAGTGAGTGCTTCAGAGATGAGGCTGACACTAAGTGCCTTGTTTTACCTGGGTGAGAATGTATGGATTTGTGCTGGATTTGCCTCTACAAATTACATGCTTGCTGCTGCTTTCCCTTAGTCCCCTTGTGTGAAATATATCTGATGAGGGTTGTTTTTATTGGATTATATTCAGGGTTAGAATGGAACAAAAAAACAACTTTTCCTGAACTTTGTGCAGCTGTCACCTGAGTTTTGTTTTCCTTTGGATTGAACCTTTTTCATTGGGAACTTCTGGATCCTTAGGGCAGAGCCAGTCCTACACAGAACCCTTATTCTCACCCAGTCCTCCACTGGGCCAGGAACTGTCAAAACTTCTGCTGCTTATCAGGAGCATTGTTCAGATTTCTGTGCTCAAGAGTTTCCTTTAAGTAAATCAAACCCTGAATATATGAAAAGAAAATAAAAAACAGTCTGCTGTGTAGTTCCTTAATGCTTTTTACTCAGGCTGCCCTATTCCACTCTTCTAGATCCCTCGTCCTTTAGCTACCACCCCGTCTGCTGGCAGCCTTCCTGCTGTAACTCCAGAGAGCATGTCGCATGATGACTTTATGGTTCCTTTGGTAATGAGTTTAGCTTCACTGACGTCACGGACCTCTATGAGCATCATCGTTGTTGGCGGAGTGGCAAGTAGTATTAGCAACATTAACTGTACTACAAGTGATGGCAAAGATTAAACTCTGTTCTGTTTGGGGTGGAGCGAGAGGCATGTGATGGACTTGGTCACGCTGGGCTGGATGAGTGCATGTAGTACACTGGATACCCACAGTCAGTTTGGAGTGAGCAAATTAGTCTTGTGACTCTGAGCATAGTTGGACATGCTCTCTATGCCATGTGTCTGTGTTCAGTTTCTGAATTAAAGGATGCTTTGATGGTGCCTCATTCAGTTGGGATTTAGCAGGACCTTTGCTTTCTCCTTCCTTCTTCATGAAAAAGCAGTGAGGCCTCTGTAACCTTCTGTAACCTGCATGTTCTCTGTGCCACTGGGGTCACCAGCTCATTTCAGTATAGCTTTATTGCTCTGCAATAATAATACGGAAATAATATATTTTCTTAAACTAATCTAGTGAAAGGGCCATGAAGATGATTTTAAAAAATGGGTGGAATTAGATTTTATTCTGTAGGGCAACTTACTTAAGCTAATGAAGAATCCTCTTTTTCAGATTTGGAGAACAGTAGGCTGGAAACTCATCTCTCTTTCCATCAGTATGTACGGGTTGTTGTATCTTTATGAGAGACTAACTTGGACCACTAAAGCAAAAGAGAGAGCCTTTAAACAGCAGTTTGTAAACTACGCTACCGAAAAGCTGGAGAAGATTGTCAGTCTTACAAGTGCTAACTGCAGCCATCAGGTGCAACAGTGAGTATCACCCTGGTGTTCCCCCTCCCTGGGACAGGAAATCCATGTCAGTGCCATCCTGTGGTGTCCTGGGAGTGGGGACAAGCTGTGTGTGGTGTGGGAAGGCAGCTTTAGTGCCCCTTGCCATTTATGATGAGGGAGTTTTAAAAGAGTTTGAAATTATGTACGTCTGTGTCTGTGTGTGAGAGCTGGTCTTAAGATGTAGACTCTGTTCAGCACCTTGCCACGAAGATGCAGGAGTTGGCTCAGTTCTAGCAGAGGCTGAATTGATAAGCACTGAATCAGCCCCAGCTGCCTGGGGCACTCCTCACCCTGCAAAGGGCTCACATTCCCCATGAGCAGGACACATTGCGTGGCACGGGGTGCTGCACAGGGGAGCACTGCTCAGTGGAAAATTGCCAGCCATGATGTTGGCACAGGCTGAGGTGCATTTTCTATGTTTAAGGTCTCTTTTTTTAATTTAAAAAATAATAATTCTCCTGCTTTCTGCTGTTCTATAATGCCTTAACAGCTGGAGCCTTTGATTGCTGTGTTCTACTGCACACTGCAATGCCATGTGATGACTTTTTTTTTTTTTTTTAATTTATTCTTACTTTTTTTTTTTTTTTTTTTTTTGGTAGCAGACTGCTGTAAACCATGCTTACAAACTTGTTTTCTCTGTAGGGAAATGGCCACTACCTTTGCTCGGCTCTGTCAGCAGGTGGATCTTACCCAGAAGAACCTGGAAAAAGAAATTGCTAGGCTTTCCGAAGAAATCGATCAGCTGGAGAACATACAGAGCAGCTCCAAGCAGCTGAGGTGAGTCTGGGGGTGAGTGGCCACGAGCAAGTTCAGTGAGATCGGTGCTTGCTGTTTCTTTCAGGTTGGAATGAGGTGGGCTCAGGTGCAGAAGGGTGTGCAGCAATACCTGTTTTCTTTACTTGTAACTGAACAGCTCTGGTTCAGTTAAATAAGTGCATGTTTCTGCTTGGGTGAATGAGCAAAGCTCCAAAAATACTCTTCCCAAGGTCCAGGGCTCTGAGCAGAGCACGTGTTTAGGTTTGCTTAGTGCTGTGGGTTTCAGGAATGGAAATTAAACACTGGTGTTGATTCTGCCACCTTTGTGATGCAACTGCATGGAAGTAAATCCATTGCTTTTGTTTGTTTTACAGAAATAAAGCCATTCACCTTGAGAATGAACTAGATCGCTTTACAAAACATTTTCTTCAAAAGAGTAAATAAAACATCATGTCTAACTTCCCCGGTGATCCTTAGTAGGACAAAGTAGAAATTTTATGGATGACACTTCTCCTGTGTGGAGTCACATGAAATGATTTATATTTGAAATGTTACTTTGATTACATGTGTTAATTACTGTAAAACTTGGGAGTCTGATGGAGAACCCAACTGAAGAGCTGTGGGGCTCTGTTATGTTTGTTTTGCAAATTTTGAGTTAAAAACTTGATCTTCAAACACTAAATTTCATTGGGCACTTGACAATAAAATCCCAAATCCTTATTGGTTTTCATTAGCGTTCAGCAGGGGCAAGTCTCGCTTCCTGGCATCCAGGAGTTTGTGCAGGGAGAGGGAGCTTATCAGAGTTATCCCTGCCTCCTGTTCTCACTTGCCTGGGAATTAGCCAGGGACAGAGGCTGCTGCTTTTCATGGGTGTGTGTCCTTGTTTAACGAAGGGAAGTACAAACTCTGGCAAGGGGGAAGGGCGCCTGACTGTTCTGAAAGCAAGTGACATGGGGTTGGGCAGCAGTTCCTTGTCCTCAAATGGAAGTGAAAGATGACAGTGAACTGCAGAGCATTCCCTAGAGAAAGGCAATGGGCTTGTTTCCCCTCTGGCTACCACGGTTAGACAAGATGGCATTGGTTATATCAAAACAGATTTCAGCAGGGCTTGCCGGATTTCTCGCAGTGGTGAAATGACCACTTGCCCACAAGCCCACTGTTAGAACCCACGGTCAGGTGAGCTGCAGGTGGGTGTCACCTACTGGCAAAGAATTCGCTGAGTAGATGGGCTTGCTCAAATTTTGCACGTTGGGTGGGGAAGCTTTAAGGTGATGGGGCTTGACCTGGAGCTGCTACTGCTGGATTCACAGAGCAGGGAGAGGCTGGGTTTTTTTGGCTGGTGCGATACCCTGAGCATCCCTGGGCCCCGCTGTAGACCAGGTCTCTTCCAGGTGAGGCTCCAGGCCAGTGTGCTGCAGTAGTACCTTTGCTCACCTCCAGCAATGCAAAGCCTCTTTAAAAAAAACAAACAAACAAACAAACAACAAACCCATGAGTTTTTGCTCTTCCCATCTGCTACTTAATACCTACTTTTTTCTAACTAGACTTTTTAAAAAATAATTGATTTTAAAAGAGAGAAAGCCTTTTCCAGAATATTTATATATTTTTATGGAAGTGTTAACATGACTAAATGAAATATTCAATTTTAAGATGTAGGGATTTGCTATTTTCCAGTAAATAAGGGCTATCTTAAAAGGAAATAGATGTAAAATCTAATGCCAGAGGCATTTAATTATTTGAAGACAAAGAAAGAACACTGTTTTCACTGCAATGTATTTGGTGTTTGTTTCTGACTGTGTGAGCACAGGCATGGCTCTCTGGGAACTTTCGTTAGCAGTATGCATGAGGAGTCTTCAGATTTTTCAGCTAAACTGTGAAATTCAAAAATGAGTTAACAGCCCAGCCCTCCTGTATATGAGGTGGCAGGTATGTATTAGTGCTCTTTTTCTGGAGCTTTTTATGGACATTGTATCAAGATAAAACTTTACATGCATGTGTTCTACAGTTATTTATTAAAAAATTACTACCCCTTTGCTCTAGTAAGTTTTTTGGCAGTTGTATGGGAGGTCTCCCAGGTGATGTCCAGCGTAGGACAGAACTGCTGAGGCTGAACTGGAAGCAGCAAGCTCTGCCCTCCCTACAGCAGGACTGATCAGCTGTGTATTTGTTCCTAAGGGCAGGTTACTTGTGTAACATGTTGCTGTTTAACGTGCACACACAAGGGCTCCCTTCACTGCAACAAGGTGAGCAGGAGCAAACATTAATTACTGTAGGAACGGTCTGCGGGCAGGGGCTGCTCCTTCTCCCAGCTCTAACAGAACATTCAGAAGTGACACAGTCTGGTTAAAAGCACTTGTTTATTGGTTACAATATCAACTCATGGCAACATCTTTCACTGAGCCACTGTACAAATACAAAGAAAAAGATCCATCGTGGAAAAAAAAAAAGCTATAAACAAAGAGTTCATAGCAAGTGATTTTTTTTTTCACAGGGAAGTCTTTTTACAACAGCACTGTTAAAGAACAAATGGCACAAGTCCCTGGTTTTTTTTTTTTAATAGCTTAAATAAAAGCTTTAAGACTGTTTCTGAATACATACACAATCCAAAGGCAGTGCAGAATCACTTCATAATTGGTAACATTACCGAAGTTTTCCAAAGTAGTCAGCAACAAGTAAAAAAAAACCAAAAAACAAAACCCAAACAAAAAACCAAAACTTAGCTGATGAGAAATGCTGGAAACTAAAGGCAAATTAAAATCAAGCATGTTTAGAAGCTTTTTTTTTTTTCTTTTTTTTGGACTCCTTTGGATGTAATATGTACTACGAGTGTTCAGATGCTTTTATTTTTAAAAAAAGAAGAAAAAACACAAATAGAGCACCATTGTGTAAGTAAAACAAAGGCTTGAAATATCTAAGACTATTCCACTGAAGTCCATATTAGTTAAAACCTAAACATACTGTGTGGTATAAGAATGTCAGGCACATGTAATCTGTTATCAGTTATATCAATTAGTAACACTGTTCACACATTTACCATAACAACACTGCATTAACATTCTGCATGTATTTTACATAACCAGCAACTGGATAAAAAGGCTTGTGGTGCCTCTGAAGTGTAGGAAGTAGTTTACCAGCATGCATGCCAGGTTACTGTATACAAAGTGCACCATCAACCCATGCTTAATTACTTTTACAGGAAATGCTATCTCAAAAATCAGTCATTCTGCTACACAACCATTTATACCAACTAGTTGAATTAGCCAATACTCTCACCAACATCTTAAAGCACAGCACTAAACCTAGTGGAGGTGACAGTGTCCTCAGAGAGGAAAGACTAAGCACTCTTGGAATGTTTTCACAATGTTTTCATTCCACCTTAAAAGTAATGTGAACTTCATTGTGGGACAAGCGGTTACACTAACTGAATTAAAGAGTTAACTATTTCCAACCCATGCATCACAGTAAGCACACTAGGACCGGCTGGTACATCAGTTCAGCTTTGCCAAGTCAAGGTCAGGCCCTCTCCTCAGGCAGGGGGAAAAGCCCATTGAATCCACGTTCCGTTTCACACGGTGTATTGTTGTCAACACACTGAACTACCAGTTCTGCCAGATACCGCCACGTAGCTGCAATTTAGCAAGGCAGAGGATAGCGGTGTTTGGAAGAAAAAAAAAGGTCTGGAGACAGATGGAAACAGGCCCACGGTACTGGAGTAAGCGAGCGTACATCGGCGAGATGCCACGGAGAAGCCTTTTGTGGTTTCCAGAATCTCAACCAGTATCTCCACCAATAAACGGGTGTTGGAGGCTACCTGGGAACAAGCCCAAGTTGGGCGCTTGCCTGATAGGTATTTGCTGTTGCAAAGTTAAATCAACATTAGAAAACCAACAAAAAAGCTGTACCTGAATAAAAGAAATCTGTGACACAAAGCAGAGTGTTCCACTTTTGAAGCCATAACCAACTGGCTGTTTCAGAAGTTGGGAAAGAGTCACCTTGCCACCGTTTGGGCATGACGTTCTCAGTTACTCCATTGCTGTAATTACACAAGTTACTTGACATTCAGATAACGATGTAGTTTGGCAACAAACTTGGAAATTCAGGTTTGGATGTACCCCCTGGTGCTGCAAAAGCTGCTGTGTGAGAAGGGAGTTTGCTGTCACGGTGCGCAATCGCACGAGCTGCACGCGTGAGCCCACAGCATTTTCTGTCAGATTCAGAGCTGGGATAAAACCTTTTCAGGAAAATGTATGAAGAGGTGTTTCATGACCTCCCTCATAGGAGGAGTTTGAGCTGTTACCAGTAAAACTGCATCCATTTTAGTAAGGGTGTCACTCATGAAAGGTCACCGATAGCCATTTAAAGAAGGAAATGCCACAGCCTGTGCAAGTTCCTTATTTGGCCTCACGTAACAACGTGTTACATCAAATCTGTAGGCTTGAAAAAAAAAATATAAAAAAAATCTAAACTATATCCAGAAGAGTAATTAAACAGCAAACATCACCTTGGCAGGATCTAGCACAAGCTTTCTACAAGTTCCCAAGAAGCATCAGATACTGTTTCCCAGTTGTGCTCAGGCTTCTTCCAGGTTTCCGTGTGTGCCCACGTGAGGACCCCCTCAGGCCCTGCAGCACTACAGCCACCAGCCAACCCAGCAGCAGCAGCTGGCAGGTATTTGGATGCTGCTGCTGGAAACCTCATTAGCAAGTAGTTGGCATTCCTTATCATTCATTTTAAAAGCAGTTCAATCCAACAGACAATTGCCCATCGAATGCTGACAGTGAAATGATTTGCAGCAATACCTGTGTGAGAGCCATTACCATGCTCACAGCCTACCTGAACTTTTAAGAAGAGTTACATATATATACATTTGTAAAACTGGGTTTGGAGTTTCACGAGTAGAAACCAGTTTTAATAGCGGAACGTAAAAATGGCACGTGTCTTCACAAGGGTGTTGGCTAGGAAATTGGTTCACGCTTCTATGGAAAAAAATTTTTTAGAAAAAGAATATTTTCTTAAAATTCTTTAGTAACAAATTTCCAGAATGATTCACTCAAGGCAGCTGCGAGTTAAAAAACAATAACCAAGTGCACCACTAAAAAATAAACCAAGTCTGCAAGATCCCAAAGAGCTGCTCCCTTAAGAGAGCACCAAGAATTCCCTAAGAGTTCTGCCAAGGCAGGCAGACCACACAGCAGAACGCTGAGGAATTCCTGCCACGTACAAGAGAGTGATTTTGGTCCTACACCACAGTCTGCTGTCAGTCAATGGATGCTTCTCCAGCACAAGATGCACCTTTTTGTTAAAAAGCGAATTTACTACGATTGACTGGTACCCTGATTGGCACCTGCACCCTTACAGACATGGTCATTTTACAGGCACGGTCTGGAAGTACTGAAATTTTGGATTACAAACGTCAGAAACTTGACAAAGAGTCACCTCAGCCACAAATCTGTTTTGGTAAATTACAAAACACCGGGCACTTATATTTATGTACTGCCTGACCCAGAGACACCCAGACTCCCCATAACTTCAGGTGAGGGCAGATTAACAATTATCTTCCAACCTGATGATTTAAAATTCACGTTATCTTTAAAAGAAGTCACTTAAGAGAAGCCAATAGACTTGATTCCCCTTTCCAAACACAGCACAGCCGTTCAGATTCCCAAGAGAACATCCACTGCCAGCAGGCAAGCTGCCAGGCACCAAAAAGTTAAGCCATCTTCCCAGAGAGTTTCAAGTGGGCATCAGTCACTTGATTTTCCTGCATCTGCACTCAACTGTACTTGATCAGAATGCATCATTTATAAGCAACTGACATCAACATCAGGATAAAATCCGGAACAGGAGAGGAAATGGCTATTTACAGTGTCAGAGCTGCAGAACAATTAGCATCTAATCAGCCACCACGGGACAGAGCTCTGTGGCCACAGGAGAAGCAGCGAGTCGCCCAGGCTGCAGTAGGAAGTTTTAAAGGGTCACACAGGTAAGTAAAGTTATTTGGTTCACTGTAGATTCCACAATGCCTTTTACGACTCACACTGCACACTGACAACAAGTGCTTTTGGTTGTGGTACGCTCCCCTAATTTGGAGGGAGATTACAGGCGATTAACTGCACGTTTAAACCTTCTGTAAGAATTTAAGCAAAGTCCTCCTGAATTTCTCAGTTGATTGAGGTAACTGAGCTTTGCAAACACGCTGCTTGCTGTGCACTGAGCATCACTGAGCATCACGCCAACTCCTAGGCGAATCAGCCAGAGTTTGTGATGGGCCACAACGACCTCACTGAGTTAAGACCTGAATTATCAAAAGGAAAGCCACTCAGCCACTTAGGGACAGCAATGCAGGTCACTGGGCTTCCCCACCCAAGGACCCCGTGGAATAGCTGATGCAAAAAGCTGCAGTAAGGAAGCTAATACTTCTGGAACCTTTTTTTTTTTTAAAAAAAAATTTATTTTATTTTTTCACTATTCTTGCTGTTGTTGCAAGTCTGCCTGGCATTAACTCCTCGGTGTTTGGAGGCCATGACTGCCAATGGATGAACCAGGAACCACTGGCTTGAAGGAAGAATCCCCACGATTAAAAATAGGCAAAGCAGGTTAAGAAGTGAGTGAATAAGGCGCTAAGTATTAACTGGGAGTCTCCAGGGCCTTTAAAAAAATTTCAAATGCCTTCCATTATAAAAACACATACATACCATTGGCTTCACTTTATCTACAGTAAATTCACAAAAACATTTAAAACAGCAATCTAGTTCATCCACTACAAAACTCAGAAGTGACATCTCAGGTTAAAAGCAAAGCTATAAATGTAGTTCCTTAAAAAATGCAAACGTATTTCTTTACATACAGACAAATGTTACATGATTGGCTGCTATAATGTGTATATTCTGTTATGTACAAAAAAAAAAAAGTACAGGATTAGCAGACTGAGCACAAGCAAAAACCCTTCAAGGACAATCTAATCAAACCACCAAAAACAGAAAGACTGGCTCTTAGTTTGTCGGTCACCATGATTATGTGTGCTGGCCCCTTTTAAAAAGTCAGTGATTTCTTCCCCCCTCCCCTATTTCTTCACTTGATTTTTTTTTTCTAGTTTACAGAAAGCCTTTTTGTGTAATAATCAGTGAATAGAAAAACTTCACCTGCAAATACAAGGTAGAAATGTTATTTCACAGCTATAGGCTGCAGCATTGATCTCTCCAGATCTCAAATGGAGAATGTACATGTTTGGCTCCCAGTTAATTCCAGATTCTGAGAAAACTGTCCCAAGACCCTGTAGCTACAGCCATGCCGTCATCAGTAACACCTAAACAGCTGACACGGTTGTCATGGCCAGCAAGGACACCTGGAAAAGAAGAAGCAATGACAGTTAATGTTCGATGTTCACAGCATGACAAGGACTTCAGCTGTTACTCTGCTCTCCCAGGAAAACCTTTGGAATGGCTAAAAAAAAAAATAATATGTAATGCAAGATCTAATGATGCTCTTTGTCTTTACCCTGAAGAACTGTATACGTCACAACAGCCGTATCAAGAAACTCAAGAATGAGGTTTTTAAAAATACATACAGACAATACTGCCTCCATTTTTCTCTCTGCCCTTACAACTTCTCCTTCACTCTGCCCCAAAGGCCTCCTTACCCCCAGTCAGGCTCTCGACTGTTTTTTTTCCCCTATTTTCAGCAATGCTGTCCACAATTTCAGCCATCAAGCACTTCCAAAACCAAATATGATGTAACAATGCCCGGGATACAGAAACTACTTTGAGTTTCCCATGTTTCGCAAACCACAAGGATTAAAAATCCCCCATGTACTGTGTCAGACTGTTAGAAAAGCAGCACTGTACCCCGCCTGACCTCATCCTGCTTTGGTTTTGCTTTCCTTCTATCCATTCTTGCACTTGTCTGCTCTCCCAGCTACCACATCCAAGTCTATAAGACTCAGCTGTCCATGTCACTTAAAGAAAAGGATGTATTTCCCATCTGAACAGCAGAATCAAGGCTCAGACCTGAACCAGGCCCCATCATTTAAATTACTGTATGAATTGAGAAAGATCTAGCTATGCTATAAACATGCTGTCTGTCCTGGCAGAAGTGACTAATTCAAGGACTGAAAGCATCCACTTCCCCTCCCTCCCAACAGCAGGAAATTAAGGTCCCCAAAGCAAAAAGACTTCTGTAACTTACTACTATCTGAATTACTTCCTCTGATGGGTGCAAAAGTCAATGAAAATGTGTAATTTTGTATTACTTAATTTCACAAACTTCAGTGAAATAAATTTTCTGCAGTCACAACATAATTTTGGAGGCTGTTCCTTAGCCTCGAGAGCTGGTACCTTCCAGCACACAGATAAATAATGGCCAGCCCCAGGAGTGTTTCACCCACTGGAGCATTTACTCCACACACCATATGGATGAAACTAACACAACACAACAACTGGAAGATATAACCAAATGCCATAAAATAAAAGGATGCCATTCCAGAAGAAGACATTGTTCAGAGCAATCAAGCAGATTCTGTAACATCAGCAGCAGCACTGGCAATGAACTGACTCTGCATTTTGCATAGATTTTGAATATCCGTCCTCCGCTAAGGAAATGGAAAACTTCAGCTCCTTGCAGTCCCTTGCACTCACCTGCTCTCTCCCCTTTCAGGGTATCCCACACGTTGCAGTTGAAGTCATCATAACCTGCTAGCAAGAGGCGGCCGCTTTTCGAGAAGGCTACAGAAGTGATCCCGCAGATGATGTTGTCGTGCGAGTACATCATCAACTCCTGGTCCGCACGCAGGTCAAAGAGTCGGCAAGTGGCGTCATCGGATCCGGTGGCAAACGCGTGGCCGTTGGGGAAGAACTGGAAGTTTTAATTAAGAGACAGGAGTTTGACACCAGAAGAACACGTTGCTCGTGCTTTACTTCAAAAACATCGCAGGGTTGTTTTGCCATGACCAGATAAAGGCAGAATGACTTATACTTGTTCCAAAAATGCAACGGAACACTTGTAGAACGGCACTGGTAACCCCTGAATGACTGGAATTCTACCCAGGCATGGGGTATAACAGGAGTCAAAGGGAATTCAACTCACTCCTACGAAACGCAGCAAAGTGCAGTTAGTGCGCCCTGGCTGTGGGCCAGGAAGGTCTGGGTGAAGTGGTACACAATGTTCCACCTTGAGCTGGGCAGCCAGGTTGGCTCAGCCAAGATAGAAGATTGCAAGCAAGCAATTCAATTTCCCAAATAAACAAACTGACTCCAAATCAGAGTTGTCCTTACAACAGTCAAATTGACTGAAATGGGAATGAAAAGAGCTCGACACATCTCAGGATTCAGGTCTAAGTATAGGAACTGCATTTTTCTACTGGTCATGCTTTTGGTATTTCCTCAGCCTTAATAATTTTTCATCTTTATCAAAACCAGATGCAGCTTAGACTTAGATTTCATTCCCTATTTATCAGAGCTTGTATCTTGCAGATCAGAACATAGTGTTACTATGACAGAGAGGAAATATAATCCAGTTTATAAATACTACAAAATGATTCCAGGGATGAATATTCAACATAAGTTCTGATTTTAACTTTGCCTTCCAGAATATTTTGCTGAAAGCTCTTTTCAACAGAAAATATCAAGTGCACTTTCACTCAACAAAAATACTTTAAGATGAGGATACTTGGCTAACTTGCTCCCTCTCAGCATATTGCATTTATCTACAGTTTTCAGTTTTTAAAACATTGCCACACTGCAAAAAGTTCCCCATCTCCATTCTTTGCTTCTTAAAAAGAGTAAGGTCTCAGTTACTGAACAAAACCATAGCTGAAACTATTTCAGGAACATTTCTTCAAAGCATCATAGATAATAGTAATAATAATTCAGTTACAAACTAGATTGAAAGTTATTAGACAACCTTCTTCATTACAGACAATGTAACAGTCTCTATCCTAACAAAGTAATTAATTTTAAGTCAAGGTAACCCAGCAGACTATAAGCTGAATTCATGCACCCATAGCCTTTATCCTCCCCCTTTCTTCCCATGTGGAAATACAAATGATCACTTACACAAACTGCGTTAATATCTGACACGTGCCCTGTGAACGACTGCCTGCACATTCCATCTCGAATATCCCAAAGCTTCGAGGAGGCATCACAGGCACCCGAAACAAAAGTCCTCATATCTGGACTGAGAGAGAGACTCATCACATCGCCAGTATGCCCAGTGAATGTGGTGGTCTGTTGACCAGTTTCAATATCCCACAAAGCGCTGCAGATAAAGTGACAACGTTAACACGACATATGTGGTTATTTGAGAGTTCAAGTTTTAAATAGAAATTAAGGTATTAGAGAGGAAAAAAAGAAAGAAAAAAAAGAAAAGGGGGGAAAAAAAAAAAAAGCCAACAGAGCTCAAAAACTCACCAAGTGGTGTCTCCTGAGCTAGTGACAATTTGGTTGTCATCTAGAAAGCGACAACAGGACAAGTATCCTAAAACCAAAACAGTGACATTAGTTTCAGACCCAGAAGTAATAACTGAAGTTTCAAATCCAAGAGCAAGTTCCCCCACAGCTCATCTGTAAACCAACAAAGCTGTTTCACAGCTCACAACACGCCTCAAAGCGAGATTGTTTCACTTGTTGCAACACAAAACCCAAAGGTGAAGCAAGACTATGGCTGACCTGTATGCCCTGGCAGCTCTCGGCTCACTCTCACATTGCCCTCTCTGGTTTTTAAGTTGTAGATGGAGCAGATGTTGTCCAATCCACCACAGGCAACGTAGTTCCCCGAGGGTGCGTACGCACAAGTCATCACCCAGGAGGATCTCAAAGGAATGGCATGCATCTTCAAAAAGACAGAGCTCATGAGTGCTGCACCACGCTAGCTTTCATTTCTCAATGAGGTCATGCATGTCAGTTAATTACAGCAGATTAAACACAGGAAGTCGACTGTGTATTGTGTTTCACTACTTTGATTTTAGAACATATTACAACCCATGTTCATATTCACACATACACACTAGGACGAAAAATACCAGCAGTCTCCAGGGTAGATATACAGAACTTCAGTACAACATTATTTAACAGCAAAGTTATTCCAAGCTTAAACATTTACAACATTTGTTTATTCTACTTTGATTTCTTTGTCCAGTTCTTCTGCGTCTCTGAACTATAGGTTATAAAATGGGATGGTTGTACCCATGGAGACTGGAGAGTTTACAGCAGCAGGTCACCACTCCACACTCTACCTAAGCTTTTCTTATTTAACAGCTTTTTTTTTTTTTAAAACAAAAAAAGTTTCAGAAGCCACACCACACAGGCAGACAGCAAGAGCTACAAGTTACTGCACTAACAAACTAGAGCAAAAACATTACACGCTACCTGGAACCACTGCTTTTGAGACACAACCTACAACACATCTCCAGTCATCAGCTAGTCATGAAAGAAAAAAACACAGTCTATGTCTGAATTAGAAAAAGAATGCTTCTTTTCATTTTTGCCTTGCAATAGAAAAAAATAGACACAAACCCCCTCAAACATGCAAATTATGCAGGAATTGTTGACATGGATTATAAATAACTCTACCTTATTTGTTGTATAACTATCCCAAATAATTAATTTTCCATCTTGAGAAGCACTGACTAGTAGCCTAAATATAAACAGAAAATAAAATATGTTAATACAAAATAAACAAAAAATAAAATAATCTCAAAAGAGACATACATCATGCATGATTACCAAGTGATTCAGAAATTGCATAATTTCATTATTACTCTCTTTTCCTTTTTTTTTTTGGGGTGGGGGGAGAACAGGGACACATATGACACAACAACATTTGTTGGGTAAAAAAATCTGTGAAGAGCTATATATTATATTATATATATTACCTGACCAAAGAATCCCCCATGTCCACAGGGACGCATGATTAACAATGGACAGAACCAAACAACTCACTGAAAATACATTTTATGAACTCTCTCCACAGCTGCTTTTATTTTTCATATACTGCTATTTTAACTATGGAGCTACACAAAATAAACAAGAAATCTAGGGGAAAATAAACCTTATTTTGAGAGCAGATTATAGATGCTTTCTGGACTACACGAGGGAAAACAGACCACAAGGCTCTCCTAACATTGGACCATTGGTTGCTCTAAAGGTGGCATCACAAAACTCCTTCCAAGAAGCCAAGTCACTTTAAGTAACTTTCCCCACTATGTACAAAAGGATCTTTTTTTTTCAATGAAACAAAATTTGTTCTTAAAATTATTATATTTCAGTTATCACAGAAGTTACATAATTCAACATCTTGGAAAATACAACGTCCATCATTTCAAAAATGTGCCTCACCACATACCCTCCCTCTGCTTAGACTGACTCAAAGAACTCAGTTAAAACAAAAAGAAGGAAAAGGCAAAATGCCTGTGGTAAGAAGGAGCAAAGTACCTCTCCTTTCAGTCAAGGCTTCTCCATTACCACTGTGCAATCCTCGCTGTTTTCAAAAAGGCAAACTCTAACTAAAGACAAAAACCCCGCCACAGTCATGGTCACCAACACCATACGGCTCCCAAAACCTGATAATAATTCTGAAGTCAAGAATCTGACTTCTAACCCTTAAATGGCAGGTTTAAGGGTCCCTTGTACCAACCTTGAGTCAGATCCCCAGTGCATAGCATAGATTTTGGCTAAGTGACCTCTAAGCGTACGCCTTGTTCGCATTTGAATTCGACCCACTGAGTCCAGACTTGTTGTGATCTAAAAATAAATAAAACAAACCTCTGAGATACTGAGAACTATTTTTAATATACCAGATAACTACATTTGAACTTTGATAGAAAATAAGCTATCTTGGCATGTAACCAAAAAAAATAAAAAAGGATATTAGTGTACAGCTCAGGATGGAGTCCATGCAACACTGGGGAAAACAGATTTTTACAGAAGACACATGAACACAATCCACAATGGCTATACCTGAAACTTCAGAAAGTTTTTACAAATAACACTATGTAATACTGAGGCTATTTCAGATTTTATAATCTGAGAGCTTTTAATTAAAATCAATGGAAGAAAATCCTCCAATATTTACTGCACTGTTACTTTTTAGAGCACGGTGTAACTTTAAATGCAAAACACACCTAGAAGACATTTATTTAAGTCTTCCTAAATATACTAAACACAAAACCACACACTAATTTAAAAGGTAAACTGGAAGCAGGACCCATGAAGATGGCGGGGATTTTTTTGGCCAGTGGTTTTTTTGGCTGGTTTGGGATGTTTTTGTTTGTTATTTGTTTTTTGGTGGCAGTGTTTTGGTTTAACTAACTGTATAAATATATGTTACGTTTCCAAAGCCTGGTTTCACTTTATTCTTTCAGCCACTAAACAGGAACATGTTACAGTCATAAATTGTAGGGATGTTGGTTTTTTTTTAATATATCAATGAACAGCCCATACACAGAATCAAGCACATACCTGAGCAAGAGTTGTGTCACTACATGCTTTCCTTGCATCCTGAAACAAAAGAATGGAACAATTTGAATCTAAAAGGCAACACTGAGTGTCAACTGAGAGAGAGACTGAAGGAAAGATAACTCTTATGCTAGGCTTTGTCACGCTCAAAAAGTCACAAGCCAACAACTCAAATGCCAATATACCTTCTGCCCTAATATTTTATTGCCCAAGGAATCTAAAGCACTGGCACACAAGTTGGGTGGCAGTGGATGAAGGACTTAAGAAGGATCATGCCCCAGCAACCTTTGAATATCCCTTTCTACGTGATTCACTAAGAGGAAGAACCGATCCACCTGAAAAAGCAACCACATATTACAGATGATTAGCAAGCTTCGTGCTAGATGAGGCTCTTGCATCAACTCTCCTTGCCATCACAGGTGTGACAGTGCCAGTTATGAGAGGCAGGAGGAAAATTAACAGGCAGGATCAGGACAGACAGCAGGATCTGGAGAGCAGGACAGACAGTAGGCTTACCACAGCTTAAGCTGCTGATGCACTTCATACAAAATGAAGGCAAAAAACCAGTCAAACACCACTCATTCACTTCATGGAAGGGATGGTGCTCAGGTCTCCATCCAGACACTGTCTTTTTTTATTTCAGACTCTATGGACATATAACTTATTTTCTGTGTATTATTCAACCCCACTCTGAAAACAGTTTTTGTTTGTATAATCAGAGTAACAGATTGGACACCTGGCACAGGCGAGCACCTCGGAGCCTAGTTTGCAACACCCCAATTTTGCAAAACCTGGTTTCAGTTACACTTGTGACTGCACTACACTCCTGCGACTCAGACTCCTGTCTCCAAAAAACAAAAGCAGGCACACAGCCAGCAGCCACTTCTGGTTTAAAATAATTGGCTTATAATTAAGACAGGAACTCTACAGCACAAGTTGAAGATAAAACTATGGGCAACAGTACTGAAGGATCCCTCTCTAACTTCCCACAGCCCCCAGCAACCAATGAAGCAGGCAGCCACAAATGACTGATGGGTTCTTCACCACTCATCTGTGTGTCCCCCGCCCCAAGAAAGTGTTCAACCCATACACTAATGGCAATGCCCTCTTTGAGAGGTCAGGAAACATTTACTCACACATTTTGGAACTGCATCAATGCATTCAGAGTAGGATCTTAAAATTTTTCAACCTCTTGCTTGAGAGTTACTTGGCATTGCAACTTTAACAAATTTTAGTGCATGTTTATTTTGACTCCCCTTTATAGCTTTCCTCCCAGAAAGCAAGCCTGAGAGTGGATTAAATAATCTCAACTTATTTTTAAAATGTCTGAACTGTAGAAATATTTATAAAATGTTGACGTCTGGAATCAGGAGGGGTTTAAAATACCAGAGCAGCAAATCCCTTAGCACTCAGGGCTTACTACATCCACAGGAAGAAACACACTGTTTTGTTGAGCTGAAACACTTGAAGATGTTCAACATAAAGTAAATTCTGAATGCAATTTGAAAGAAACAAAGCCATTTTTCTAATAAATAATGTAAGGAGAAAGCCCTCACACACGAGGCAGAGGAAGAACTGAAGAAATAAGTCTATCTTTTATTTGCACAATGCCACAATAAAGCACCCCACCTTATCTTTCATTTGTGTATTAAGTGAAAACGATAGGAGAGAGAACTCTCCTTGGATAATACTGCAGAAGCAACCATGAAAGCAACATATGAAGTGTTTATAGCATCAGCCATGTGAATAAGCAGCCTAACATCCACTGCACTAAGCAGCAGACCACCACAGAACAACTGCTGCCAGCAGATGCCATGCTAAAAAAGTCAGTGTGCATGCAACATATTCTAAGAAACCGACAGTCTCAGCTGACAGGAATGTTTGCAAATAAGGCATTCCCATATAAATCAGATTTATGAATGCTCCATGTTTAGGGAAAGGAAATTCTGATGAAGAATAAATTATACTTATTATACTTTGTACTTTACTGAAAACAACATCACTGAGATATACTGGCATGTTGCAACAGATTCCTGGTAAACTGACTCTGGGCATGACAGCTCATACTTGGGTTGTCTTCAATGAGTAACTTCAACAAAAAATGAGCACATATGGGGTGATCAGCTTTTAGAAAAAAAAAAAAAAAAAAGGAAATTCAACAGGAAGCAAAGAAATGGGACCTGTAGTAATAACACCCACCCCTGTAAGGTTTTGTCCACACCCTCCATGCTTTGACCTGCGTGCTTATCCAAAGTGGCAGTGTAGTGGTTGCTTTTAGCCCAGAAATGAACTTTAACAATATCCTTAACCCCAAATTGTCATGCCTAGGTTCTATAAGTTTGCTGCTCACTTTAAATGCAAAATAAAAAATCTGCACAGACACACACTTCCCTAGTAAGAAAACACAGAAAAATTCAACAGGAAACAAAACATTTAGTTCAAGAAATATTCTGAATGTATTTCATTATACCATTGGCTTAATTTTCTGATTTTTAAACAAATATTCTGAAAATATTTTAATCTTTGCACAACTTAAACAGAAGCAAATAATAGATGTAATCTTTACATTTTACCCCTTTAAAGGAGGAAGTTTATAATGAAAAATAAGCAATTAGCAATTCTTACTCTGATTTGATTTCGCAGCTGCTCTGCCTCCTGCCGTAACTGTTCCAGCTCACTCATCTTCAGTCTCTACTTCTCACACTCCACTGGTGAAGAAAACCTGCCAATCAGAGGGAAGAGAAATAAGTTTCAGTATCACTTTCTCCTCTTTAAAAAACAAAACCTCAGAAACCTGTATATATATTTCTACCTTTAGAAAGACTTCCAAACAGATGTTCCACTTATCACACTAATAAACTTGGCAAGACCTCCCATGAAAAGCAGAGTTAAATGAAGTATATTTTGCATACACAAACAACTGCCAGCAGAACTACCCACTGCACATTAAAAACACTGTTACTGAATGCATTTGTAATACCATTCTTCCCACCGACCCTGAAACCTCTAAGACCTTCAGTCTTCACCCCAAGATGGCAACAGAGAGCAAAGACTGCAGTGGTCGCCTTAAATCTTCACCTTTGAGCTCAGCAGTGCCATGATACAATCACCTTGGCCCGTGACATCCAAGATGGTTTTTGTTTTAATTAAAGATGACAATTTTGAATCCTAGACTACAGCTGAAATAGCAGATTTTCTACATTTTTTCCCCATAATTTCCTTGGGCAAGGCACAGTGATGTTTTCCTTTCAAAAGCACCCACACAGTGAGAAGGGACAGTAAAGACTGAACCATCCTCAGAAGTATCCTCATGCTGGGACAGCCAGCAGCAGCCTAAAACAAGGACTCAAAGCAACCTTAATAAAAAGATCAGTACACAGTAAGGCCACCTGTAAACACACTTTTAGGTCAGTAAATTTTTTCAATCAGATTTTGCATCCAATTATTTCAGTGTGTTGAACAGCTTCCTCAGATCAATTTTTCTACCACGTTACTTAAAAAACTCAAAATACTTCTAGCTTATAGAAGATGGAAGTCAGACTCCTACTGACAAGATGAAAATTGAGGAGGAAAGAAGTGGGGAGAAGAACCTATTCGGAACATTATTCTAAGTGTTTCATTTAAGCATGAGAGGCAATACAGTAGTGTCCCTCTAATTTAGTCCACTGAAAAATGGCCAAAAAACAGGGGAGGGAAGGTCACAGTGTGTCTGCTAAATTGTATGTAGACTTTTAGGGAAACCCCCTTTATTTGGTCTAGCTACAGGTTCTTTATAGTTCAGTAGTGATGTGCTCTACAAGACAGTCTCTGGAAGGCTTTTTTCCGTCTATAGAGAAGATACTTCATAGATGTAAAGAGTGAAAGGCTTTGATTCAAAGTAACTTATTAGTAAGATAATCACCCCCAGACTGACAGTTTATACGAGTGTTTGAGATTTACAAAACTTCTTACTACTCAAGAAGGACAACATATTTTCATTAATTGACCATCTAATCTTTCTTTCAGTCTGATCCTCCATGCTTTCCACAGGCAACACTGCAAAGTCCATTTCAGAATAAACCCACAAACATACACAAATTAGATCACCTCCAAATCAAAAATACACCCTAACTGGTAAGAGCACAGTGGTGACTTGGCAGGTCTAGTATTTTCAGCTATACATAAGCAAACTATGAAGTTTACACCTTTCCCTTCCTTAAACCTACACTCTGTTCAACTACAAAGACATTCTAATCCATATGTGAATATTCCAGGAGACTGCTTTATTTGCAATCATCTTCCTACTTCAGAAGCCCAGACGATTTAACATTTAACATTAACACAGCAGGCATAAAATTGAAGTCATCAACACTAATGCCCCATTTCAAAAATCAAGCATTAAAAACTGTAATCACTTTAGCATGCACACTAGTCACATGCCTTTATAGTCTTTGAAGTTTAATTACAATTTTAATATATTTGATTGGAACACTATACCTCTATGAAATACAGCCTCACTTTCAGTTCCGACGGTGTCAAATTATCCTTTTTAAAATGTTTTCCCTTTTTTGTTCTAGAACCTACACAAAGGTAACACAGGCAGAACAATGGACTCAAACATCTAAAGCAAGCCAGCCAGGATGCCTGCCAATGTTTTGGTAGTTTTGTGTGCTATTTTTAACAGGAGATAAAGATTCCTAACAGAGGAGTTGATATATCTCTAAATTTTCTGAGAAGGAAAGACAGCTTGTGCCCTCTGATGTGCCACACACTTCAGTGCTCTGTAAATAGTAACTAACACAGAGAATAATTGATCATAAAGAAAGTGACATTACTATTCAACTGGAAGCACATGTGGCTGGTCACAAGTAGCTTAAGTCAGGGAGGTTTTTTATTGATAGGTAAAACTGTGAGCATGTTAGAAAATTACCTGTAGCATTGCCCTGGCACTCCAAGACCACCAATGACCATTCTGCACTTCAGCCATAAAGTCAGTGTTAATGACTTTACTGTCATTCATATCAGTACTGTTCACCATTAATGCCACTTCTATATCAGGCTGCACCTGCAGCTCAACAGCGCTTAAGTCTAACAGCTTTAAATCATGTTATACCTGTACAAGTTCCTACATGGATAAAATCCAGGTTCAGGAGCCTTTAGCTTAAAAATAAATTCCTAAACAAATTACAGGACAATAATATTTCATACTTTTTTGAAAGAAATAATTTTTTTTGTAGCTGAAAAGTCCTAGCAACATCAGTATGCTCTAAATTTGCAAGGTCATTAGCATTGCAGCTCAGCAGAAAAGTATCAGCACTTCAAGGTCAAGCTACACCTCAATGAACATAACAGCCTCCAAGCCAGTAAAAAACCCAAAATCATTTTAGAACTGGGCTATTCTAGTTTTAAGCATTAAAGTTCCTTTCCAGTGTGCAGCAGCTGAACAGCAAACTCCGAGATATTCTTAAGCTATATATAAACACTGGGATATTACAGTAAACAAACTAAGTGCACAGTTTAACTATTAAATTGAAGTGCATCCAATGCTCTCTGTTGTACTGGCTGGGTACAGCTCCCAGTACAGCTGCTCATGTGTTCAGATCACTCACCATCAAGTATTTAGCAGAACCGTGAACAAGATGCTTCCCCTTGGGATTTGTAATTTTTTTTTTAAGCACTATTTTGAGGTGCCCGCAGGAAATTACAGAAATTGAGTGGGCAGGGAGGAAGTTCTCATGGATGCCTTTCCAAAGTCATGCTAACTCTAGAAGCAGCAGCTCTGAACTCGTGTCAAAGTCCCGTGTGAACACCTTACTGATGCCATATTCACAATGGCAACGCAGGAAGATAAGCACGTGCTTGGAACTGGTGGACATATCTGTGTCTGTTTTAATGCTTCTGATGCTACAGTGATATTGTTAAAGACAGGGAAAGAGAGGAAGCCATAGTCAAGATGTAGTTACGTACATAGACCGTGTACTTGCTGTAATACTGTTCTGAAGTGTATCAGTGAGGCGACCAGTGAAGCACAGCGAGAACACACCACTGAGATGGCTGGCAGCAGTGGCAAAGCAGAGGCTGCATCCTATAAACCCATCCTCAGAGCAGAGCAGCCGGTCACCACCACTGCCTTGAAGCGTGCTATTTTCCAACGCTACCAGTCATCAGATATGAAACAACTTGGGTTTTATCAGATTAAATGCTGGGACTGCTTTTGCAGGGCTTACAGGGATTGTGAAGAACAGAGGTGATCTCTGTACTGCAAATTTTGCCTCATACAACGAATTACTGAAAACCTCAGTGGATTCAACTCCAACCTGTACCAGGTTACAAAGGGCATGTGCCTGTTCATCCTCCCCTCCAGGAAGATCAAAACACTACAGCCAGGAAGAAGCACTACTCCAGAGCCTGGAAAATTCTTTATTTCGAACATGAACGTCCCCAGAAGCCCAGCTGTGCTGCATCCAGTAAAGCCATCAGCTCCTGCACCTCTATGGGCAGAGAGCCAGGATTTCTCCTGCCATCTCAGGAGACTGGTGGCAACATGTCTACCTCTCCGACTTACTAATATTTTTAATAAATATTTAGTCAGAGAAAAAAATACTGTGAGTTACCTTAGATGCAGAATAGTAGTGGTGTCTGCTTTTCAACATTCACAGGTAGAAACTCTGATGAAGCCAGATGCTTCTCTTCAAATACAATCCACGATGTGCATGATGTACTCTGAATAATATCATCTGCTACTGCAAAGAGGCCTTGAGGGGATGAGCAACAGGAAGGGGAAGAACTTTGTAATACCATTGGTAGCCAGGGGGTGTACCACTGCAGGACACCCAAGTGATTAGGAAACGGGGTCAAGGACATCAGGAGCTTCCCATTAGAAGCAACAATACAGGGAGCTCATTGTGAGCAGTAACTATTGTGTAACCAAGGTGGCACATATCTGTCCTCATAAAAGCAATGTCATTTGTAGGCTGAACTGTACCTTGGTGCAATTTTTCCTCAGTGGACTTGTACCAGTGAATTTACTGATACCAAAATAAAGTGCTTCCTGAGGCAAAATAATTAACTAAGTCAGATTCCACAGCATATCTAGTGTGAAGAAAGCCACTGGCAGGGTTGAGAGCTCCACAGATAAATTACCCCTTACATTACTCCTGATTCAGTAGCAGCATCATTTGCTAAGAGTTTAATTCTTCATTATACAGGCAGGCAGTGACAAATTACCACAAAGTCTTCTCTTGAAGGTACTTTCTCTGCAACACGTGGACTCAGTTGTGGCTGGAAAAACACCCTTTTCTCTGCAAAAACTCACTCCAAAAGCACTGGAGGACACACTGTAAGAAGATTCACTGAGCCCAAGGACCACTGTGACACTGGCCACCAGCAAGGCAGGACACAGCATCTACACAAAGTGGGATGCAGGGCGTTCATCAGACAGGGATGCAGGGATGTCACACGGAGTGGGAGGCTGGCACAGGGGCTGAGAGCCCATGCAGATCTGGAAAGCCAGGAAACAGGCTGATATTTGGCAGATTATTCAAAACAGAGTAGTCAGGCATGTAGTGAAAGGAACCTTTAGTTCTGCAAAGGAGAGCAATTTCTGTCTCGGAGAAGATCACAGTTTACAAACGAAGACAATAGGGGTATTTTCACTTGTGTTGGCAAGCTTAGCTTATTCCCATGTAAAATCACCATATAGACAGGACAGGGAAAAAAATGACTAGAGAAGTATAAATACGCCCCTCTCCACAAAGCATTGCTATTTATGTGCCATATAGAGATAAAAGGGACTACAAAAGAAACAGTCTGTCTGACTGGACTCTGAAGAGCTATCGACTAAAGAATTATTTAGGAAAAAAATTTTATTTTGTATCAAAAAAATCCGTTCTTTAGAATTGAACTGTTTACCTATACATATTCACTTCAGTTTTCCAACTCATATGCAGTAAGATCATACAAGTGATCAACAGGCAGCAGCAGAAAGTAAGAGAGGAGGTTTCACACTGCTTTCATGTGATCATCCCTACTAGTTATCACACAGGTGGCTAAACATAAGGAATGCTAACTACAGAGCTTTACTAATTATAGAAAAAAGACACCAAGAAGTACTCCAGATCTCTCTCGAGGAAGCTATATTGGTAGATTGGTATATTGGTAACACAAACATTCAGGCTTCAGTCCACAAAACCTTTACATACTGAAGCTGCTTGTGCAAAGTTACCTGTGCTTGTCTTGGGTAAGTGCCAGCAATGTACGCAGGCTTTGCTGTTCAACAGTGGTGGATGATGGGGTTCTGGCTCTGAAGCTGAGCTCCAGCAGCATACACAGACTAATACTTCATGTATTCAGCATGGGCCAAAGAATGGATTTGACATATTCAAGAACAGTTCAAATTCTATAACCTTCGACACAGTGGACAAAGCCTTACAATGAAGTGAGATCTCTGCGTGTGCAACTGCCTTTTAAAGTAAATGCATTAATTCTATACTGTAGTTACATACCTTCATACATAAAAAGTATTTTAGTTGGAATTTTACGTAATATATTTACTATGGTAGAGCTGTTTGAGGACCACACACACACTCAGCTCTCCTCTGAGGAAAATTAAATATTTAATGCCCCTTTTTTTTTTTTTTTCACTGTATCTTGGTCTGATGCTGTCTCTCCTCTTTTTCTCAGACTTTACCAGCTATTCAGTTTCCCAAGAATTCTTTCTTCTGATTTGTAACTGTACTGCATCAATAAACAAAGACAACAAAGCAAGGAGCTTTTATATTGATCAACTAATACTTAAATCCAAGCAGAGGCATAAATTGAAATAACAGTAAATAAGGGCTGTGATTGTGCCATTGTGTATCTTGCTCTATCTGTCTCTCTCCTTTCAAACCTCTTCAGTGTGGCTCCTTCCCTTCTGTATCTTTAATGTATACTTTTGAGGAGTGCTTCAGTTGCAGAACACCTGAAACATTTCAGTAAAGAAAGAGAATAACAGTGAATTTTTAAAAGATTGTTACCATTTAGAAAACCAGCTTGGAAATTCTCACTGAATCCTTTCCTTCAGAATTTTTAATTTTCATTTTTTAAGATGGAATTAATTGTCACTGATTTCCGAGCCCCCAGGCACATGTGAAGGGGAGTTCTCCCATATTAAGGGCCTCTGGTCTCCCCAAGAAGAAAACAGGAAGCAGCCTGGGTGTGACCTTGCTCGCTGAGGTCAGCGCTATTGTTGCACTTCTGCACATTTTGGAAGTGTTTTAAAGTGATATGTCTCCATTATAGCTTTGGTACAAAAACAGGAAACAATCAACCAACGCCTCTCAAGAGGAAGGGTATTAGCAGAAGTTGTTTAAACACCCATTCCTCTAGCAGATACCATCCCCAGTTTTAAGGAACCGATGAACATATGTGCTCAAAGTTGTGTGTACAGCTGGAAAGGAAAGGTCACAAAAAGAGATCCACGAGCAAAAATCCCCAGTCGGTGGGACAGGAAAGCAGCCTTGCCTCCCCATGTGCCAACACGCCCGATGCAGTTACCTCACGGGTACAACCCCACCCACCAACTGTGTGGCAGAAGCAGTTTCAAGCCAACAATATTGCTCCTTCCTTCCTCCACCAAAACACCTCGTTCCCTACACATCAGAAAGAACAGAAATATGTATCATTTATATACAGAGTTACTTAGCTTGTGATTTTAGTATAACTTTGAAATACAGCCTGTCACATAAAAATGTCTGTATTTACCTCAATAACCACTTGAAGGTATTATTAGAAGTAATTTGAGTGAGAAAAATATAAATATCTGTGTTCACCTTCAGACTTCAGTACCATAAACATGAACCTGTCGTGTTTTTCACTCGCAGAGGAAGCGGCAGCTGGAACGTGTCTTGCAGCAGCGCTGCTGGCTCTGGAAGCCAATGCCATTTCAGCAGCGCTGCCGACACCGCGCATGCACGGCTCACAGAGCAGAGAGCAACCCCACGCCGTGATCGGTCTGAGCAGACCATGGCACATCTCTGCGTTTGATCACCGTTGCCATGGAAGACAAACAGACTAACAAACACTGACCTTGTTAACAGCACTCACAGAATTGCAAAAGCAATCACAGTTTAGAAATTAGAGTGAAAGAATTCTTGTTAAGTTTACTAGTAAAAAAATGATTAATGCGTTTAGACTTTTACCCTTTACAAGTTGACAGTTCACTGACTGGAGTCTTAAACTCAGAGATGTGAGGGTTTATTTCCAAAACCCAACTTAAATTCTAAGCCAAGTAGATTCACAACACACGTACAGAAAGCCTCTACTCTTCTTTGCCCACACACACTAGATTCTAGAAAAAAAAAACCACCGAGAAATTCAGTGTTAAGCACAGGGCTGAAAAAAGCACAGGAAGGAAGGAATTTTTAAAAGTCATGAATATTTCACAGTCCAAAAGAGTAGTTTTTCCAAAAGTAACATTCTTGCATCTTATATTCATTATGTTCGTTTCCAGGTCAAAATGGTTTTGGTACGTAAGCAGAGATTTATTTTTATCACAGTCCCTGCAAAAAGAACTTCATGTGAAATTCAAATTCTGTTGTCTTTACTGATCATAATAATGATTCTGCAGTGAAAATTTGGTTCGCTGACCACAGGACACTCCATCATTGAACAAGTTATTAAAGTTATTATCGGTTTTGCAATTCAAAACATGTCAAAGTGGCAAGAAAGATCTTAATGAAGCAAAAAGATATAAGCCTAAGTAACAAGACAGACAGAGATGGTTCCAGTCCAGTTTCTTCCCTGGGGACAGACAGGTGGACACACACACACACACACACTGAGCTGACATATTATGTTATTTGCCTCTTCAAATACCCAGCTATACCCAGAAGCTATTCTAACAAGTTTTGCTATGAAAAGTGTACTGGAGAGTGACAATTCAAAGTCATTTTGAAAGACCACTTACATTTAAATCCAGCTCTAAAGTTTGATTTGGGATTTTTCTAAGGGGCTAGTAGACTGATATTTACTAGAGTGGCACAGTACCCTGGCATTCTGTAGGGCCAAGAAGTGTTATGCATATAAAATCTGGTCTGGCATCTACATGAACAAAGGATTACTTAAGCAGCCTCCTGTTTTTTGAGAGGGTGCAGAGTGCACAGTATGCATGAAAGGCATAAAAGTACACAGAAAAATTTAGGTTTAAAGTCAGTGGAGAAGATAGACATTAAGAGAAACAGTCTACAGGAAAAGTCTCGATTCAACTAAGATGACTGTTCACTTGACTGAAATATTTTCTGGCTGACAGTTTTTGAAAGTGGAGCATTCTCACACACTTCAGGAGCAGAAAGCCCAGCAGTACCAGTTACATACACACATTGCAGCCTTTCAAATGTATCACCAGCTTGGGAAAAAAAAAACTATGCATTTGATCTATACATAGTCTTCAGCACCCTTCCCTCCTCCTCACCATTCAGCACCACACACACACTCCCTTGGTACCAAAGTTACAGCGAGGCATTATGCAGTTCACATAATTATGCAGCTGTAACATTTAGCATACAGCTGTACTCTTTCATGAGAAAACAAGGGAATATAAACATTTGGGGGTTTTTATACTGATTATCCAAGATCAGATAAAACTACTGCCCTCAGGTCTAACTTTTAATTTTGCCTTTGGTTCACAATACATTTCTGGTCAATTATTTGAGATTCTAAGCCACAAAAATTAAGTTCTCCTCCAGACTAGAGTTCAGGCTGCTTTAATAGTTTTTTTTCTAATTTTTCTTTTTAGATGTATATTATCACAGGCCTTTAAAAATCTACCAAAAACCTCACTTTACAGACAGACACTGAATGATCAGAAATCCCACACTAGAAAGCAAAACCCTTAAGTACTGCCTCTCACCCCTAGTAATGCAAGCATGGAATTAAGAGTACATCGGCTGTGTAACTACTTCAGGTATCACTTGTGATAAGATTGATGCAACTAATCCATGTTCTTTTGATGCTTCTCATGCAGTCTTCTCTTTTCAAACAGTCACTTATTAAAAAAGAAACTACACCAAATACTTGAGATGCTATGTTAAAGCAACATGCATCACTGTGCTTCTGTCTTCACACTTGCAGGGTTCTCAAAATAAAGGCTGTCTTTATAGCAGAAGTATTTTTTAATATACTGATTCTATCTAGCAGAAAACTCTTACGCAAGATAAAAATCCTTCTTCTAAAAAAAAAAAAAAAAATCAATCTATCTAGATAAAGGAGGCATTATGTTAAAAGGAAGCTGCAAATTAAACTGGTGATTATTTTTCACACCCTTGCAATACATTAAAAGCCAAACGGACTGGTACAATTCATAGCCCCAAAAGGAAAAAAAGGGAAAAATTTATTCAAGTCACAGAAATGTAGGGAGTATAGGGGCCAAACTTAAGGAATTACCTACGTGGCTATTGGAAGGACAATGACCCTAGGTGAAGTTTCCAACAGAAGAAACAAAATGCTGAAGAAAAGATGTACAATATTCCCTCTAGAAGCAGTCTTCCCCAAAGTGTCACTTTTTTTTTTTTTTAAAAAAGGAACTTTTTAATACAAGAACAACTTTGCTATGAAAACAGGACACTTGCTAGGTTATAAATGGCAGAATTCCCCCATGGAGACAAAGCCTGCGGTTATAGACAGGAACATACCTGGCCAGGCACCGTGGCCACAAGAGAGCCCCATGGGTCCACAGCCTGCTTTGCTGGAGGTTACCTTTCCAATCCACTGAAACTTCTGTTCTTGTATTTATACTTCGCACATATCTCAGGCAAAGTGAACTGGGTCAACAGCAGCCTGGCCACATATATCATCTCTGCTTCTAGCCTTCACCAGAGTGCAGGCTGTTCTTCTAAGTCTTTTGGTTTTAACACTGGGGATACACATAGTACTGCTTTGAGAGCTTTTCTCAGCAATTGTGACTGAAAGATAGTTAAAATGGCTAAATATTTCTAAATTCCTGCTTCCAGAAGCTAAGTGCAAAGCAAACGATTTCTGACTCAATGAAAAGGCAAACATTAGCCTTACCAATGAAACTCTCAAGCAATTTAACTGTTTGCTTAGGATGTTGGCCTTCTAGCTGTCATCTCAAAGTTACTATGAAGGACTACAATTCAGCACCACAAGATTCTGGTAGGGATGAGAACAGGAAATTGCTCAAGCCTCCAAAGCAACGCAACCAGGAGAAGTCAATTTTGTTCATTTCATCCCTTTTCAAAGCATGTGTTTGGATTTTGATGCCTATCTATTTGCATTTGTAACAAACTGTAATAGATTAGAGGAAAAAAAGTGCCTTAAATGATTTCCTTGTCTCCAGCTACCTGACCCTCCCAATTAGCTGCTCTTCCTAAAGTCTGGGGAACAGCAACAAAGTGCTGATGATGTTATATATTCATTTATAGGGCTTTTACTTTGGACTTGTATAATATTTTTATCCTGCTGTACAAATAAAAAAAATCAGCTCCCTCTTTTGGGCAGATTCTGAGACAGGAGAGGAGTTTCCTCTGTTCTGTTGCATATCTTGGAGATTACAGTTGAGTTTTACTTCTTGGGCACCTCTTTTCCATACTTTTTTTTATTTAGACACTTTGTATCCAAACTACTAGAAAGAGTAACCACAATGCAGAAGTTCCTTGACCCCCAAGCGTCAGTCAGTAAAGGTTAAAAAGAGCCATTTAATATCCTACAAAATACTGTAACACTTCCCTGTGGACCACTGCTCTGCTCCTCTACGACCGACTGGTGCACTCAACATCCCTGCTTTGTCCTTCCTACTGACCCAGGGCAAGGAAAACAGTATTAACACCATTATCAGTTTCTTGAAATTCTAGGGCATCTGGACTTAATGTCATCTTGGAAACTTTGCTGTTCCAGTTTTTGAGCTCTGCCTGCTGTACCTGATGTTGAGACTGCTACAGAACTTTATTAGCTCTTCTACTTCCTTCCCTTCCCACCACCAACATGCACATGTAAAGGAAAGGACTCCAGTTTACATTCTCACATAGCAACACAAGATAAATGCATTTGCTTTAACCTTATTTATTATTTTAGAGGGGAAAAAGCTTTTATAGAATTAACCTACAAAAAACCCAATATACCACAGATGTATTAATTTCTCGGTACTCTGACATTACACTGCACTGTCAAAATCTTTAAGTCAAATCACCAGAACTGATCAAAGTCACTAGATACACACTGAGGCTCTACATTTACAGTGTGTTAAATCAGATTTTCACAAGCATAGCATCTATATATGTAATCTGAATATTTCTTTCAGCTCAGTAACAACTAAGCTCAATTTAAATCAAGAATCAGAAGGAAGAAAAATATCTTCCTTTTGAAAACTAGGGATAAAATTGGTTTACATGAACAATCATTTAAAGCAATCAGTCAAGACAGAAAGGGCCACCAGAAAAATACTCAGGTCAAATATTTCTTTTAAACAGATCAATTTTATATACCACATGTGTTTTAACAACAGATCAATAAGTACCTTCAATTTTAATGCAAGACTTAAAATGCATACAAATACCACATTAATTGTATTTTAATATATAAATACAAGTGCAATTTATGTTAGAAATAATTCTTGCGTTTTTAAAAATGCAGGAGAGCGAAAATGTACAAAAAAAATAACCTAACGAGAATCAAATCATCAGGTTATCCTGAAACTGCTTGGGTGCTCTATGCAAGACTAGATGGTGACCACCTGAACTAACAGCTGAAACCAACCAAACAGGTCCAGGAGCTGCCACCACTCACTGACCGTAAGGAGGTTATTTGTTCTTGTCAGAGACCCCAAGCCAGTCACCGAGAGCAGCTCCAAGATCTTCCATCTCATTTAAGAAACACATTCAATCCTGGGATTGATTTGATTATTTTATTTTGTTCCCCTCCCCCTCCATTTGAAAATTAAATTCTTAAAAAATAATTTTAATATTACTCAGCTCTTTTAATGATGTTTCAAAACAGTAGGATTCACAATGACTCAAACACCGGGCTTACATTGAAAATCCATATGATTAATAATTTGTCCGAGATCTAACATAATGAGGAGGGGAAAACTATAGCTTCTGCAAATTGGCAAACCTGTTTTGCCTCCAAACAACTGATTTTCTGTAGTAGGTGGAACTTGAAAGTGCCTTTTACTCTACATGACAGTCAGGCACTTCTGTCTTACCTCTCCTTCTCAGTTTAAGTCCTTTCAGAAGGCAACAGATTACAAGAGTTATAGTAACTGAACCAGAATTTGTTTTACTCTATGTCAGCACTTTGCATACATTTAGAAGCTGACTTAAAGGAAATGAAACTGTCTTCACTTGAATCGCATAACTATTTGCTAGTTGTTATCCTTCTACATTTATTTTAATTCAGCTTTTTATAAACCTTCAGATAAGTTCTCATTCATCTTCTCATTATGGTGTTTCCCTGCGCTAACTACAGCAATTCCTAAGAGTCAGAACATCGAGTACCATTGATGGCACCCAAGTTGACATCCATTTAAAACATTAAGATCACCTCTTGGTTTCAGGCTCTCCGCGAAGATGGACTGTTTTGTGATTCACACACTGCTGAACACATTAACACAATCCTAAATCGTACAGATTTATTAAAATTAAAGCTGTAGCTTTATATAGCACTGCCTCGTGTTGTCTAGAAAGCTCCATGAAGCTTCCTGCCCTAGTATCAGACATCAAACCACAACTTAACAGCACACGTTCATGTTTTTTGTGATCATTTGCTTAGTTCTGTTTAGAATATTTCACATAAATTCTATTACAAAACACCCAGTTGCAAAACACAGAGGTTTCACACAAGAACAAAACAATAACAACTCAATTTAATTACACACTTCAGAAGATGAAATAAGCGACACGTCTGCATCCAATTAAAGGAAAAAAAAAATCTGGTAGAACTTTAAAAATATTTTATTGATTAGCAATACTATGCATGCTTTCTAAAAAGCAAGTTCCAGGCACTTGGGAATTGCATTAATCTGAGCATTGATATTCTCAGACAGTATGAAGCACAAAACACAATCACTGCATTACCATTGTTCCTAAGTATTTACATTCTGTGAGCAAACATTGCACATCAAGCTCAGAGATTTTGAATTTACTGCTTTGATGAGACTTTTTAAAGTGACTCCTGAGATAAAAAACAATAAATCAAATGACCCTGTCTTCAGTGACACAACAGTCTTAATTTATGACTCTGGCAGAAAAGACAGTAACTGAGGAAGATTTAAAATGAACTGCATATTGTGGCCTTTTATTTCTTACTTCACCTTCAAAAATCTTATCCTCATAAATTTTGTGGCATTTTTAAAAGTTGCATAATGTTCTAGGAGAGAACTGTGCACAGTTCTGTATTCAAAAATATTTTTGCGAGGTTTTCAAATGAGGTTTTTGAGACATGTTTGAAAAACTAAAATACTTGGACAAATTAAACACTAGATATATTGCTGCTCAACTAAGCAACATGAAGAAATACTTGAAACTTTCATTATCCAACGTAAATATAACAGATGACATTCATAGCCAACAATCTTCTACTTAACATTTAAATGACCTGAGCAGCCTATCAAGACCAACTTTTTAAGCACTCAGAAAAGGGCTGAGCAAGAGAGAGCACCAGCTATTTGCTGTACCACCCTAACAATACAGAGTACAGAAAGACACCCCTGTAACCTGGCACTCAATTTTTTCATGATTAACAGATGAAACATTATTATTATAGCCTTGATTTTCATCATAGTAAGTCTGTATAACTGATCTACATTATCCAGTGTAAAACCTACTAATTTTAAAGAAACAATTCAATATTGCCTATATTTTGCCATATTAGACACACAATGAGACACACCCACATATTTACAATCTCCCTCTTTTTCCTAGCCCCCTTGTTCCAAGATAAAATCAGCTCGTTGTTTGGAAGCACAAATTAACTTCACCACAGCTATCGCACTTCAGAATCACAAACAAACATGTCAAAAACCCACTGAAAATTCCCATCCCATTAAAAGACTTTGAGGACTGTAAGGGTTTGTCATGTGGTTTGTTTCACTTTGATTCGGGGATACGTAGTTATTAACCCTGTTAATGTTACTTCAGACTTTCCCCAACTTTAACCAGTAATTAAATCTACTATATCTGTCACTTAATTGTCAGATTAGTGACCATCTTTCACATCCCTTGCAATATTTCTAGTAGAAGTCAGAGAGCAGCTTTAGGTTTTCCTCTGCACACTCAAATGACTTTGCAGGCTCCTCTCCCCCGACAGACTTCCTCACTACAACCCCAACAGCCGCTTACTCCCCACAAGAACTACCAAAAACCTCTGGATCCTCTACTCATACTTAGGGAAGTATATGAAATTCCAGAAAGCACATGAAATACTCTTGTGGGTAGCTTTGTAGGTGAAGCATGGGAACCCCTACGAACCAGAACGAGCTTGTGCTGACAACCAGCACAAGAGGAAAAGGGCCCAGCTACCAGCGGGGAGCCGCTTCTCCGCTCCGATCTCAGCTCAGATTCTCGACAGAAAATGGACAAAACACTTTTCAAAGCAGAGACCAAACTACAACACAGAACTCCACTGGATATCTAAAATCCATCAGACTCAGAAACCTACAGTTTTAATCTCTTCCAATGATTTTATAGTCAGTTATCCATCTCTTCTTTCTAGAACGTTTTGCCATTCTTTTCCCTTCCTTAATACTCTCCACCTAGCAGAGAACAGCTACTACTCTGTTGTTCCAGAAATTTATTATACATAATCAAATTAAGCACTAAGCAATTTTTTCCTGAACTCATACCTAGCTTTGAGACTTACCAATGCTCCTATTTCAGAACTGAAAACCAGCCTGGAATATCATGTATTTTCCAAACTACGATAGTCAGTCTAATAAAAGATAACATGGCTAGTCCCAAATTGCCTAATTAACAGGAAGGGACGGATCAGAGGCTTATTTGACATTACTTCAGGTAATATTACAGCATACACTAAACTTGTTGTCCACCAGATATAAGCAACTTGGATGCTTTTCACTATTTCCAACGGAGACCAAACTAAAAATTAAAGAAGCTGACACTGTCAGCAGTAAGTGTAAATTTAAAAAAAAAAAAAAAAAAAGGCCGATTTTGCAAAAATAAATCTGGCTGTGGAAACTAGCAATACCTCTGGAGTAGGACACAAAATGCATCTAATGACTTTGCACTTTTCCCAAGGACGGTGAGTACCTTCAGATTTACCCTCGCGCAACGCACGGCAGTCATAGCCCCTTGCCACGAGATGAATTTAGGGAATGCTGAAACCAAAACAAGTTCTACATAAGTACAGAAATAGAAGAGTTTCCCTACACACGCCATCAACGTGGGAACTGCCTGTTGCTGCCAGCTGTACGACTTTTAACTGGGAATCGCTGGGCTGCGGGCTGGCAGGAGCACTCTGCACAGCCCTGGGCTCGGGTCAGCGCACAACCCGCACCGCTCACCCTGGACACCCCCCCGGCTCGAGGGGGCACCTTGGCTGTGAGACGGTCCCGCTGCCACCGACACCGGCGGCTGCTCTCACAGCTTGCAGCAGGGCTGCCGGTCCCGGGGGCTGCGGGCCCCCCAGGCAGCTGAGCCCGCCCCTCAGCCCGGCAGAACACCGGCGGGATGAGCTGAGCCTTTCCCTCCCTTCCGTTCCCCCACCCCAGGGAGCCCTCCCGAGCCCGCGGAGGCCCAGCCCTGCCCCGGCACCACCCTTCCCCGCCGAGGCTGGGCGCGGCGCCGCGGCGTGCCCGCACTCCGGGACGGCGGGGGGGGACGGGAAGCCGGCGATGCCTGACACCCACCCCCACCGGGCCCGGCCGCTCCAGGCGGACACCGGCGCCCGCAGCCCCAAGGCGGGACCGCGCCCCTCACCCGCCCGCCGCCTCAAGGCGGCACCCCGGCGGACCCCTCTCCGCCCGCAGCCGGCGTCCCGGTGCTCCCGCAGCCCCAGCGGCGGGACTTTACCTGCTAGCGGGGTCGCAGCAGCGTTGCCGGCCGGGCTGGGGCCGCTCCTGGCGGCGACGCCCGCGGCCGCCTCAGCGCTCCCCCCGCTGCGGCTGGGCTCTCCCCGCCGAGCACCGCCCCCCCCCGGCGCTGCGGCGCGGTGGTGCCGCCCATGCTCCCCCCTCCGCGCCCGCGGGATGGGGCCGCCCGCGAAGGGCGGGGCGGGGTCCGGCGGGCACGGGGCGGCTGCGGTGGTCCCGGGCGGCCCCACCGGGCTCTGCGGGGGTGCGGCGGCGGGGACGCTAGGGCGGCCTTGCCCGTGCGCAGGGAGCTCCGCGCTGAGGAGCGGCGGGGCCGAGCCCGCCCCCGGTCTCCGCGGGCCGAGCAGCGCAGCCCCAGGCGGGAAGCGCGCTGGAGCCTTCCGCCCGGCCCCGAGCGCCCGCCCGCAGCCCCTCTCCTCCGTCCCGCGTACGGTCGAGCGCGGCGCGGGGGCGGCGGGCGCTGCCGCCGGACCAGGAAGTGAGGCCCGCGGCCCCCCGCAGCCCGGCCGTGCCGCCGCGCCCTGCCCGGCCGAGGCTCTCCGGCGCCGGGCCGGGGAGGGGGCGCCGCCGAACGCCCCGCGGGAGCGGCCACCGCCCTCGGGCGGTCCCGCCGAGCCCCAGCGGACGGGCAGAACTGCCCGCCGCCTAGGCTTCACCCCGCACGGGCAGGGGCCCCGGCTCCGCGGGCTTCCTGCACCCCGCCGCGGCCCTCGGCGGGAAATACCTGCCGGCTGGCCGCCGGTAACGGTCCGCGCGGGTGTCACCGAGCCGCCGCCTCCATGGCGCTCGGTCGCGGCGGGAGGAGCTCCTCCCCCTCCCGCATGGACCCAGCCAACGTGACGGGCCGTTGCCATGGCTCCGCAGCGCTGACGTCAGAGCGCTTAAAGCGACAGCGCCCCGGAGGTCCCGGCGCCCAGCCCGCCCTGGCCTGGGGCGGCGGGGCGGGGCGAGGAGAGGCCGCGTCGGGCCCCTGGGCTGCAGTAGGGCGGTCACGGTCGGGGCGAGCGAGCCGCAGTGCCCGTGTGAGGGCCCCGGCACCGCGAGTTGTGCGGGCGGCAGCAGCTGAGGGCTGGCAGCACACACGGGCTGCAGCGCCCGCAGCCGGCAGTGGCTCTCCCATCCCGCTGGGGGCTGTCCGGGCTGGCAGCGGAGGGTGCAGAGCACAGGCACAGGGCACCCTCGGGACAGGGGGGTCACTGCGGGCTGCTGTCCCCACAGATGTCCACCAGATCTGCACCCAGAACTTCTCCTGTACGTGGAGCCAAGGGGAGCGCGGGTTCTCCATCACGCCTTTAACCTCCCGAGCACCCCAAGGGCAGGGGCTGTGCCGCGGCCCCTCGCACCCCCTGCCCGGGATGCCCTGAGGAGCGCAGGGAGCTGGCCTGGCCGTGTAGGCCGGGGCTGGCTGTACCCTGAAGGGCTGCTCACAGGGGAGGCCCCAAACTCCTCCTCAGGAGCAGCCCTGGCCTGCGAGGACCTCGTCAGTAAAACCTGTGTCTCACCCTCAGCGCCCAGGGCACTGCGGTGTTACTGTGATCAGTGGCAAGGAGTAACTCCACCGAACTTTGCAGACAGTAACAAGGTAGCAGTGGCGTGTGTGAATGGATACTCGGACCCCGTGTCCCTCACAAAGCTGCGATCCCACATCCCATAATGGTGCACCCATCCTTATCCCGACACGCGGACTACCGAGGGTGTGTCAGTCTCGGCGCGGAGCTGTCTGCCCTTCCATGTCTGATGCTCAAATTATGACCAAATTCCCAAACTGCAACCACAGCCAACGCGAGCCCTGGGGACAGAGGAACAGCTCCGGCCACACTGCCTGGGGCAGCCCTGCTCAGCACTCCAACACTAACGATGGGACACTTGCATCATCTGTAATCTCAGCGTGGGTCTGCCACACCATCAGCACCACGAAATCTCTAGATTTTTGTAAAATATTTTACATGGCTATCATTCCTGTGGGCAAAGCAATCCTTGCGCTATTACTGTATTACTGGGAAACGGCTCACAGTATATACTGGAACATACAGTACGTACTGCAATGAAACAGCTCACTGCTTACCTTAAATCAGTTTTAAAAAACATTTAGGCACTTCCCTTAACTGACTCAAACCTATTATTTTGTAATAGCTTTGTCCTGGTTGCAAAGTCTACGTTGTGCTTTCCTGCCCTGCAATACATCTGTCCTCTGTTTATCCAAAGGACAGGTGTCATTCAGCAATTTGTTTACTTTGCATTTAATGAGCGATCACGTAGCAAAAACCAACAAGGTATGGGTTTGATTTTGTTGGACTGTACTTGAAGAGGAAAAAAAACCTTTCCCAGAGTCACTGTATCATTGTGTAAGTTGCTTAACTTCTTATAAATAGGAGAAATTGGCACAAGTGTAGTTCTCCTTTAAACTACGTTTGCTCCCTTACATTTTTCTTAATTCAATCTTCAGCTCTCAGTAGTGATTACTGACAAGATATGGCCCCAGAATGAGCACATCATTTCTCGTCTTCTGTTTTCAAACAGCTCTGGAAAATCCCAGGCAGTAAGCAAAGCCCCAGAAAAGTTCAGATGGTATTTAGGTAGTTACAGATTATGAAATTATCCGTCTTTGTCCTTCCAGTGGAGCAAATTAAAACATTTTATAAAAATGACATAATTTATCCTCATGAGTCATTTGGGAGACAGGGAAGTTTCTTCAGTGGCAGACTGGGAAAATGAAGCACGCAGGACGTGGCTCTCAGCAGGGGAACTCCTCTTGCAGGAGTGGCGTTGCTGCAGCTGTGGTGGTCCAAGGCTAACAGCAAAGCAAAGCTTGCAAGGGGGAGTATCTTAGACCAACTGATACAAATAAAAGAAATTGCCTCTCCTTGTAAAACTCACCTCACCTATCATGTAGTCTGTTTAGTCTTTTATTATATGAAGAAGTTATGAATTCCTAATGAAATGGAAATCCCCAGTCCTGCTACTGGCAATATTCTACACCTAGTTTTTATCCAGTTCTGCTTCTGATCACTAGTTTCATATGCCAAAACCTGCTCTGCAAAACCAGAGCTACCCCAATGAGCTATTCTTATGCCAGTTCAGGAATATGCTCTGTATTATTTTAGAATTTATATTAGGAATCAATTTGTTCTGCAGTGAAAGAGAAATGCTGAGATACAGTGCCAGATGAGTTTCAGAATCAATATCCAGATCAGTTGCTCTAAGAGGTTCTGTTTGAATTATGAGTTACTACAGCCAACACAGCAACTTCAATTTCTGATAGATTAAATGCTACTGGAGGGCCCCAGTGCTCGGATTCCTGCCCGGTGAATGTGATGCATCTCCAAAGGGAGAGATCTCCAGAGGAAGGGAACCTGTTTGGAGATTGTGCTGATTCCGGTGTAACTGAAAACCTCAGCCAAGATAGCTCCAGCAGCACCCTAAACATCCTTTTGATGGAAATTTTGTGAAACACTGCGTGTTAGGACAGTGAACAGGCACCAGGAAGCAATAAGACACTTTCTAAAAAACTCCCCAGTCTTGTCAGGGCCTGAGACCAAAAGGCATAAAGATGGACAGGCACACGTATAATCTAAATGGCTAAAAATACCACTCCACGCACATCTTTTCTTGGTTCCAGAAAAATGCAGAGTTCATTCTCAGACTGGTACTTTCCGTATTCCAGAAAGCCCCCACATTTCATCAGCCCATTATCTAATTCCTTCCCAAAACACTTCAGGATGTACCTGCAGTAATCACATTTGTTCAGGAGACAAAGGAAAAAAAAACCCAAACCCCAGATAACTCAGAGACAAAGACCCAGGGGGGATCCCCTCCACTGGTGTGACTGCATCACACCACCCCTTTGACTGACTTCAGGAAAACAAAAGAAAAAATAAATTGCTCATTCAGACTTCAGAATTAATTTATCTATCTGGCAATCTACTTTCTTGACACCTCTGTAATAGCAACACTGGTTTCCTTTCACCATTGTTTTTTCATACTGGTCCCGCAGTATGTGTGCTCTCCTTTGGCTTTGTGTCTGACAGCACTCCTGCGACTGCAATCCAGGCAGCCATTCAGGTGAGATATGCTAATCTACATCTTTTTCCTCTCACATTTCCATCTTTCTCTTCAGATCTAGGAATTAAAATGGTGATTAACCCCTTACTAATAATTGAGCAGCTTCACATCATTCTTTATTTGAGCCTTATGAAGAGCCAGAAACTTCAAATTTCACTTAATTTACTGATATAGTTTAACTACTCTGTTAGGCACAATTACACATATTATCTTTATATTCTATATAAATGACAAGAAATCACGTCCGCCCTCAGATATCCCTTCCTCAATTTATTCCTAAACAGCAAAGCAAATGTTTTACTGCTTTACCTTCCATCTCCTGTTTTTATTCTTACTGAAGTCTAGCATTCATTCATTTCAAGAACCCTCCACTTGCTCAGCCACACAACTGATGCATGACAGATCATCTCTGTCAGTGGCTGTGCTTACACACAGGTGTGACCTTTCATAACACTAAGGAGCGGTGATCTCTCTGCACACCAGCTGATGCTCTACTTGAAATACATCTAAGGAGGCAGTTTGGTTAACATTGTGTATGTATCTCTCTTGAGGTCCAAGAAGGAATGTGTATGGCGACTGCACTAGCTGCTCACCACTGCTCTGGTCTGCGGATCACTGTTTAATTGAGCAGGTGGAGGGGAATATCCTTGCTGTTTAACTAGTGTCCTTGTGCTACAAAGAAACAGTGAACTTCAGTTTCTAGGGCTGCCAATCCAGCATAATTTATTTCCTTTTATATCCACATGCCTATTCTCTAATATTTAATTCAAATTAAAAAAATCAATGAAAAAGAATGTAAGGAGAAACAGTAATAAGATTTTTCTTGTTTAGGAGACTGAAGGAAGAGTGGATGTCAGACAGTGCATCTACTTTTTGAGGTCCAGTAAAACAACTGATCAAGCTACACAGTTGGACCGCTGTGCAGCTAAGGTTTTGAGTCTAGATTCCTGACTCCAGAGCAAGCCAGGTGACTCATCCTTTAAAGAGAACCGAACAATCACCGAACACTATTTAAATAGAAGAAAGGAGACTGGATATATATGCATAGATGTTTTACATATGGCCTATATGTATGCATGTATTTATGAATAACATATTAATATTTCTTTCAGACAAAATGATGAAGAATACTTGTGGAACCACTGAAAGTGCTCATCATAACAGAACAGCAACAAAATCCAAACGGGCTGAAAAAGCCATTTGATCTATACTGTTCCCTTCTAAGACCAGTTGCAACACTGAGAGATCAGTAGTGGGTTTCACATGCTTACTGTGATTTGTAAGGTATCTCACCAGTGTTTAAGAGCACTAAGTGAGGCAAAAGGCAATGCTTATATTAATCACTGTGCTTCTGCACATTCTCTGATGCTGCAGTCCAACCCACTTGTAAAAACGGCATGCGAGGGCTGAGAAAACTCTACAGCATGTTTTGGAAATTCTTTTGATTTCTTCTGAAGGGGGAGAGGAGGAAGCAAGCAGAGGAAGGGAAATCTGCATTTAAAACCTACATAGAAAAATCTAAGAGTCTGCCTACAAATCCCAGGCTCAGGATGAAGCCTCACATCAGCTGTAACTCTCTGGCAGCAACATTACTTGAAATGGCCAGGGAGAAGGCTCCTTTCTACCAAGGGTGTGGATGTGGAATTATAATAGACGCTTCCATAAACTGCTGTCTGCTCAAATGTCATGATGTTGGCTTTCTGCCCCATTTTCAGCTGCAGAGAACAGCAGATGGGAGGGGCAGAAACAATGAAGATCCCTTTTTAACTCTCAGTTTCAAAAATCTCTCAACCCTTTTCAGTCAAAGCTCTTCTCCTAACTATTATGAATGGTATTTTCTAGATCCTGCTTTGGAAACTACAATTACTTTACCGTATACCTAACTTAATCCTAAACCCCAAGAATTTTACAGTGAACGCAACAGTGAGCAAACGAGGACTAGTCAGCTGCAGATAGAACAGCAAGCGACCACTTTTTGTGAGTTTTCAGTTACTTTTTCAACAAATGAAGAGCTTAGTGTACATTAAAGTTGTGTTCCAGGTATATGACGGAATGAGTGGAGACAAAAGAGAAAATGTGAATAGTCATGAACGGAGCTTAACAAAGCATTCAGTAACTGACATGGGTAGTAAAAGAGTATGGAATTAGGAAGAAAGAAGTACTAAAGAAGTATTCTTTTGTTCAGTCTGTTCATAGAATCACAGAATCACAGAACAGCCTTGGTTAGAAAAAGCCTCTAAGATCATCAAGTCCAACCATTAACCCAGCGCTGCCAAGTCACCACTAAACCATGTCCCCAGAGACTGTTTGGCCCTTTTATGGAACAAGACAGGAAGCCAACTGAAGAAGCATGATCAGGTCCATTAATTAGCTTTAGAAATTCTTACGAATATAAGGTAGTTTCTAATCACAACAAAATCAAACTACTTTTCACATTTTTAATGAAAGATCTGTGCATTCCACTGCTAGTCAATATCTTAGAAAATGACAGGTGTAATATTTTTTAGTAGCTGTATTTGCATAGTACTGCTAACACACAAATGCATTTACACAGGCAAACCCCGCTGTACATAACCACAACACTGTCCCACTGAGCACAGTTCAATGCTACTGACTGCAGACAGCAGAATACCAAGCTGTCAGGTGTCACACTGGCAAACGCTTTGGTGAAGATCAGTAAGTGAACTATGGATTCAACTCAGTGAGTTGCAATTGCATTACAGTGAACATGGCAAAAGCTATTTATTCTTCAGTTACGGAATCTAAGCTAATCTCCAAGTGTAGTGCAGCAAGAAATTTTCACTACAGTCAAGTGTGGCATATTAGACTAATTACAGATATATTTCGGCTTCTCTAAACTTTGAGTCTGAGCTTACACTGAGTTGCCAGTATTACTCAAGCTTGCAATTTTTAAGTTTTGCCATTTAACTTGGAGAATTTTTGATACCTGAAGAGTTTTATGGTCATGAATGAGGAAATCTGATACAAGAGGCTGGGTTTCCAGGTCTACAGAGAGACAGAGACCAATTTTAGTAAGCTTTTCAGCATACTGCTGCTGCTGGCTCTTAACCTGTATCTGCATCAATATCATTGCTATGACCCCAGTCATTCCTCAGGGAAAATGGTTTCACTTACAGTGATACTGGAAAAGGCACCATGGCCTAGGCAGAGAAATGACACTACTTCTATTGTTATCTGCAAGAGTTTTGTAAGACTGTAAGTAATATAAAATTATACAGCAACTGTGCAGTTAGACTACTGTGCCCTCTTGGTGGACACTTTATCCAAATTAAATCGGGGGGAGACAAGAGAGAGAACACTGAAGTGTAAGGAGAGAGCAATACATACTCTCTGCAGTGCCAGTTCAGATCTGTACCATAGCTGTGTTTCACTAGTTACTAGGATTTGCAACTTGCATATCACATCTGTTAAATGGGCTGAAGAATCTAGAATGTTTTGGATTTTTTACAATTCGAAGGCTAAGATGTCTATAGTGGTTTGGATGTGTACATTAATGATGACTCAACATTTAGACCTAATTCAAGAAAGGAAAATGAAGAACAGAGGCTTACTGGGCTTAATGAACTCATATACACTCTAAGGAGCACATGGAATAAAATACTTGGTTTCATTTGTGTTTTCCTTCAGTAAATAGCACTAGTAGATGAACAGTTCTTTTTTGTCAAAAGATTTTAAACTGTTCTTCAACTATGAGTCTCTTTCTGTGGGAAAGTAAGGCACAGTGGTGTAAACAGCTTGCCAAGCAACCAGCGGCAGAGCCAGAATCAGGATTCAGATTGCCTGCCCACCTGCCTGCCTTCCACCCTTGCTGCCGAGCAAGTTACCCACCATGAGAGCTTTGCAAATGTAAGAACAAATGAGCAAAGGAGTGAAATTAAATATAAGCAAAGTGAAAATGACCACTACGAGAGTCCAAATAAGCAAAATGCAAAAAAAGAAACAGCGAAAACATTATAAACCAAAATTAGATATAACAATAAAGAAGTAATTTCCATTTTAATGCATGACTGCTAATGGTGTGTTAATGATTTTCCTCATATACACAGGGCTTTGGTCCAAAACTCTGTATGAAACCATTCATGCTCTTCCGTGTATCTTTTACCAGAAGATATCAGTGCTCGTTAGCCAAGATGCTCCTTACTTTTGTTCGTTTTGCTTGCCCGTTTTCACTGTGTGTCATTTCAATGCTGGGGAAAGCATCAGCTTGACAGCTTCGCAGGCTAATGTTCTCTCTTTGCAGAGAAGGGAAGGATGTGCAGCAGCAGAGGAAGCTTGCTACAACAGTGCTCAGCTGCATGCCTCAGCTCAGCTCTGCCCCAAATGAACCCTCTGGCACAGCTCCGTCCCCCTTTGCTTGCGAGAGAGTCAGTTAGGGACAACGGCAAGACTGGTTTCTGTGATGCTTTTTCTGCTAGAAACTGGACTCAAGCACAGTTCACATCATCCATCAGACTGTGTTAACATGGTAACAGTTTCTAGTCACTAATGACCTGGGCTGGATTTGACTGGGCAACAGGCCATAAACAAGAAAGCTTCCCTAAACCATTACCAGCTCCTCTAAACCATTCAGACCCTCTGTAATGCTGGGGGGGGGGGGGGCAGAAAGAAAAAAAAAAAAAAAAAAAAAAGAGGCACTTTTTAAAATAAAGCTTCTCACAACTGACAGAGAAGCAGTCGCCCCCGCACACACCTTATTCACTCACTGTACTGAACTGGCATTCCTTCAAGAGCTGGGAAGGACCCAGAGCTGCTGATTCAAAGACATTTGGAATAAGAACTCCAAAATTGCAGGGTTTTGTTCCTTTCTGGCTTCTTGCTTCTTTCCTTGGCCTGCTCTGCCTGCCTGCGCTGAATGTCAATCAGCAGAGCGGTAGCACCTTTGCAAAGAAGTCCCCAAGTATCTGGGCAAATACATTAACAAGCATGTGAAAGAAACCCCAAGGCTTCCACTAATCCAGAGAAGAACAGGCTGGTTTGAAGTGGTGGAGGCTGAGCAACAGACAGAGATAAAGGGTCAGGAACTGATAAAGTTAGACAAGATTGTATAAACTATAGCAGACACAGAGGTGCCTTTTTCAGAAAATACTTCTAAATGATCCTTGTAGTGCATCCACAGCTTAGTTTCAGAGATATTTGCTTACATCAAATACCCCTGGAAGAATTTCCATCAGGAAATTGCCAGAATCGGTTAGCATCTGCACTTGCAAATAATTGCATCTTATGTCAAAGTGGTTGTAATGAACTCAAAGCATTTCTCAAAAAAGGCAGTTGCATTTTTATTCAAGTCTCTGACACCTTATAATTGACAGCTATTTGATGCTCAGTGCCATCTTGGAATGAGTAAGCTCAAAAGTTTATTATGAATTTCTTATGAACCTGTGGTTAGGACCAGCCTAAGTGAGCAAACAGAAAAAACTGATTCTAATTCAACAAATTCAAGTGTCCCTCTCTGATGGCCCAATGAAACTGGATGATCTTGATCTTTTATAACTAGTGAATAGCTGGGAATCTATTTCTTTTGCAACCTGTCAGTTTGACAGCTACATTTGAAAAAGGAGCTGTTTTCCTGATGATTACCATATGAAGCTCTAAGTGACTGAGCATTTCATCTTTCCATTTTAGCAAGCAAATGTTGTATTTACTATGCTTAAGAACATTTTCAAGGTCAATATAAGAGGATATTTCCTACAATTGTATATATTATTAATAAAGTACTTCGAATCCTAAAAATAAATATCATGTTTTTAAGATGGCTGGTCAAATTCTGCAGCTACGTTGATTAAAATCCTGAACAATTCCATTCACTTCATGAAATTCATTGCAGTTTCAAGCACCTGTAACAAGGAAGAGAATTTACCTCTGGTTTTTGCATTGCTAAAACAGAAAGAGAAAACAAGAGCACTCAGTAGTGCTAATGGGAACCCTAACATTGTCTCCACTGGGATGAGGCATACTGTAATAAAAAGATATTTAATCTTTTAAAGCTATATCATGTTCAACTATCGCTGTTACACAGGCAGGGTAGGCCTCCTAGAGCAAATACAAGAGCTTTGGCTGTTCTTTGGATTTCTTCAAGTTTCCTGGTAGATCCCACTGCAAAAGGAAACTGGGGAGCTGAGCAATAGACCTGGTGCAGTAACTTCATTGATCTCTCAATCATTTCTGCTAAAAGAAAGAAAAATAAAGATAGCAAAATGAATTAGAGAAGTCAGGATATGGTTTATATGTGCATTGTAGAAATGATTAGCTAAGGTAGAGGGAAAGAACATCAAATGAGATAATGTCCCTGCACTATTATCTTCAGACTGCTCTGATTAGTGACAAATAGTAGAGAGCTGGAGATCTATACAAATGTTGTTAGACCAAGGGTTGTAATGTGATTTAGTGACGTGGCTGCAGTCCCACAGGCTATAGGGATAGCTGGTTCCCTTGACACAGCAAAGCAAATGGTGTTTTAGCCTTGTTGGCTCATTTCTCTGCTAAAAAGCAAGCATCCAACATAAACGTTTGTCTGCATAAGGAAACAAGCAAGGGGTTGATGCTTATTTGCATCACTGTGTATTAAACTGATGACATAAATTGGCATCAGGAGAGTCAGGTCCTAAGACAAAATGCACTTCTAAACACTACAACAGTGCAGTGCAGTTTGATCTTTCCAGCACACAAAATGCAGATTAATTCCTTTCCCCACTGTTCTCCTTCCTGTTTTCCTTTCACTCCCATTCACCTTGCTTTGTCTTCGACTCTCGCAGGCCAGGCTGTCACTGGCTTCTCTAGGTGGCACCTGCTGGGGGATGCTTTCTGCAGTGGCAGCGGGCAGCAGCTTCTGCCACACAGCTTTGTTTCAGGGGCCCACCATCCACAGCCATACTGGCTGGGCTCCAGCTGGCCATGCTAGTTCTCAGATTGCTTTTTCTGGCTATCGATTGGGCAGTCCTCATCCCATACTAGGGCAATTTTTAACTCTTCTCTCCAGGGAAGTAGCGAGGAATAAACTTTCTCTGGGATAATGAGAGATAATGCTGCTCGCAACCCCATAAAACTTTTGGGGTTGTTTTTGTGATCTTAATTATATCCTGGTTAATTTAAGCCAGTGGTCTCTGGGATATAGCAGCATCTCATCTACTTCAGGGCATCATACCAGGAGAGTCAGAAAAAAGTCTGTAGAAAATTGCCCCAGTCCTTTTTAACTCTTCAGCTAGTTGAGAATGAGAGACCCTATTCAATGACTGGAGGATAGGAGTCTAGGTATGTTCAGTGCAGCAACCTAAATGCATTCATAAGCAAATGGATTTTTGTTATTAAATGATACAGTTTTATGAATAACTGAATCTTAATATAATTATTTCCAACCAATTTCCATCCATCAACAAAATCAACACAAAAAGACATTCTTAGTGAGTATATAGGGCAGAATCAAGTTAACTATTTGAAATCTTAGTTGTCGACTTCATATTGGTGATTAGGTTCTTTAGAGGCTAACTGCAGCTGATCTCTTTTTCAGCATTTTATGGTGCATCTGTCATCATCAATCTACAAAGCATATGAACACAATTTTCTGTTTTACAGCCTTGATTTAATTTAATTTGTAAGCGCTAGGAAACAAATTTAGCAGCGTCTTGCAACTGATGAGCAAAGGCCCTGAAAGACAGTGCACAAAGACATATTCCCTCTAACTTCTATCCACCTTCTGGAGGACATAAGGCAGTTACTGTTTGCCTTCTTTCATGGTCATATTGTTCATACCAGTGGGAGTATGCTGCCTCATGACATAGGACTGGCAAAGCATCAGTGTGTACTGAAAACAGACACTCTGCAACAGTCTTCAGACACTCTGCATCTAAGCAGAGATAACAGCATAAAAATATTCTCAGCCTAAGACAGGAAAGGGGGGGAAGACGGTTCATAGGCTTCAGCACTTCCTTGAAGGCCTTCACAACATAAAAAGTAAATGATGTAACTGACACACTTGAACTCATTGACAAAGCAAGGAACCAAGTGCTCAGCACTAGTTCTGAGTGATCATTTAACAAACACTATTTTGTGATCATTTTGTTTTTCTACAATATTTGTAAATCACAAGGGAAGGAGAGAGCTTGTGCACAGAAGACAGTACTGTGCTTTCTGTTTATTCTGGATGCAAACTACCCAGAGCTTCCTCTAAAAGCCTGCTGAGAACACAGACTAAAAGAAAGCCTCCAAGAGGAAGTACTGAAAAGTAAATAGGAGTGCAGGCAATGCTGCTGAGACTCACTACAGAAAGTCAGTGTGTCAGAGTTTTGGTTAGTACCCTGAACGTAAGCCTGGGAGTCAGAAATTGCCATATAATTCTTTCTGCAACATATAATTACATTCTTAACCTCTTTGTCTTTTTTTTTCCTTTTTGATAAAGAGGAAATAATTCATTTCCAGGAATATAAGTGGCTTTAATTCACTTGGATCAAGCCTTTTTTTTTTTCTTTTTTTCTGATTCAGTGCCTGACTCAGACCCATCATTCTTATTGCTTCTGTCAGACTATTCCACATTTCCCAGTGGTTTTCACTACTGCAGTTTGGAAGCACTCTTTGTTCTTATAGTCCCAGTGCCTACTAAGGCTTTTCTTTTCATGTTCTTTGACGTTTATTCCCTAGGAGCCGGATCCTTGTGTCCTTACACGTGAGCCAAATCTCCCAATGAATTTGCAAACATGCAGGATCAGCAACTTAAAAAGTTTATTTGTTTTTCAGGGTTCTCTATGTTCACAGGAAAAAGGACGCCTATAGGCAAACACTGCATCACTAGGTTTCACCTTCACAAAAAGGAAGCATAGAGAGGAAGGAAGACACAAGAGTGCGAAGTTAACGATTAAAAAACAAAAAACAGCCTTCTCAAGTTTTTTCCTGAGAGGCTGGTGGTTACGGATGCAGTTACAGGACACTGAACTTATATGTTTCTCGAAATACATCAAAAGACTCCTTCGCTGGGTTGGCACACCGTCAGCAGTAATAGCTGATTCCAGAGTGTTGTCAGAATAATATATATCTTTGGATATATTTTTGAGACATCTTTCAACTTGGATATCTATACTACTTTTATATTTAGGCATCTGAAATTTCTAATGGCCTGACACCTCCGGCTGGAAAACACTGTCTGCTCCCATTTACTTAAGCTGTGGTATCTGCGTCAGAGAATGCTGGCCTGGCGTGTTAGAAAATGTAATGTATTCAATTTATGTCCTACATAAAAGTTGAGATCAGCATCAATGACTAGATCCAATCTGCAGCTTTAATTCAAACAAACAGCGCTGCTGACAACACTATTTCTGTGGATAAGGACTCCGTCTCACAAATGTACATCTTAGACAATCTTCAAATTTCACTTTAATGCAGATGCCCCTCTTCTGATGTCAGAAATTTTATGGCAAGTAGTCTTGGAGATGAGCCAAGATTTGACACAATCTAACTATCTAATTGTGTGAAAATTCGTGGTGAGACAGTGCCATTAATATCTTCTTACACAGCAGAATGAAAACCTTTTCTTGTTCTCTGTCTGCTGTACACATAGAGAGCTACTGCGATAGACTAATATATTTTGCAGCCAGAGAGATCATTCTAATCTTTTAGTCTGACATTTTACAGCAACAGTCAACTGTATTCCCTAAGTAGTTTCTGCATCAAATCCTTTAACTTGTCAGTGTTAGATAATTCAGATTACATGTGTGTAGTCTTATGCAAACCCTCAATTTACTGTGCATGTGAAGTATCCCATGTTTCTTGTCTAGGGATGCTAATGTTTAATGACCCACACTATTAGACACATATGCCCCATTTCCAGTCTGAATCTATCTGAACTCAGCCTCCTGCTATTGCATCTAAATACATTCCAGGCATGTATTTTGTTGAGTTGTCCATCATTTCAGTGTCATTTAGTTTGGAACATGTAAAACTAACAAATATGTACTTCCACAGGTGTTTTACAAAGACTTTTACCCTGATTTTATTGATTATTTGTGTCCACTATCCTTAAGATTTTCTACAAAAATCAAGTAGATCCACTCACAACCATTTACACAGTTCAGTTTTCTACATTGCTTCCATTTAAACCGAGATAATTTCCACAGCAGGTCCATTTGCACACAAAAAGCATTGTGCAAGGGTTGGAATGCTCAGCTCAAGTCAGACCTAAGGCTCAGGTAGTTCTGCCTCTTGCTGACAGCATTTTGTACACTTCTTTGTTTAGCCTTGAAAACAGAATGTGCAAGGTAGTGCCGTCACCTATAGATGACGCAGTAAGTGTATGCCACATCAGCACTGCTTTGCTAGTATTCCAACAGGAAATTATATTTTGTAAAGGATATTTTATTCTACTGGCACTATAACCAGTGTCAAGGCCATCAGTGAAAGCGTTAAGGACACAAAAAGTCTGCCAGATGATCTCAATTGTTTGTGCTACTGCATGTGCCTTTATCCCTGACAGTATCCCCCAAACCAAGAGAAAATAATCTTTTAATGAATAAATTACTTTAAATTCAGATAAATGCATGCTGGAGCAGTGAGGTGCTCTGGAATACTGAAGCAGCTTGTGAATGGAAAAATCATTCGCTAGGACAAAATAAGGGCGTTGCTGCATTGTCTGCAGGAGACAGCAACGTTCAGCCTTCTGGGGGATACAGCAAGGAAAATGTAATGCAGCAGGAAATCTTTCTAAACAAGAAGTTTGCCAGCTGCTAAAAATTGTATGCATTTTATGCTGTAAAAACTTCCCTGTATTTCTATTTATTATCATTCTCTTTCAGATGCTACTCCTTCAGGTAGTTTTAAGGAGTCACCTAAACACAGTCCTCTTCCTAAAAAAAATAAATCTCACAAACCCATACAAAGAGGAAAAATTCTTCAATAAGGGTTTATTATTATTATTATATTTTGCCCCTCTGGTCACCACCACCGAATAAAGAATTTCTTCCATCTTTTATTTTTGTGCATGTGTGTGCCTGTTTTGCAGACTGAAGCAAATGACTGTAAATCAGTTTGCATTCAAAACACCACACTTGCAACTAAAAGGACAGGATATTATACCATTAAAATAAGATTCAGTATAATGGTAAAAATGTTGTGACTGACAGAGGAGCACCTTTGAGTCACAAATTCTCATTTTTAAAGGACAAAAGAGACCATCACAATCACTATCTGAATTCCTACATAACAGAGACAATGTAATTTCACACAGTAATTCCTACGTCAGTCCCCCACCTTCTGATCTGAAATAGCAAGAGAAACTTCAACTTTACATGTCACATCCTGCAAGCAAAAGACCCAGGGATTCTTCAGCTTTATCCATGACAAACAGATTTACAAAAAAACACTATCAGCAACAAGGCAGAATCAAATTCTGGCTCTAAACAATCTTGAACACAGATGAATCAGCACAAGGAAATAATGATAAGACAGGAATATCTTTTAGAGACATCATCCTTTACAGGATGAACACAGGGTAAAAATCAAACTATTTTATACTTCACAGAGTTCCTGTAATTGGATCTTGCAAAATGGATAAATACTGTAATGGATCTGTTGCTTCATTAGCATGCACTCTGATAACCTGCAGTACAACATCCATCAAGCTCTTCACTCCCTCTGGGGAAGGCTGCTGCAAGGGGTTGACAGAGACATGAGTCAGGCTCTGTAGGATCCCCAGACTTGTGTTTTTAGCTTGTGTACAGGCTTCAAACAGGAGACCAGAGAGTTTGGGGCCAGGGCACAAAAGCTGGATGGAGAACAGGTTGTTCTCCCTGATAAGGGGACCAGTGCTAGTTTCAAGTGATTTCTGAGGTTTTTAATCACCATGAAGCTGTTGTTGTAGGTGACTCCAAACGGGTGAGAAAAAGATTATACTTTGGCCAAAGGAGTTTCAGGCCCATGGGTTTGCATTTGTATCTTGGAATGAGAATTTCTGGTGTTTGTCTGATAGAGTCACAGCTTCATATTTCTACCCCTACCCATCCTTAGACAGTAATTTAAGTGTAGAAAAGACTGTTATGAGTAGCTCAGGTTAGAAAATCTCCTAATAGCACTGATAAGCCTAGTTGAACATTTCTGTTCATGGCTTAGTTAGTATAAAAAACCTCACAATGAGATTTTCAAAGGTTGTGAGACACCTAGTCCTATGTTAATCTTAACTTTCACATTATATTGCTTCGTATTTATATGTGTTTTCTTTATTAGATCAGCTTTAATTTGGAGCAACTTAATATCTGAAACACCTTGCTAGGACCAAAGGAACACTAAAGAGAAGTCTACATTACAAAACTGGAATTGAGTTAAAGCCTGAAAAAATGACCTCTGTCTTCAAGCCTGTCTTAGCTCGTAGCTCTGCAATCAAGGCCTGAAGGTTGTAAGTGGTGTCAGAAGAACTTGCACTGAATAGCCCCCAAACATGCAGAGCAGGATACTTGCCTGAACTTGAAGACTGGATGCACCATTTACGTCTGAATATAATTTTTACTGTACATTACTTCTTAACCTTTGAACACTTCATTTTACAACATGAATATTGCTTTGTCTTTTATTTTTTAATAGAACAGTGATTATACTGGCAGTACCACTGACATCATTCTCTCGCTGTGAATCCCATAGCTACACTTACATTAAAAACTGCAAAACACAGATTACTCAGATCAGATAACCTAACCAGTGGGAAATAAACACAAAAAGCTCACTTACCATGACAGTTTTGGAATTGCACCAGGGATGAACTTGTCTCTGTGGGCTCTCCCAGCTCACGAGTCCTAAAGCATCATCTGCAACATTCGCCAGGACTGCAGTCCAACGTTGCTGCCCTTGCATTTAAACAAAAAGCCCCTCAGCTAAGCTCTATCTCTACCTTCCCATTCACGAGCGGTTTAAACAGACATTTGATTTCTCTATTCTGTGTTTGCCTGTAACTATTTTTAGCAGCTAATAACTGACACCCTAGGGAGCATGATGTCATCGCACTTCACACTTATGGAGCTCTCGAAAGTCAAAACCAGACAGCAGCAGCTGTCATCATGGTGAGTTGGCTCATTAGGCAAGGCTAAGGGAGTGACACCACCAGAGCTGAGTTCAAAAGACCAAACAGGAGGAAGTTCAGTAAGATCTCAAATCAATAATAGTTCTTTCTTTTGGAAGTCATCTGCAGACAAGATTTGAAAAACAGTATGCATTTTTTAAGGCTGATGAATACTTTTTACAGTACTAACAAAATTATAGTCTTACTGGCAATCCTCTTGTCAGTGTCACATACAGAAGTTTTGTGGACTTCTGAAATTAACACTGATCAACTATCCACACCACAAAAGCAAACCACTCAACAGGCAGCAATTGGTGGCTTTGTTGGCCATCTCAGCAGAGGTGTTAAGGACTAAGTGACCATGGACACTGACCCTATCCATTTATCAATATTCACTCCCAGTATATATCATGATTCATCATCCTAGAAACCTCCAGTTGGTTGGGTATATGAGGCATAACTAATTTCCCTTCAAAAGATGGAACTTCATTCCCTTGCTCATCCTGTCACTCTTCTTTGCACCTCTTACGGTTCATTTGTCTGAAAATAGCTTAACACAACTGTAGAAATACTCAAAAGGAGTTAACACTCCTTATAAGAAGGTACCAATATTTCCTTCTCTCTGTTAAAAAAATCTCACCTTCCAGGACTGCATTGCCCTTTCTACTCTAATTATATTTCATTGTCTAATGATATTAATCCTTCCACTGACAAGTACACTCAGATCTGTTTCCACTTCTGTTACTTCCAGTTTATAAACCCCTGGATTATAGATGAAGTTACTATTGAACCCAAAGTGTAAGGCTTTGTACAGTATGCTACTCACTTACATGACATTATCAGCAAGCTAACAAAAAAGTTAGTCTAATTCTTTTTGAACAACAACACAGTCTTCCTCAGCATTGGCAGTACCTCCCAACTTGATCTTATCTAGAAATTTCACCTCAACACACTGGTAAATATATTAAATACAACAGGTCCCAAGACTAACCCCAGAGAAACACCACTAGTAACGTTTCCTCAACCTTGTCACTTGCTTTGGAATGTTACTTTTAGTCAGCACTTTAGCCAGCTCACAATTCTTGTGTTCACCACCATAATTTGCAAATTCAAGAACAATTTACTGTGGGATATCAGTTACTGGACTCGAAGTGGGTGAAGCCCACTTTTATTAGTCCTAAAAAATTAATTATTGTATTGAAATATATTAGCATTATGATTTACCTTTGATGAAACAATGTTGTAATTCATTCCAAATTAGGTCGACACTTGCTATTTTCCAGTCACAGGGAAAAAGATAACAAATAAACAAAACCCACTTCCCAAAGAAAATCAACAAAACAAAACAAAAAAAATAGACTTGCTACAAACCTACATTACTGCAGTTTCTTCAGCATTCTGGAAATTAGCTGCATGACCTGAATTTGTCTTACCAGTAAGCTTTGCTTCCATGCCAGCAGCTGTAATTTCTAGTGCATCATCATAATTTGTATGATAGAATTATCATTGCTCTCATCAACTACACTGATAACTGAGGCTAAACATTCATTTGATATATGGGTCACAGCTACCAAACTGTTAATCTGTATCCCAGCTCTTGTATGAGGTGTCCCACTTCCTTCTTATTTGACATTGAATATAAATTTTATATGCAGTACAATACTCCTTGTATTGTATGTGTACCCAAGTTGTAACAGTTGCTTACGTAAATGACAAGTACCAACAGAGTGACCTAACTAGGAACACCAGTTACTGGAGAAATGGCGTGTGATATTTTCATTCAGGAATATCTCCTTATTAAGAGTTTTCTTTTTTCTCCCTAAGCACAGTTGACACCTTGAGCACGTGGCTGAAATTTATGTAAAACATTTTTTTTCTCCATGAACAATTAAACACTTTAAATTTACCTTGGATTTTGTTCATTCTTAACTATCAGACAGTAACCTCCTGAGGCAAAAATCTAAACAAAGATGTTCTAAATCTCCTTAGCACGTTGGGCACACAGTCTCTCAAAGCCCAAGATGAAAAGGTCCCTTTCAAGTATCAAAGATGATGTCCCCTAGAGAATCATGCTGGGCTTCTTTTGCCCATTCCTTTGAAAGGCTGTATCCGGAAACCTCCTGTTATCAGTCACATGAAAAATACAAACTAGTCCCCAAAGCTGAGCTGACGTCAAAGAGGGACATTTAAAGGGTCTGTCTAAATGCAGCTGAAAGGCTTGTTATAAGCCACAGTGCAGAAGCACCCACATCAGACAAGTACAGAGGAATTGCTGGCACCAGAAATAACAGGATGACACAGTAGCAGGCCTAGGGACGTGGAAGCATGCTGTTCACCCAGAGTTTTGCCTCAAGAAGAACGTGTTTGTAACGACAGCCGCTTATTCTCTCCTCACAGTCAAAAAGTGCATTAAAAAAAAAAAAAAAAAAAAACAGTTAAAAGAATACTGAAGTTTAGCAATAGGGCAATGAGTAGATTTATATGTGTGTGTATTTTCTTTGGCACTCCAGGAGTTTAGCACCAACATAGGTTGCATTTTAAGGGCCTGGGTTAATTCACTGTTTATAAATATGTATCAGGGAAAGAAATTTTCTCTCCACAAAACACACACCCATGAACGGTGTTAGTGTATTTTTCCATGGAATTCACAGCATTTCTCAGCCACAGGGTTGAGGATATTTTGTGTGTCTATGTATGACTTCCCAAAGTCATTTATTACAGTAGTTATATTTAGAAGTTAAAGTCTACTTGCTAGAATTTTAAAATGCATTTCCCTTTAGCTGTCATTGCTTCTGCTTTGCTCACTTTTTACAAATGTTTGAGTGGTTCACTGAACAAGTCTTGCTTTATACCTTTAAACCATTTCTTTCTTTGTCCTTGTGCTGTTTCCCTTGAGATTTTCTTGTAGTCTTTTTTTTTTTTAAACACATATTTACCTTTATTTAAGTACGCAAGAAGATAACACTCAGATTCCTAAATTAAAAATCAGCTTCATTCTTTTGTCATCTCTAAGACTGAATTACCATACTGCACAATCATCTGTTTTCTTGCTGAATTCCTAATTTTTCAGTTTTGGGGGAATATACCCACTATGACTTCGCTATTCCACGCTAAGTAGGAGGGATTTAACTTCCTAATTTTCTGGCTGAGGGCATCTCTGCTCAGTGTTTTTAGTTTTTATTTTAACTAAAATTATTTGTATTATGGAGTACTGTAGGAACACAGATGGTCTGGTTAATCAACCAACCTTACAGCCAAAACTGACAACGAAAAAGGACCTGTTCACACAACAAAATTACAGAAAAGAATTAACATATTCCTCTTTCATCCTTTAGCTAGTGTGAAATTGTTCCTCAAAATATATTATGTAACATTTTCTGTCCAGGCATGTAAGTCCAGTAACTGGCCTTTCACTAAGCCATCTTAGAGAATCAGTCTAGCACGACAGGGTTTCAGAATAGTTCTGTGGCATGCAGCACACAAAATTCCTTCTCAGATTCCCTTCCATAAAACTCCTAAATCTAACACTGGTCATGCAGTGGTAAAAACTCTAACCAACAAGTCTGTCCTTAATTCTGTCATAGGAGCATCCTGAGATTCATAAAGTCACTTCTGAGGCAAACTGCCATTTTTTTTACTTCTGCAGCAGTATTTACATTGTCAATGTGATTTTAAATATTGCACATCCTTCCTGACGACATTATCAGCTAAATTTGATCTTCTCTATATAAAGGGCCACTTAATAGGAGGAGGAAGTTTCTTCTTACTACTTTATTTAGGTATGGTGAATGTTTATGCAAGAACTGGTGATAAATGTCAGCCAAAAGGAAGAAAACCTTTCTTGCACTATGGAACATATTAATGTTATTGTCCCCCCTGCTTCATTTAGGTTAAAAGCACTTCCCTAATAATACTACATTACATCAGACAGGCTTTTTTATGGAGATATATACAGGAAAAAAAGCTGGTGCTTATATTTTTAAGTCCCAGTTGCAGCAGTAAGTAAAACATACAGTGAGTATCAGGATCAAATTGTAGCATCTGTCTGTAAGGATTTGTTGGTATAGAGCTGTCACCCATGTAGCTTCTTGTCTTGTATTAAACAAGACAAGTGCAATAGAGAAATATGAAAAGTGTTAATAGTGCTGCAAGTCAGATGCAAGGGACAGAATTTAACAGATCTTCTGAAGTTAGGCCTCGCATGCAAAATTTCCAGTAACAACATTTGAAAAAAAAAAAAAAAAAAAAAAAGTATTTTTAACCATAAATAAAAAATTGTAATCCTTTTGAGTTAAAATTTTTTCATCCATTTTAATGAAAATCCAGATTTTACTTATATTCCTTTTCAAGTAAATCCTGCTTTCTTATTAAATCAGATACAGCACAAAAACTATTGCTCTTCTTTTGGTAATGAACTTTTCTCTGTTTTTCAGAGATCTGGTTGAATTAAACAGTACTATTTATGATTTTGCCAGGGACTTTTACAAAAGCCAATCCTGATTAGAGAAATAACCTCCCTTCTCTAGGAAGGAACATAGAAGAAGAAAGTCCTCGAGTCTGTCTGACTTTAGATTTGGTTAAAAATGCAATGCATAGATCTAAGGTACTCTCTTCCATGACTTGCTTTGTCTTTCAGACGAACTATTCAGCTCTGCACATGAGATCTGAATGGCATATAAAGAACAGAAAGAGAAGACTGAGGGGAAAAAGGAAGTTTCCCAAGGTGATAGCATACAAGGAAAGAACATTATCAATGTTAGGTTTGTAGCCCTAGGTACACAGTTGCTTTTGCAGTGACCCTACATGGACTGGGTTTTTACCACTGCTTAAGTTTAATACCAAAGTCAGGGGCTTAAAGTAGGCAGTTAGCTTACCTAAGTCTCCTACGTAATCAGTGAGGAGTACCAGGCTCTTCTAGAGGTGCTTCCGAGCAGAAGCCACACTTGTGGATCCTAAATTACTTTCTGGAGGAACATCCTCTGCATTTAATCTCACAATAGCCCAGGAAAAACTGTCTTCCTCCTTTATGCACCTATGTTAGGCATGTAAAGATAGGTAATAGGAACTGCCTCACACATCTCTTTCCCTGTGTTTCTGCACTCCATTTCTATTACTTTCACAAATTTTGCTGAAGCTAGAAGTAGCAGATTTTATCAGTGCACTAACTGGTTCAACCACACGCTTTCCTGCTCTGATACTTCTGGTTGTTTGCATGTCTAAACAGCATCTCAGTCTTTGATCCCCTCCAGGGAGCATGCGCTCTTAAATCTGACTATTTTTAGTACCTCATCTATGACCATCTTCTCAAAAATGAAAGAGGAAAAATTTCTTCACTGAAAGGGTTGTCAAGCACTGGCACAGGCTGCGCAGGGAAGTGGTTGAGTCACCAGCTCTGGAGGGATTTAAAAGACATGTAGACATGGCACTTAGGGACATGGTTTAGTGGTGGACTTGGCAGTGCTGGGTTAATGGTTGGACTCGATGATCTTAAACATCTTTTGCAACGTAAATGATTCTGTGACTCTATGTCCCTGTCTATACAACACGGGAAGACGATGCCTATAAAGGTTTGTGAACTGCTTACATACTGATGTGTGAAATTCCCTGAACAGGCATAGCATATTCTATTTTCTATAATTAATTAGATATACAGGATGACCGTTATAGTCCCCTGTATTTCACCCGAATATCAATTTATTTACTTCTTGTAATATGTCACACTTCAATAAAATCAATTTCCCATTTCAGAGAAGACAGCATACTGATTAATAAAAACTCCAGTCTACTGCATGTCCTCCCTCTTGTGATTTGTGGGCATGGAAAATACTGATACATTTTCTTTGCTGAGTGAAAAAATTCTGTAACAGCAACTGAGGCAGAATAGAATTCTTAAACTTTTTGATGTGAAAAACTATAATAAAATTCTTATGGAAGAGCCAGTACATTAAGCATGTTATTCCCTGCCAATAGAAACAGTCTACACAGACTATATAGATAGACAGCAAAGAGTATAGTCACTGTTTTGGATCAGAGATAAAAGTCAGGAGCTTCCAGCAGCTTGGTTCCATCTCTCTCAGAGACCCTGCTGGACACATCGGGTCTGGATCCAGTCTGCTGGTTATAGTATGGGCCACTACCAAGTATTTTAAAAGTGATCCAATCACAATAGCAGGTAGCTACCCATAGAGGGAAAAGCATAAAAGAGAGGGAAACCAGGCTGGCTTTGTTACAGAGCAGGTATCAGTATCTCTCAATGAGGTCACAGAGATGTAAGTAGCTGCAGAAAATATTCCCAGTGGACACTTTAGAAGAGGAAATACAGAATATGTCATGCTAAGGATTTGTAAAAGGGTAAAGACACACAATATACAGTAGAGTAGCATATATTCAGGAATATCCGTATCTCAGTCCTCCTGGAGACAAAGTGAAGAATTTGCTCGGTACTGAGCAGGTCTTCAGGGGCTGCTCATGAAAGTATGAGTATTCCATCCAGCCATCCTCCTTCGTAGGAATTTCTGTTATTTGTAGGCGAGTAGTACCTGAATGCCTGTTTGGATTACTCATGCTTCTGGTTCACAAATCTATCTGGACATTTAGGCAGGAATTTGTAGGAAACCACAAGGTAGGCAAATCCAATCTTAAGTACTCACTTCCTTTTTCTGTGCTTCTGTTTCTGTAAAATAAGGCCACGATATTGACCTTCATTATAAAATGCTTGGAGATCTGTGGATGAAAAGTACTAAATAAGAACTAATTATTATCATTAGGTTGGATCCAGAAACAAAAGTTGTCAGTGTTCTAGTTCAGCCCTACTTGTGACTATAATTATAATCTCATCAGAAGATTTTGGCCTATAATGGCAGAAGTCTCCTAAGGATAATTCTGAGTATTTTAGTGCTGTTCTATTAAAAACCCTAGCCTTACTTGAAACTCAAGTCTCAAAGTCTAGCCTTACCTAAGCCTCATTATCTGTACATCACCGTAACTCACACAGAATCACAGAATGGTAGGGACTGGAAAGGACCTTCGAAGATCATCTAGTCCAACCCCCCTGCTAGAGCAGGATCCCAGAGTAGATCACACAGAAACACATCAAGATGGGTTTGAAATGTCTCCAGAGACTCCACAATCTCTCTGGGCAGCCTGTGCCAGTGCTCTGTCACCCTCACAGTAAAGAAGTGTTTTCTTATATTAAGATTGAACCTCCTGTGTTCCAGTTTGTGCCCACTGCCCCTTTGCCCTGCGACTGGACACCACTGAGAAGAGTCTGGCCCTGTCTTCCTGACACCCGCCCTTGAGATATTTATAAGCATTAATGAAATCCCCCCTCAGCCTCCTCTTCTCCAGTAATTCTTCATAGCTGCATTTTGCTATTTAGGAATTAGCATGCCTGAAAAGAGAATTATTATTTGCTCTCAAAACAGTTGTTTTCCTCTGTACTACAAACTGAATGAAAACAAAGGAGATACAAATGGACAGTTAGAATTTCAAGTTGATTAGATTTTCAGAAAATTATTTAAAGTAGATCCTGTGTTTCTGTAAGACCAAAAATATTACCCTCAATTCTGTAAGATTTCAGCTTTTTCTTGACAACCCCACTGCTCCTTTTGGATGGTTTTTATTCTTTTTTTAAACCTCTTTAATAGGCAAACTGAATCCTGCCTCCTGACAGCGTACCAACATACCTAAAACAAGAAAGTATATATGCTGAATGTTTCTTCTGCTACAAGCTTCAGATCAAGCCTTTGATGAGAAAAACACATTCTCTCTAAAGTCGAAACAGTTCCACAAATATTGGTGCAATATATCTGCTTTATTACAAAGAAAATCCTCTTTAAGAAAGGGCTCTGAATTCAAATCCCCAGTCCAAACTGTGCGTCACAGTCTGAATTTCCTAGTCTGAAAGCACTACTAAAATGCCTCCCAGAGATTAAATTCAGCCTTAATTCAGGTTTGTCTGGCCATCAGAGAATTAAGGAAACCCCACAGCAGAGCCTAACAGCTCTAATAGCTTCTATGCTAACTCCCATATTCCCTTCACAGAGAAAGTAGCTGGGAAAAGGAGCATTCCTCAAAATCAAATGTTTAAGAGGAAGACAAAAGAATCCTCACCCAAAGTGGGCAATTCAGGTGTAGTCCAGCTTGAGATGGTGTTTCTTTTTAACCTCCATTGAACATTAATAATTATAACTCTAAATTTCTAACTTGTTTTATGATGTTCTTACTACATTACATCATGCTACCCTGTGTATAAAAACAATGGAATGAAAGCCTCTAATTTTAGCTGTCATAAGTTAAAGAATAAATGGCAGCAGAAGCTTTCACTTGTAATTGCAGGATTTAGGTAGCTACAGAAAAAGTTATCTTTTCTGTATGTGAACAAATGCTCAATCATTTAAGCAAAATTTCAGAAACTAAGAAGTTCTGTGTGCTTAAGAGTTAATGGTGAAGGTGTCACTATGCTCAGAAATAGAGCCAACTTTTCCATGTCACATTCAGCTTATTAATAACCTAATTATTTCTGTCGCAATGGCACATATCTCTCTTTGCTTTTCGTTATTGTTACACAACTAGAATAGCTTTCAGAGTCGCTTTTGGCTGAGCTTGAACAGGTAAACTATAAAATTCAGCTAGAATTGAGTTTTATGCTGAAATGCTATTGAAATTCAAGAGATGAATGTTGAGTGACATAGAGCAGGCAATTATGCAAGAAGACTGTTTGTAACAAGCCATCTTGGAAGTACTTCCATTTGTGAGAGGATTTTTTCATGTTCTGAATCGGAATACATTAAAAAGCCTGTAATCAGTTAATAGAGTCAAATCTGCAATTCTTAATTCTGAGTATCTTCTGTAACAAGATGAGCTTCTCAATTCTTGTGATTATCATACAAACAAAGCCAAACACAAGAAGCTGGTTCAGAAAAATCAATGCAGGGAATCATTGCCAGTTTTCTCATAAATATTTCTCTCTTAGAACCCACTGAAATTCATACTCTCTTTATCAAGTTTTGTATAGGGTTATACGCAATTACAGAACTTCCTACATAAAATCATACAGATCTGGGTAAGATCTTGCATAAATGGATATAAAAATTATATACAACCTCCTGGCAAATTGCTGAAGTGGCCCTTATGCTTACAAAATAGTGCATCAATCTGATCTAATTTCTGTGTGTACACATGTATGACAATATTGATGCAAAGCTGCTTTGTTTAGCTGTGTATTTTCATGACCTTGAAGCTCAGGATAATGTATTTTTTATTCTATCCAGTATCTTCACACAAGGATATCTACAATCGTTATAAAAAATCTCCAGTCGGAGGAGTGGGGGGAAAAAAAAAAAAGGACTTCAACTGCTCAGTTTCTAAATTAAGCTACATCTGAAGTTAAAAATAGCCCTTCTGCCTGAAGATGCTATGCTGCCTGAATTTAAATAGCCTGTTTCTTTCCCTGACAGATAACATTTACTGTGCTCTCTGCTGCAAAAAATAAAAATGCTTTCTATAAGGAGGCTACCTTTTTTTTTTTGTAGGTCCAATTTCACTTCACCTAAGACAACAGAATTAAATAAAGTCAGTATTCTAGCCAAGATGTGTATGAATTTTCCCATAGATACATTTCTCAAATTTTACTAAATACACCTAAAAATATGCATGTGTATATGTATGACTTTTCCTAGCTCTTTCTGCAGATTTTTTCGGGAAGATCTATCATAACAATGTATTGCCTGAAATGCAATCAGATGTCTATAATACGTGTCCTAAAAGTGCTTGAGCCCATCCCTACCAATTTCTTCTGGTTTAATTTACTCTCTCTCTATATATAGTAAATATATTACTATATATTTATATTAAATATATATATATATATATATAAAAAATTGCTAATTCAAGATAAAGTATTAAATGAAATTACACACACTATATGTGAAATGATTTACTCACTGTTTTTCTCCAAAGCACTACATGGAAAACTAGAAACTGTATCCCACTTCTCTCTGGGCCTAACGCAGAGCCAACCTATGGATTTTCATCCTATCCATATTTCTACTCTGATCAGAGGCTGAACAGTCAGAACTAAGTTACACAAGGTCCACTGATGCTACTCATGTAGAGTAACTCAGGCATTGGCTTTATATTCCATGCAGATTAGAAAGGCAAAACATCTTTTAAGCCATCCAGCCCCTTCTTGCCCCAGCAGGTTCGTTCTTTTTGTTAAAATTTCTAGTGCTCCACCCAGTGTAGCTTTAAAGTTTCAAGCACCATATTCATGCTCGCCCCTGGAAAACTGTTAATTTTCCTCAATAGTCATTCTAAATTTACTGTGCCTTAATTTCATCATTTTATGAGAATTAAAATTGATCAGTTTCACTTCTACATTTTAAGCAAGAAAATAAGAAAGCCATACTTCTGACATGCAAAAATGAAACTTTAATCCTCCTATATTGAGACAACGCTACTTTTCCCCTCTTTGTTAAATTGCGTATTTTTTATGAGCACTCCCAAAGGAATAGCACAGAAAGACTCAGGAATAAGTAAATGAAAGATGAGATGGATATAAGTACTCCTCTTACCCTCGAGCAAGGCTTTCACATTGCAGTCAATTTGTGGACTAAAAGCCTGAAAGAACCCTGAAAGCTTTATAAGCATCAATAATATTTGCAATGATGTAAGCCAAAGGCAATGATCTAAATTCTGCAGTCCCTAATTGAATAAAACACCCATTGAAGTCAATAAGAATTGCACTCGATTAAGCTGTACAGTATTTCAGGTCTATAGCATTTCACATAATACTACTACATAGCACCTACAAGTAGTTTTATTTGTATAGGGCAATGTTTGTAAGATGCAAACCTCTGTGAAGGTAGACAGGACTGGAACACTCATATGTAGTTCAGTTGTACTGAACTGCAGTCATCAATCAATATCACATTAAAGTAAGATGGCTATTCACTTATCTAGGGGAAGCTATAAGGCTACTTTGATTTGTAGGCCTGAAACAGCAAGGTCAGTCATGTTATAGGGGGACTGAACTGCATTCAAATTTTAGATAGAATGGGAAATAAAATTAAATCCTTATGAAATCTGACGTGCATGTCCTTCGCTTAAAACAATCATCATCTGAGTAATCTAATTTCTCTAAGCACGTCAACCCAAGCTATTGTCTCAGCTGTTAAACACTTAGAAATTAACAGGTATGTATGTGGCACAGATCTATGTTACAAGAGAGTTTATACAGGGTAAACCTGTGTCAGGACTTAAAAGCCTCCAGGACTTCAGCACTTGTTAGAGTCCTTAACTGCTACACCCCTTCCTCAGCTTTATTACTGAAGACATGAAATGAGAGCCACATGTGTTACCACTGAGGAATCGAAGAGGAATGAGAGTCAGTCTGTAGTACTGGCTCTGAAGATGGTTTGGTATCACTTCTGCTTCTGGGAAAGACAGGATCATGGCTGCCAGAAACCACTGGCATTGCGCTGTGTCACAGAGCTCCACAAAAGCATGTAATAACGCATGTAATGAGTCTCCAGAATCACGTTTGTGAGGCCTGGAGAATGTTTCTCTTTCCAAATGTGAACTACTGAGTCATCCTGTTCATGTGAGACAGACTGTATTCTCTTCCCAAAGAGCTCCTTTGAATCACTATTACCACCAGATAACAGATGTTGCTCTCCAGGAAAGTTTTTCATACAAGCTCTTATAATCATACGGATTATTTCAACTTGACCTTGTAGCTACAATAGAAAAACAAGTTGAACTGGGGGATCTCAGAGGGCTGTGTGCTGTAGTACTTCGCCTATTTAAGTAACTAGGCCCTGAACATGACTACACAAAACACTACACAAAGAATAACAGATAACATCCACAGTCTTATAAGGTAAATACTACTTACTCCCAGCTTACATACGGGAAGAAGCAAGCCCTAAAGTCTTTAATGGACTTGTCCAACATCATACAGTAAATATGTAACAATTCAGGAATAAGTGATCCAATGCTCAAAAACATCTCTGTCTCTTTGAAACTTACAGCCTTGTTTTGCCAATTACTAGGCCTAGTACAAAGGACACAGCCAGCAGCAGAAAAACAATCCAGTAAGCAGATTCTATTGCACGTAAAGGAGTCAGTATGCTGGGCGTACAAACAAGTCAGATGACAAATAACAGACATCAACCCCAGCGACCCCAAGAATGACACAGCATGACCCGTAATAGATGGAATAAACAAAGATACGAGGTATCCCATAGAAAAAATGGGAGACAACCAAGACAATAAGGTGATCACATATGATAGAGGTAACCCCATGTTGCTTCCCCACAAAGCCCATGTTTGTAAGTGCCAGACCTGACTGGGGTCCAGTTGCATGAAGAGTCAGCAGGTCCTTCCCCAACAGGGAAACTCTGCAAGGTGCATCCACTTCACAGACAGACACTCCAACTCTTCTGCAAGTGGTCCCAGCTTTTATCCCCAAAGCAGGACACCTGGCACTCATTTACCCAATGTGGGGCACCTGGGGCTTGTTTACCCTAGGGCTTTCCTTACAAGGTCAGCTGCACCTTGGAGGAAAGCCAAAAGGCAAACTCATCCCCTCCTCTTAAAGGGCCATGGGAACCACCCATATGTCAACCTTAATTCAGGGCTTGGGGTTCAGACCCCAGCACTTCAAGCCTACATCCAATGAAACTCAAGTTAAATAATTTGAAAACAGGACTAAAAGTATATATTGGAAACTGTTAGTAAAGTGCTTTAAAATGCCCATCTTCTGACAACCACTTCTATTTTAAACCACAAGACACTTTCTCTCCAATTACTTGTTCAAAGTGTACCTTAACATGCACTTTAAAAGAGATGTTGAAATGTACTGTAATACATACTAAATTTCAGTCTCTCCTAACTATGCATACTTCTGGTCAAATAACAGTAACTTTCTCCATGCCTTTGTTGTGTTCCTGGATTGCAGCCTTGGATGATAAAGCACATATTCACCACTCTTTTTCAAAAATACCAGTAACTGGCAATTTAGAATCAGATGTTCATATTGTAACTATTCCTATGCCTTCTGGTGACACTTTAATTAAGTTATTTAATTAAATTATTTCTCTAATGCCCTGAACTCACGCATTTCATGATTTCATATCAGAGTTTTGGAGTTGGGTCACCAGACCCCAGAAGTAATAGAGCTACGCTTACTCATAGCAGTGGACAGTGAGGCCCAGGTAATGCAATAACAGCTTGGATTCCAACCAACAGCAACAAAATACAGAACCATAGGGCTTTGGTTACATAAAAATGAGTTAGTAAATTTTTCATCAGATGGTCTCATTAATCACTACAGTCACAAATTGAAACTCATAGTAGTCCTTTAAGAGAAACACTGTTCATTAAACAAACAAACAAACCCAACAACTAACAGAAAAGGTAATGCCAGATATGGATAAATGACACCTATCAGATAAAATAATCTATCAGGTCTCAAGAGAATTAACCTCTAACAACAAAGGCCACAGTTTAGGCTGAGCTGTCCAGTGCAGTGATAGTACTAATACTGGTATCAATAATGATTTGCTTTGCTGTACACTATGTTTAGAAACTATTGTTCACTCTATGACTATTCACCTTCATTTATTTTTCGCCTACTGTTTCTCAAGGAATGAGGAGTTTGGGCTACTGAATGTTTTAATACATTCTTGCACCTATCAAGCATCTCTCAGTCTTTCTAGGATAGGCATTGCTTCTCTTTTGCCATCCTAACTTGGCTTGCCACTCATGAATATCTCCTCGTTTTCCAGCCTGTGCCATAATTTTTCATCCTGGTCTGAAGCCTGACTTTGCATCAGTGAATCAGTTTGTGCTGGTAATTTTTCCTCCTTATGCATTAACAAAAAATAGAAGACAAACAATTGGAATTCACCAATCCAAAGCTTCCAGCAATGGACATGGCATTAAAAGGGTCAAATTGCTCAAATGCACTTACATTGTGTCATGGGTAAATACTGTATCCCAAACTTCAGTACCTGTCTCTATTCAACCTAACCTCCCCATATTACAACCCCAAACCCTGCATGCCAGCTTCACTGAGCTGCTCCAGGAACCCTGTCTCTTCACAGCCTGCTCCCTGGAGCTCTCTACTACTTGGTGTTTTGCCAATTACTAGGCCTAGTACAAAGGACACAGCCAGCAGCAGAAAAACAATCCAGTAAGTAGATTCTGTTGCACATAGACGAGTCAGTACATAGGGGATCGCTGGGGGTACAAACAAGTCAGATCACAAATAATAGACATCAACCCCGGTGACCCCAGGAATGACCCGTAATAGATGGAATAAACAAAGATACAAGGTATCCCATAGAAAAAATGGGAGACAACCAGGTCAATAGGGTGATCACATACGATAGAAGTAGCCCCATGTTGCCTCCCCACAAAGCCCACGTTTGTAAGTGCCAGACCTGACTGGGGTCCAGTTGCATGAAGAGTCAGGAGGTCCTTCCCCAACAGGGAAACTCTGCAAAGTGCATCCACTTCACAGACAGACACTCCAACTCTTCCTGCAAGTGGTCCCAGCTTTTATGCCCAAAGCAGGACACCTGGCACTCATTTACCCAATGTGGGGCACCTGGGGCTTGTTTACCCAAGGGCTTTCTTTACAAGGCCAGCCGCACCTTGGAGGAAAGCCAAAAGGCAAACTCATCCCCTCCTCTTAAAGGACCATGGGAACCACCCATATGTCAATCTTAATTCAGGGCTTGGGGTTCAGACCCCAGCACTTCACTTGTTTAGTTTACTGCACTCCCAGTATGAGCACTGCTAAAACCATCTAGTTCCACCTAAGCTTACAGCCTTCCTTCATCACTCCCAGTCCATTTGCCTCCCGATTTCTCAGGCAATTCTGCAGCAACAAGTCTATCTCCTGCATCACTACTCGGAGCCACAGATACCTTGCCCTAATTCACAGAATCACACAGAATCACAGAATGTTAGGGATTAGAAGGGACCTCAAAAGATCGTCTAGTCCAATCCCCCTGCCAGAGCAGGAACACCTAGATCAGGTCACACAGGAACGCATCCAGGCAGGTTTTGAATGTCTCCAGAGAAGGAGACTCCACAACCTCTCTGGGCAGCCTGTTCCAGTGCTCTGTTACGCTCACTGTGAAGAAGTTCTTCCTCATATTTATGCGGAACCTCCTATGTTCCAGCTTGTACCCATTGCCCCTTGTCCTGTCATTGGATGTCACTGAGAAGACAGACATTATACTGTGAACAACTCACAACGCAGACTTCATTCTCTCCTCCTTTCAGCTTCTCTCTGTCCCACTGTCTGAAAGTAAATGCTATTCTCTGAATAATACAGTCACAGAGTACTTTCAAGCTGGAAAGAGAAAGGATAAGCAGATAGACAGCAAAAAGGTGAACACAAAGACTGATGCTTGCTAGCCACCATCTTCTCCAGAAAGGTTTACCTTCAAATCTCTCATTTGAAAACCTACTTTACTAATTACCATGTCTTATCTAGTTGTCATCACATTCTTTTTATGTGATAAGACACCACCTAGAATAATACAAAATGATCCTTTTGTGGTTTTGTTTCCCAGATTACTAAAAACGGTGGAATCATATGGAATGCTGATAAACTATGAACATTAGATAACGATACATTTTCTTTGAGCTTACTGATTTTTTTCCTCCAGTGTAACCATTTAACTATTAAGTATATCTTAAACTGCTTAAAAGTGATATTCAGAACAGAGATGTCAGAAAAACAGTAACAAATTTTAGCAAAAGGAAACAGATCTACTTTCTGAACAAACATATTTTCTCAACAGCCTGATGAAAAGATCATTTTCACCTCAGACTAAAATTGTCACTCTCAATTTTCTTCTCCATCATATATATACAGCCAGACTCACTGCTGTGCTCCAGTTGTTTTGATAATGCAAAGCTATCATAAAAACGTCTGAATACACAGGAACATCTGAAATTTAGCAACTGGAATTTACCACGCTAAATTAAATGCCCTAAATGTATATTTCCACTGGGGAAAAGTGTGAGTCAAACTCACACTCTATATGTATTTGCGGTAAGCAGGAAATAGAGTGAAAGAAATATGTGTACTTTATTCTGCTTAATATATGTCAAGTCCATCACAACACGTAAGACTGCCAGGATGTGAAGCACATGGAAGCTATGCATAGGTGCAAATACCTTAAGGAGGAAATCATAATTTGGACGAGACAGTTACTATTTTAAACTTCTATACCTTAACAATTCTACAGAAAAACAATACAACAACCTCTTCAACTGTCCCTTTCTCCCAGGAAGCCAGCACAGAAACATAGGACTGTACCAACAAACATGCTTTTGTCTCAAAACAATTCCAGTGTAGTTCATTTAAAACAACAGCAACAAAAAAACCCACCCCAAACCAACTACTTCGGTCATATTTATCATAACTCAGATTACATGTAAATACTTCATAGGAACTTCTGAAGTCATTGGGAACTTCTAAATGGAATTTTTTTTGCCTTCTTTCCTATGTATTATTTATGTGCCCTCACATGCAAAAGAACAAAATCTGAGCCCTTTCTGCAAGGCACTTATCACCACCAGCTTCCACTGACAGGGTCAGTTCCAGAAAAAAAACCCTGCAATCTGAAGGCTCTATTTTCTTATTGTCCACAGGTGAGCAGCCTATGAGCCTGTAAAGGTCTATTTAATAGACAAAATTTAAAACCCACGGGAGTTCAACGTCTTAGAGCGTAGGGCTCAACTCTGGATTTTCAGTTTCCAGTAGATGTGTCCTATTATATACATACAGTACAATGAAGACTATTCAGAACTTCCCATTTTCCTCAGAGGCAACCACAGTTAATGCTCTGTAATCTGCATTACAACACACTGTGGGATTTTTGCTTTTAATTAATTCTGAAAATATTTTTGGGATGAGTGGATGTATATGGTGAATGTAGTGGTGAGAAAGGCTGTGGCATTCATAATTACAAAGAGAATAAAATCCTGACCTGCTGTATATGTAACACCACTACGATTTCATTGTTAAAATTAGGCAAACCCACTCTGTTACTAACTTCAAGGTCAGCTACATGTATAGCAAAAAAAAAAACTATATGGTAATCATGCTCAATGTTTTGCATTAATCCAGACAGAGCTGTTAATAAAATAGAAAAGAAAAACACTTACCTCGATAGTTGTAAGCTGCTATTGCATACTCTGCAAACTTTCACTCCCTACTAACTAAACAAAAGTTCTGCAATCTTGACGCTGGAATAGCTCTCAAATACATACTGCAGAATACCAAAAAAGAGAAAGCCTATGTTGTCCTTACTAGCAGGCATCTCTCCAGGGATGATTGGTCATTACCCTGGCAACCCTCACAAATGGCAAATGACGTAAAGAGTGGGGAAAAAAAGCCACTGAGAGCAGAAGCACTATATGCATTATAGATAGTTCTGAGAACCCATGCTCATATATGCATTAAATGGCTTCAGAGGAGCACAAGGGACCTTCCATTTTGCAGAGATGCCTGCCGAGGTGAATAAGAAACTTTCTAATTTTTTTCTTAATCAAAGCATTGGGAGCATCTTTAAATCTTTAATTGAAGAAAATTGGTTTCTGATGATTTTAATAATTCAGACACTGGCTTTACTCTCTTTTTTTCAAGTCTGTTAAAATTTCCCATTAAAATAGCTTGCAGTGGTATTCAGACAAGAGTAGATGTATTTTACATTATTCCTTTTCAGTTTATTGTTACATAAAGTTACTTATTATTGTATTTATTCACATTAGCTCTCATATCCTCATTTTTCCCTAACAAAGCATTTGTACAAATTGTACAAGAGTTCCTGTGTTTGTGTCATTAGAAATAAACACATTAGCAGTTCTATTTAGTGTTACTGACAAATACACTCTGCCTAAAGAAGACATGATTCTAGTCAAACATCAGTACAAGCATTTTGTTATTTTTGCACAGCATGATCACAGTGAATTTGATCACACTATGATGTACACATCACAGAGCTAAAGAAATTTGGGTGTGGTTAATTCTTAGATGGAAAAAAAAAAAGTCACAAGTACGATAAAAAGGAAATCTGCTTTGGGATTATTTAGCATCTGCATCATCCTTCTTTACACCATGAAAAAAAACTGAAGGAATGCTGGGTATGAAACCCAAGAAAAGCATCTTCCACCCCTGCTTGCATGTATTACCAGTTACAATTCAGGGTCAGTCATCCTTTTCCTCATTCTTCTTTGGACCTCAGGATTTCTGGATTCTTAAATGCACATAAGCCAACTTTCAAAGAGCATACTGGAAAGCATTAGCACTCAGACCATTTTATAACCTAAAGGAAAGGGCACAATTCTCAGAGATGAAATAAGAGCTGAGGAAGTAAATGAAGCAAGGTAGCTGTTTGAACCACTTAGCTATTATGTAAAAGTTGGATGGGAATGGCTCTACCATGACAATTGAGTTTTCTGCTGAACTCCTGATGAAAACACGTTAGACATATTTGAACTCTGCCCCACTTCAAACCTGAAACGAAACAGAAGTAACCAGCAGCTGCAACTAGGATGTTTCTGTACCTAGCTGCCTAAATTCAATTAGTTAAAACTTTTTGGAGGAAAATTTAGCATCCATTGAAATTTAGATGGATTCAAATTTAGGTGTGCCTGAACAAGAGGACAGACAGGCTTTAGAAGCCCAGCTTGTTCATACAAGAATAAAGGCAAGAAACTTTGCCAACACGTAAGTTAAAAAATCACATCCAGGTTCTTCAAGAGCAAACAAACTATAAAGGTAGGAAGAATCAGTGTATTAAGCACAATGTACACATCTCTACCAAAGGAATCCTGTTAAAATATGATTTTCTAAGTGCAACAGAAGGAAGACTCTGAACCGATAACTGTACAGAGAAACACATGCACTACTTCACCAACTAACAAAGCTGATGTAAAAGAAAAATCTTTATCAGAATAGCTGCTCTGGAATAGAGAGATTTCCTTAGGGATGTAGGAACACCTACAGCCCTCAGTTTCAAGGTGTGGCAAAGGCATGACATTGCTGCACCACTGCTCTGCACCTGGAAGGAGCCCACTGACAACAAGCACGAACCAGCCTTACCCACTGGTTTCTGTCAGTCAGACTGGAGATTTGACTGAATCTTGTCCAGCCCCACAATTTAAAAGCAGAGTAACAGGAGGGAAGACAAGTATTTTCACTTGTTCTCTTTCCAGTTTCCAGTCAGTGTTAGATCTGTACAAAATCACCACCTACTTGAGAGAAAATCTAACTAGATCAGCAGCAGGGTCTCCGACTGTTCTCATGACTAGGGCAGTGAGCTGAGATTTAAGGAGCCGCAAGTTAAATTCTCAGCTATCCTATTAGCTTGTTGGATGAGTTCTCACAAAACTGTTTCACCAGCTGTACAATGTGAATAAAGATTTTAAATCCATTAAAAGTGCTTTCAGTGCTATCACTGAAGTTTACGTAAGAAAGGGCTTCACTTTTATTATTTTCAAAATCTACTCTCCCCCTGCAATCAGGAAGAAGGCAGTACACTTGTACCATGACAATTTTCCAAAAAGGCTGAAAGAGCCATTGCAAGTGACTGAATTTTATGACAAAACAAATAATGAACAGAAATTATATTCAAAAGATAACGCTCCATTAGGTATACTTTATTTATTTGCTGAAGACAACTAATTTTTAATTATTTAAACTCTGGCAACATCATACTAGCAAGTGTTCTGCTGGGTTATAATTGACAGACATATCTTGATCTGAGCAAAGTGAAACCTCAGTATACCAATACCTTTGATATTACATTTTTTTCCTGACAGGAGGGCAGAAAGCACTATTTTGTGTTTAGAAACCACAGAAGACAAAGTTCACCAATCTGTAGGTGGCCAATGCACGCTCCATGCTCCCTATAAATCTTCTCTTCAATGGTCCAAATCTGAGCTTCTCATTTTTTTCACAATTACCCTTTGCAGAAACTTAGATCCAACTACAGACTTTCTACCTACCTTTCACTCACTGCCACAACTGAACAAAAATCTTACCCCTAGTGCTTCCAAATGTGCTTTTTAAGAACAAATTGGACATATTTTGTATGAAAAGACAAAAATATATTTTTAAATATACAAAAAACTTTGTGTGTTTTTGCAAAATGATGGCCTTAACAAAATCTTCATCTTTTTTTATCATATCCACCATATCAACCCTACCAACTTTTGTCTCAGCATGCGAGATTGACTCATGTGAACATTCTGGGCAGCACAACGGGGACAAATCCAGCCAACGAATGGGGAGAAGGGGAAGACACTGGTGCAGAGCTGCAATCAGGGAACAAGGCTTCTCATAGTCTTAGGAAAAGGCACAATGACAGAATCTTTCACCTATGTTGTGACATTGTGTCAGCCATGCTGGTGACTCTAACATATGTAGTGCCTGATGGAAAATTGGGTTGCCAGTCCTTAAAGAATCCTTTCCATACACTGATAAAATTTGCCAATACATTAGAAAATTAAATTAAAAATTCATCAGTACAATTAAAAAAAAAAAAAAGATTAGAGACAGAAATAATCAGATAACTAAGTTATTACTGATTTTTTTTCTAAGACATTCATTCCCGGAAAGGATCAGCTCACTCCATCAGTGGGAGTTAAAAGTCTTCAGCATTTTCCCAGACCAACCATTTGGATGCTTGTGAAATGCATCATGGTGCAGAATCCCACCACTTAAACATGCCTGTAATCACCTGCCATACAAGACAATCACACAAGGCCTTCTCCATACTTTCCAAGTTCTGTCCTTCCTCTAAGTGTGTCTACTCCAGTCTGGTTTTTATCTGGAGAAAATAAGCTCAGGTTGTAACAAGCCCACTGCACTGTATGCCAGAGTTACAGAAAATAAAAAAAACAACTATCAGAGTATATTATTTCTATAAAGGTCCTTATGCTGTCATGTCATGCAAACATGAGAAAGGAGTGAATGATGATTTTTGTTTCCTAAGCTAAGAATGTGATTCTGCACAATACACCTTCAGTAAGCAAAATATTTTTTCTTTCTTTCTCTGTCCTTCTAGAGGACAGATGTGTGCCTTGTCAGATGATGCCAAACTCATTATTAGTGTCCTTCCACTTCTGCATTAGCGATATTGCAGCTAGACTAGCTGATGTCAAGGATGTCCGTGTTGAAAGATAACAACATTCCTCAGTAGCAGAAACTATAGGCTTTCAGCATACTCTGGCTTTCCCATATTTGGCTTTAACTGGGAACATTATTACAGTGAAATTCAGTGAGATAAACTAAGGAATAGAAAGTACTAACATTCAGAAAATGCAAACATCTGAATAAGAACACGCTGCTGTTAGTATCCTGTAGTACTCAAATTTAACCAAATTCATAGACACAGTCTGCCCTTTAACACAGATGCATCCAAACCCAGCACTTCCTTACTCTCACTCCACCATTTTTCCAGTTCCAGCATTTGTGGTGTAGCACCTTTGTGACTTAGATCAGTCTCTCCTGACCCCATAAACTGTGTGTCAAAATACTCCAACAGGTGACAACCACCTTGGCTGGGGAAAGGAACACTGAAGTAGTTCCAACAGAAGAGGACAGTGGCACATCCAACCATTCCAACACAAGACAGAGTAAGGTCATACAGGCCACCAGTGATGGTGACACCTGCAGTCTCTGCTGACTTACTTTTAGAGGTGGTAGTTCAGATTGATCATCAGCTACTAAGTCAACTGAACCACGCTTCTGGTACATGACACAGCCTCAGGATCCATACAGCACTAAAACTTCTAGTAAGCAACATGGATCTTAAGTGCCTAGGACTGGCTGTCCCTGTGCTAGCACCAGCAAGCAGGAAAGCACTAGTATACACTTAGCGAGACTGTGTATACAGCTTTTTTTAAGGTAGATCTAAACAAACCATTGAAAATAGCTTCTAAGAAGCATCTGAGAAATATAGCTTAAAAGGGCTGGTTTCCTCCAGTTGTGTTTCATGTTTGGATTCTTTTGTGTGTCTCAAGAAGCAAAAATTTCTGAACAAAGCTCTTACTAGGATAAAGATAGTCATGCAGTTCTGTGTTCTAGATGGATATCTGTTGTCAACTAATATAATATAGCTTATGCTGCAACCTTATCATATGTGAGAGCAATCAAAAAGGTAGCATAAGCCCAGTTTCCTAAAAGCACTAGTTTAAAAACACCTGAGACTTGCTCAAATTAGTTCTCCCCTACAAGCATCCCATAGTGCTAGACAGTCTTCTACCTCTACTTACCTTGATTGCTCAAAGAAAACAAGTATCATGACCGATGATAAAACTCTCCCCTAAAAGCCTTCTATAGTTAAAAGTTTCAGGAAATTAATAAATACAAAATACTAAGACTGCCATGGAGTAGTGCTCTTACATGCTGTTTATTTCCTGCAAGAAACAACATTCCTGACCATTCTCCTGGACAGTATGCCCTACGCCAGAGCTAATTTTTCTGTAAAGGAGTAAATAATGAAGACTACCCACACATGTAAATTGACATATCGGGACTGAAGGACAGATCATCATCCATAGATCTTGTTAGTTCTGCACCATATCACATCTTTTCCTGACAACACTTGGAAACACTGATTCCTCTCAATTTCACTTGCAAGGAAGATATCTTGGGCCTCATGCACCTCTTGGCTACAACTCTCCTGCATTGGAATAAAAGACACTGTGCCAGTGTAAAACTGGTGAGAGAGCAGAATCAGACTCCAAGATAACCACACAGGTGGAAAAAAAAAGGGATTACAAATTTGCATGTGATATGAAAACCAAAATTCTTATAATAGTTATTAAAAATGTCATTAATTTATCTGTAACAGCAACTTCAACGATTATCAAATAATGCAGAGATCTTATCTATCACCTCAACTTTTTAAAATGGAGCATATTAATACAGATGTGTGCCGATGCTTTGGAACAGTACAAGTGTGACTGACCTAGAATACAGATTTTCTGTGAATAAGTATTCAAATAAAGCACTGCAATCCTAAGCTTCCCTGTATAAATCAGTATCTCCTGAATAAAAGCACACCCTTTTCTGCATCAGACTTCTTGCTGCTTTGCAACTGCATTGCTCTACGAACTCATTTTGGATGATGAAGTACATACTTGTCATAGTGGTGACCTGAATAAATTCAGGAATAAAGTGACCATCTCTTTGCAAACGTGCCCATCCAACAAATGCACTATTATTTTCCCTCACTGACCTACCATTTAATAATTAAGTTTATAATAATCGAAATCTAGAAAATCAAGCCGATACCTTGGGTTTTTTAAACCCAGTAGAAATAACACTATTCTAGTTTGTGTTCCAAAATCCACTACATTGATGTTGACTGCCAAAGTCTCTGCCTCTGCTTTGCCTATGCCCTCTCCTGGCAGGAGAACAAACGTTGCACAGAATAGACGTGGTTACACCAAAACCTCTCCTTCACAAGAGACATTTCCACATGTCAAATGAAAACAGCTTTCTATTGTAAAACAGGCTAAGATTCCAAGCCTAAAGAGTTTCCAAAACATAACACAACACGTGTCACAACTCCTATAAGATCACTTATTAGCACCCCCTTGCAGCCCTACTCCCAAGATTGCCTTATTTCATGCAATAAAGAACGCATATGCAGAAACAGGGACTCGGGGGTGGGGGTGTGTCTTCTCTCTCAGGGGAGCAGGTTACTCAGCAGGCTCTCCTTTTGGTTTCCTTACCTCTGGCTCCAGAAAGCCATGATTCTTAGCTGCATGGTATCACCATTCAAAACTACTAGTGATGCAACACAGCACTCTCCTGGAAAGCTGCGAATAGGAATTCGAACCTTGTGAAGCTAAAGACAGAGCACTGGACCAAGAAACAGATCTGTACTCCATGCTACCTGCTCAGCTCTTATAGCCAAATTTCCATTTTAGCAGTAGGAAGTGCAGGGGATCAAAATGCCTCATATAACGATAAGGCTGAGCTGACACAAAGATCTGTTTATCAGGCTAAGCTGGCTTCCCAACTGTAAGTAGCTTTGTTTCTACAGATGAGAGGTACTGAGCCAGGTCAGGTTTGGCCCAGCTGCCAAGCTAATAAGCCCTGCAAGAATCCAAAGTGACTACAGACCAAGCACTAAGCCTGAAACAGTAAGTGCTGCCAGATCTGAGCCAAATGAGACATATGTACACACAGGACTCATTTGAGAAGGGCAATACGGGCACACTTCAGTTCTGGCCAGGGCTGGCTTAGCCCAGCAGACCTATTACCTCAGAACCAGTTCCAAGGAAATGTTGCTGTACGACTTTCACACCTAATCTGGCTCTGTGAACTCATACTGTGCTTGAGCTAAACAAGGAAAATGGTCCAGCATCCTCCAATTTGGTTTCACAGAAACCACTTATGGCTCAGAACAATAAAGCAGCACTAATATTAAGTGGGTTTTTTTCCCTATTCTCCAGTATATCCTAGCCACTACTATTTCAGTCAGAGTCAGCTGGAATCTCAGCACGCATTCTATTTTTTTCCCCCCTCTCCAAAAACTAGTCAGGCCATCTATTGTGATGGAAAGTCAAGTGTACATTAACAGCAAGCACCATCACCTCTTCCTTCAATCATGTTCTAAAAGTGAGTCACAAGTGTTTTACAAAAGGACTAGTTAAACACACCAGCTCCAAAAGAAAATTCTAGGACATATATCCCCGTCACTGCCTTGCTGGAGTCATAGACAGATTTCGGATCTCCTGTCCTCAGCATTTTCAATCAATAAGCCCAAACATCTTGTACAGTGGTTATGCCATCGCAAATCCAGTTTTAAGTTGTCTGGGTTTAGTACATTTTATATGAAACATAACTCTGTGCTTAGATTCCAGTCTGAGGTAAGAACCTAAAGGTCAGGTGTGGCAATGTTGAGGCCCCTTAGTGAGGTTTAGCATTTGTGTTCTAGCTCTTTCTCTGCAGAATGAGGATGGTAGCATATTTATACTCACAGCATCCATGTGAGGAAGGAAAGTATTAACTTGACAAAATACCCAAGTACTTTAGAAAAGAAAGTGGAAAGTTGAGAGGTGATACAAAGTTCTTGAGTGAATAAGTACTACTGATTATTTTGCTTTTTCATCTACAGATGCTTCTTTAGTTCACATAAACATTTAGGACCTCTTCTGAAAATAAAAAAATAAAACCTTTAACATGCATTTTGCAACCAAGAAACACAGACATTATGAATAACCCATTGTCACAGCCAGCCGGCTGCCACATCTAAAAGCTGGGACTGCAGTCTGGAAGACTGACTGGCAGTTGCATGGCACTGTTCAAATGCAACAGGCCATCAGCCATCCAATGGGGAAGTGCAGCTTGTGGAGAAACAAAAAGTCATTCTGTTCAGTTTTGGCTTGACATATACATCACTTTCTCATTGCTTTATATTACCAGAAAGGTGAATATACTTGCTTGAAACAACTATATCTTAATGAAGTTTTAAAAAGCTCAAAGCAATCATCGAGAAGCTTCAGATCCTCCAGACTACCACTGATGAAATCAACTTTTGCTTACTACTAAGCATCATCATTTGGAGTCTTGATTCATGCCTCACTTTTATAACAATTCTTCTGTTTATTCCTGTGGACAATTAACACGAGTGCCTGACTCTAGAGTTATGATATACAATGTCACATACAGTAAATCAGTACGTGATATTCCCATGGAAAGCACATAGCATGCATTATACCTACACCTGCTGAGATACTACAGCCATTTGTACCAATGTGGGAACCTAGATAAAATATATTCATTCCTTCTATCTACTTTGATTTTATAATCTTTGCTTCTGAGAAACTAAGCAAAAATACTTTTAAAAAACCCCACTATTTGGGTACATTATGGACAGTGGTGACAAAACTCTAGATTTTGTCGTACACACACATAGGATACTGTGCAGGAATTCACTGCAACAGTCCTAGATTTGTGTCTCTTTCAGCAAGGTTGGACTCTGCTGAAGAAAGACACCTGCAGTCTATTTCTCTTGTGCACTAAACTTTGTAGGATTACCCTCACTGCTGTAAAGCAAAGTCACTGAAAAACATTACCAAACCACAGTGATGATGTTCTACATAATTTCCACTGATGTAAATGCCTACAAAAGTACTAGGCAGAGAAAAGTACGACTTAGGCCGTTGCCAATCTAAATTTCCTTCCCCATATCCTCCAGGCTTCTTGAGGATTACACAGATTTGGCCTTATTTCCTTATGCTTGTCACATCCTGAGGCTTCTAGATAGCAGCATGATTTGCAGTGCACATTACCTTGCAGTTCTTACTACCAGTCCTGATCAGCCACTGGAGCAGCAAAGATGAGTCACGCACAGGCACGCCCTCTCTCCATGCTTCACACAGCCACAAGCCTCTTTATCCCAGCACACATTTTCTGATGGCATCACCAGGAATTCTTCTGTATTGAAGAAATACTGGAAAAAAATAAAGCAGCAGAATGCTGTGTTTGTTTCTGGCTTGCAGATCAATCATAAGCAGCTCTTGTAGAGAGCAGTATCTAACTGAAACTGTCAATTATCATATGAATACAATGAACCATTACTACAAAATAAAGCACAAGTAGGAGCTAAATGAAGATCCTCTGGCACTCTAATTCCAAATTTTCCGAACCGCTTTTCCCATCTGCAATTAATTCCTCCTCCTCAAACAACTCTACCTTGGGTATCAGTGCCACATACTGGAAATCATAACACATTAATTTTAAAAGATTTCACAATAAAAGATCAAGGTGCCCTGACTTTATGAAGTATAGTTAGTGAAAATGCAGTGTTTATGTTTATCTTCCTAATGCTAGCATCTGTATTTTGTAGTTCTACTGTATTATAAGTTATGTAAAAAACTTAAATTTCTTAATTGTATGACAAAATCATGACGTTTCCTCATTAAAGAAACAGAATCAAAGTGTGTCAAATTAAATTCGTCACCCTTGAGAGTTAGTAAGTCCAACCACCTGCTGATATTCTCATAATTGTGCTGAAAAAACCTCACAATTGTCCCTTACTGCTGGATTTTACTATTTTTCCTATGTTCTGATTCAGAACAAGACTTCAGGAGGGACTGCTAGTCACCAGCCTAATGTTAACTGTAGCGTCTTGGGAGCTGTAGTCCAAACACACACCAAGCCCGCTTCTCCTCTTCACTAGCATAAATTTTGCTGGAATTTGTAATAAACTGTTCTATTCATAACAGCTTTACAAGCTTCCTGAATAAAAATACTGGGTACATCAAATGTAAGTATTATCTCTCTTCTTACTTGCGTAATTAAATTCAGTCTAAATAAGGAGATATTGTTGAAACTTAAATCACAACTTAGAGAAAAAAAAACAAAGCTTTGCAGGAAGTTCTGAACGCTCTCAAAATAAGACAACACGAGACTCATAGTGATGATTTTTGTCTTATGATGAAAACATAAGAAAGACTTTATTATCTACAGTCCAATATTTAACTGCAATTAAGATCACTTATGCTATGTAACACTTCATAGCTAAGTGTAAAGATAAATAAAATGTCATTATTTTATGTTGATAAATGTAATCACTTGCCGATCCTTAGGACAGTACTACAGAAATAAGCTATACACCTCACATGAACTTGAAAAGGACACTCATGGTTATAGTAGGCCATACACAAAAACTCCCCACCAAACCAGCCCCCAACCCTCACTGAGGAACTGAAAAAGCTGCACACAAGGAATGCCTGCACTCTAAGTCAATTCCCCTATTCTACAGCTAGAACTTTAGTCTTCTCTAATTATAACCTCTGGTTATGCCTAAGATCTCTTTCTTTTAGTTCATTTAATTCCTACAACTTTACAGTTTCCCATCTCTGGTTGTTCTGGCTGAAAACAGTTTGGCCAAGAACTCACACCAAACAAGGCGATCCGAAATCCTAATTACAAGCTCCATTGCTAAACAAGCAGCTGAGCTGGCAAATCAGAACTGCCCAGCTACACAAGCTGGCCTCAGGGGTCACGGGCTGAGGTGCAAAGGAGTGCCCTAAGCAAGAAGGGAACAACACAAGGTTGGGATATCAAAATATATTTTAGACATGTTTTATTCTAGGTGGAAAAGCCCAACGGAGCAGTGACAGCAGCAAGGGAGGAACTCAGGGAGGGCCCAGCTGCAGTAAATGTCACTCCTTTCCACAGCCGGCCCCTCGCCCCCCGAGGCTCTCCACTCGCCCCACTTCTCAGTATCCCCTCATGCAGCAGCAAGCCCACCCCACGAGTCCTCAGACTCCCAAACTACCTTACCCCACTCCGACAAACCCAGCAGCCTTCCCTTCATCCCTCCCCACCTCCTCTGCCCCCCAGGCCTCACCAGCCCACTCCTCACACCTCCCCGCCTCGCCACTCTCCTCACACGGCCGCTCCCGCACACTGCACCTACGCTTGCTCGCTCTCTTGCTTGCCCGCCCTCCACTTCCTGCTTCACGATTGGCTGCCCGAGGTATGGCCCCGCCTCCCGCCGGCCGCCATTGGCCCTTGCGCCCGAGCGGGGGTTCGGCGGGGCGCTGCGCCGGTGGGCGGGCCAGCGGCAGCGGCGTTGCTATTGGCGGGAAGGCAGCGGCCTTGCAGGTTAGGCTGAGCGCCGGCGGAGCGAAGGGTGAAGGCGCTATTGTTGCCGCTTCGCTGAGGATAGGAGCCGGCGGACACCGGGGCCGGGCAGCGCGGGCCCAGCGGCAGCCATGAGTGGCGGCGTGTATGGGGGAGGTGAGTCCGGCGCCGCCTCGCTTGCCCGTCTTCCCCTCCCCCGGCCCGCGATCGTTGAGCTCGGCGCCGTCCCGTGAGGCAGCGCGTGCGAGCCTGCCCCGGCTGCTTCCCGCCTCCCCGCCGCCCCGTCAGGCCCCGGGCACGGGGGCCGTGGCTCGGCTCTCCCACAGCTCCCCAGCAGAGCCGGAGTCCTGCTGGTCGCTCCGTGTCTCAGACGCGGGGTGGCAGCATGCGGGAGGAGGAGGCGGCTGCAGGCCTTGTTTATGTCCCTCCCGGCGTCGTTTGGCGGCGATGCTTACCCCGGGGACCGGCCGGGCTGTGGCCTTGGGCTGAGTTGGCGCTGTTCGGGTGGCCGAGCAGACCCCATGCATTGGAAACTGGGGTGTAGCTTCCTCCCAGAGCCCTTCTGCACACTCCGCCCTCAGGACTAACTTCAGGTGTTTTGTTTCGAAACTTTGGTTTTCCTGAGGGTGTGCAGAGCACGTCAGCGGGGGTCGGGGCCCGCAGGGATGAGGGGCTTTGTGGTGCGGCAGCCTTTGCTTACGGAGTTGGTGTTTTCAGTCCCACCTTTGTAATTCTGATCGGCCCGGAGAGGTCTGCGCTCACCTGGCTTCGTGTGGCTGTTAGGTTAGCACTTCTTGAAAGCTTTATCATGTGATCTCTTTAGATGCAGCTATGCTCGCACGTTTCTGTTAAAATTCCACTTTTACTTATATGAAAGGGTTCCCCAGCTCTGGCCCAGGCTGCCCAGGGCAGTGGTGCAGTCCCCATCACTGGAGGGATTTCAGAGCCGTGGAGATGTGGTGCTGAGGGACCTGGGGTAGTGGTGACTGGGCAGTGCTGGGTTAATGGTTGGACCTGATGATCTTAGAGGTCTTTTCCAACCAGGGCTGTTCTGTGATTTTGTTGCAATGTCCAAGTTAAAGCCTATCTGCAGTCTTCTAATAGCTCTCCAGTAACTAGAGTTCTGCATAGAGAAATTTCTCGTTGCCTTGAAAAAAAGATGCTTTGGGTTGTTTTTCTTCTTTTGCAAGCAAAACAGATAGCGAGCACGGAAAGGTAAGGATTGTAGTAAAGTGTAATAACCATTCACTACCTCTTTGTTAACAATTTTTTCAGATGAAGTTGGGGCTCTTGTTTTTGACATTGGCTCGTATACGGTGAGAGCAGGCTATGCAGGCGAGGACTGTCCAAAGGTGAGAATCTGTGTGACTTGATGGAAATGCAACATGAATTTACGCCTTAGATCTTGTTTGTTAGTTACAAGTTTTCAGAATATGCTGGGTTTTGTTCTGACTGTATTGTATACAGAAAACTCTGAATTTATGAGCAAAAAAACTGCCCAAAACATTAGTAATTCTCATATACTGCTTACCTTTTGCCTTACAGGTTGATTTTCCCACAGCCATTGGTGTGGTGCTAGAAAGGGACAATGGCAGCACTCTGATGGAGATAGATGGTGACAAAGGCAAACAAGGGGGCCCGACTTACTACATAGACACCAATGCCCTGAGAGTTCCAAGGGAAAATATGGAGGCCATTTCACCTTTAAAAAATGGAATGAGTATGGTGCTCTGTCTTTTTCTACCTGCTTTTAAAATAACATTGCTAGTCTGCAAAAAGTCATAGCTTTGTATGTAATCAGATGCTTTGTATGGCAACAGATGCCAGAAGAACGGATACCTGATTTAAAAGATGTGTACAGTATAGTTGGTTTACAATGCTGGTAGATTTACGGCATGATTCTTGAAATGTTCTTATCATAACGCTTACAGAGGAAGAGAATTCTTCAAAGCTATTAAAGGAGGTGTGCGTCTGCTGAGGTTATCTTTTGATTAAACAGCTCTATAGGAAAAAAAACATTTGAAAACCTTTATGTAGTTATGAAATGGGACAAAACTTAGCAGTAACAACTAATCTGCTTGCTTCAATGTTGTTACAGTTGAAGACTGGGATAGTTTCCAGGCAATTTTGGATCACACTTACAAGATGCATATTAAATCTGAAGCAAGTTTGCATCCTGTCCTTATGTCCGAAGCACCAGTGAGTAAAAGAAGTGTTGCATTTTGAAAACTTAACTATATCTTTTTACTGACTCTACAAACATTAGTCTTGGATAAGTCTGACATTGGCTTGTAGGTTACAAATGTTAAAACTTAACTACAGAAATAACAATTTAAAAATATTTCTGGAAAGTAATCTTTAAGAAGAATGTCTACAAAATAAAACAATTTGAAATCATTTGCATGAGTTGTATTAGAAAGTATTTACAATGTGCTATTGGTTTTCACATATCAAAAATAAGTCAAAATGATAAAGTCATTCATTGCCTAGAATAAAAGCAAAAAGATTTTTTTGATGTTGTATTAAGTGTAACTTAATACACAATAAAATGGCATTGAAAACCTGTTGCTTCATTCAGCCTTACAATTTATAATGGAGACATTTTAATGTTTCTATCTTAATTTCTGTAAATGGCCCTGTGAGGTGGATGAATACAGATTTCTGGAAAAAAAATGTGGACAAGGTTTCTCTCATTTAATAATGCTCAGCATTTGAAAGGCAGATCTTAGTCAGAATAAAGGTAGACGTGCCATACAACAGTTATGCCTTTCTTTAATAAAATGTTATTTAAAAGGATTTTCTTTTTATTATTCCCTTGTGTTGAATTGTAGCTTGTAGAGTATGGATAAATTTGCAATGGTTATTTCATGTTTGGTGGCTCAGTGGGTGTCACAGTAGAGGTTCCCTTTAATGTTCTCCTTACAGAAGTCATCTTACTTTAATGTATCAGATTGGGAAAAACTTCATGTTGTCAGTAATGTGTAGAATATTTGATATACGTCCTGACTTAATCACAAGTACAGTAGCTTTATAGGAAAATACCTTGGTAACAGGAAGAGCTGGATTTATTTTTCTTTCAAGTTATTTCATGTATCTCTCCCCTGGTAAAATGGGCACGTTACTTGTTTTGGAGAGTTCTTTGAGAGACTGATAACGGAAGACCTATAGAATTGTAAAGAAATCTATTGTAACGGTAAAAGTGTATCTCACTTTTAATTGTGTGATATATAAGCATGAATGTATCATTGTAGAAGTGGAATAAAAAAGGGTTCTAAAGTAGTAAATTACTATAAACCTGTCCAGAATTTTGATAGGATTTGAAACCGTGGCTACAATAATTCTAATTACTTCGTTATTTTGTTAGCATTCTTTTAGTGTGCTGTAATGATCCTCAAGATAAACATGTCTTCCTTTTGCTCACTTATTTGTGGTTTGTTTGTTGGTTTGTTTGGTTTTTTTTTTCCTAGTGGAATACTAGAGCAAAGCGTGAAAAACTGACTGAATTGATGTTTGAACACTACAACATCCCTGCTTTTTTCTTGTGTAAAACAGCTGTTCTAACAGCGTATCCTTTGGAATGCTTCACTGTTGTTTTTTCTTCCCCCCAGGGGATTAGGCTACACTTATTCTAGGTAATTCCTAGTATAACAGCATGTCTAACTTCTTTCAAATTAATTTTTCCGTAACCATCTAAGGAGGAAGTAAACAAATTCTATTTCTGAACTTAAAAGCTTTAGAGCTTAGTTTTGAAGTTCTCCCAATCTGGCCATTCTCCTTGGAAGTGATGTCTTTTTTTTTTAGTCTCTTTTATTTTTTTCCTATGATATACCATGGGTAAGAATATTGCAGACCTGAAATGATGTTGTCGCGACTACTAAATAATTAGAGCTTGAAGTTCCTGTAGCCTTAAGATGAATATTTGTACTTATTTTGAACTAATAACATGTTTTCAGCTTCAGAGTCTAAATGAGTTCCATGTGCTTAGAGCTTGCTGCATAGTATTGACATGAAGTCTCACCTTTGTACGTCTAAAGCTCAAGTTAGTTCACAGAAGTTAAATGCTGTTCTCTGCAGTTGTGCACTTCATAGAAAGAAGATATGCACTGGAAAACAGCAAATCCTTTTGAAGAGCCAAGGAATAACACATAGGGGTCCTCATTCCTAGTGATGCGCTAACTATATGGCAACATTCTTTTCTAAAGTGAAAATTACAGTATTTTCCTTAAGTGTTGTGGCTAGTTTTGCTAATGGGAGATCTACAGGTCTCATTTTGGATAGTGGAGCAACACACACCACTGCTATTCCAGTGCATGATGGATATGTACTTCAGCAAGGTAAAAATTTGCATGGATAACAGCATTGCAGTATCAAGGTAGAGTTAGCTTTCTTTCTGCTTGCTTTCTGCTTTTACACGGATTTAAAAACAACAACAAAACGTTATTTCCTTAAATATTGAAAAACCAAAACAAACTACTAATGATGTTCACTGACAAATACCTTGTTGTGAGAGTTTATTCATTATTTCAATGCTTTCTAGGTTGAGGGGGTTGTTTTTTTAGTTTCTCTCATTTTTTCTTTTTTTTCTGTCCTTTAGGTATTGTAAAATCACCCCTTGCAGGAGACTTTATTACTATGCAGTGCCGGGAATTGTTTCAGGAAATGAACATAGAGATAATTCCTCCATATATGATTGCTTCAAAGGTGGGAAAGTAACTTTATTTAATAAGTGCTTATCTGGGGAGAGGCTTCAATGGTTAACTGACGACGATGTTTCCTACAATCTCAGGAGGCAGTTCGTGAGGGGTCGCCAGCAAATTGGAAGAGAAAAGAGAAGTTACCCCAGGTCACTAGGTCCTGGCACAACTACATGTGTAATGTAAGTAGGTAATTCCTCCCACTCTCAGACTCCCCTAGGCATCCCATAAAGAAGTTTTGTTTGCAAGTATATCGGGTTTTCCTCTTGAAGAACTAGAAAATCTTTACGAAGTCAGTACCAATTCTATAAACTCTATGAAAATGAAGACTGAAACTCTTGTAACCATCTTATTCTTAACTCCATAGTGTGTCATTCAGGACTTCCAAGCTTCTGTCCTCCAAGTATCAGATTCAACCTATGATGAACAGTACGTCACTGTTTTTCATTCTTGTAAAATTAATTATCAGTTGTGCATGGGGTGCTTAGCCTGTTCGTTGCTGTTGACTGGTTTTATTACAGAAGTTTTTAGATGAAATCAATTTATTTCTGCAAGTAGAAATAGTGTTACATCCAGGTGATAGTTTTTTATTTAATATTCCAAGCTGCATGAGGTTATAATAAATATTGAAAGTCATATCAATCACAATATTTTGGTTGAAACCTTGGTTTATAATGCTACTCAGATAACTTAACATCCCGTTTACATTGCACTTGAATATGTTACTTTCTGACTGATGCTGCAGGGTGGCAGCGCAGATGCCAACAGTTCATTACGAGTTCCCCAACGGCTATAACTGTGACTTTGGTGCTGAGCGTCTAAAAATTCCTGAGGGATTGTTTGACCCTTCTAATGTAAAGGTAAAACAACTGTGATATGTAGTAATTGGAAGGCTTTAAATTACTAGATTATCACATGGCTTCCTTTTGTGTGATGTTCTTAATTTCATGATTTGTATGTGTGTATTTACACTGTGTAGTTCTCTTGGGGGATGCAATTTGCCTGGGTTGTTTTAGGGTTGGGATAACAAAGGAAGAAATGTAGTTTAAAATGGGTGATGATGAGCTGAATAAGAAAATGGGAATTTATTTTTTTCCTTCCCTACGTAATGCTTAGCTTCCTTTCTAGTAATATTTGTAAATTCAACACATTCAGGGCTTCTATATGCCTTGCTCTTTTGAAGCGATGATGTGTAGATTACTAATTTTAATTCTAGGGTTTATCTGGTAACACGATGTTGGGTGTGAGCCACGTTGTCACAACAAGCGTTGGAATGTGTGATATAGACATCAGGCCGGTAAGTGTTAGTCAGACATGTATTATTTTAAGGCAAAGATATTTTTGTGCTGCTATGATTTTTTGGGGACTAGAACATTGTTGATGAAGAAATGTGGATTTCCTAGGATAAACACATTAGAATAATTCTCTAAGTTGTACATATTTTTATACAGGAATATGTACAATTACTGTTTTGTCTTACAGAATGCTGGACCACGGTTTTTCACTTTTATGCAGTGTTTCTACCTATATTTAAACAGCTAACATCCAGATTTTCTGGCTGGCACTGCATAATGTGCTTTGGATTGGCTTCAGATGAGCATTTTATGTTCATAACTTTGAGCGTTATCTTCAGGTTTTTGGGTGTCGCAGATACACTTTCTAAACATAGCCAGTCATATGGAACTCTTGTAGAGAGTAGAAGGGAGAAAAGAGGGTTTAGAGGAAAACTTTCTTTTTAAAACTCTGTTCTAACTTTCTTAGGTGTCAATCTGAAAATATTAAAGTTGGATACAGACTTTATGGGGGTGGTTTCAAAAATTTTTCTTCTTAACTGGCGTGTCAGGCTGGTTTAGTAAGCCAGGCCGTGATTTGTTTTCGCCAACTGCATCATTTGGGAGATGGAAAACTGTTGCAGTGCTGTAGGGTTTTCCTTTGTGGTTGGAAGACTCAGCTGTAAAGAAACCAACAGTTCAGACACAGGAGTTACCTGTAGGTGTAAGGTTCTTTATAGTAGAAGCCGTTTAGAATCATTAATCACATAGCTTCTGTCTTCCTTGTATAGTTTAATATTAAGCCGTCCTGAAATATTTTTCAAGTGATTAAAACATTCATTGTTGGCATCAAGTGATGTATTATTGCTGTTGATTATATGTTCCTGTGTGCCGTTCCTCTGTCCTGTTGAACAGTTGTTTTCAGAATGATTTCAAAGTTAATATTGTAAGTTGCTTATTCTCTTTTTAGGGCCTTTATGGCAGCGTGATTGTAGCAGGAGGAAACACTCTAATACAGAGTTTCACAGACAGGTTGAACAGAGAACTGTCTCAGAAAACTCCACCGGTAAAGCAACTCTTTAAATTACTGTGTTGAGTTACTTATCATTTTGCTTTTCTGCTGCATAAATACACAGGCATGTGTCATAGCTTTGACTTTATTAGGAGCCCAATAGCTGAAGAGATTTCTGTGGGGTGAGAAATGTCCTCCTGCTCTAAAGAAAGATATCTTGAAAAGGTCTTACATGAAATGAATTCCAGCAGATATTATAACTGCTTTCTGAATATTTTACTTCTCCATTCCTGCTTTCAGATTGTGATTCTAAGTTCTGTAACTGTCCCTAAGCAACAGACACTATTTCCCTTGATGACCTCTCTTCTGAAGTGTTGCTGATTAACTTGAGGCACATTCAGTCATCCTGCCTGAGGTTTTGTCACTTTGTCATGGGAATTGCTCTTCCTGGATTCTACAGACAACTCAATCTACTCAGATAAAACCTGGTGATTTCCCATACTTTTAATCAATTGATGTCAAAGAAAGTATCAACACCTTACAGCTGTGTTCTTAAGCACACATATAGCTTATATTTCTTGAATATTCATATTCAAGAAAAAATGTTCTACTTGTAGCAACTCTGAAATCATGAATGTTATGAGAAGCTGAGAAAGGTGGTTATTTGCTGCTGCTTATAACGGCTGAGGAAGAACCCACTGAAATTCAAAGGTTTTATTGCTACAAGGCATTTTGAAAGCAAAAGGAATGAATGGGTCCAAAAAGGACTAGACAAATTAAGTTCAGAAACATTAGATTTTTTATTCCCAGTGCACATTTTAAGTAGCCCAGCATTAGAGACGACAGTATATACTGAGTATTATTGCTCTCTATCTGCCCTATTTCTAGCCTCAAGCATTTGGTACTGCTCCCTGTTAGGAGATGAGATTAAAGCCACACATATTCTGTTCCAGCGTGGCTGTTCTTGGATCCCGAGTACAGGGCAGCTGAACGTTTTTGCAAGTTTAATCAAATTGACTTTTTTCACCTGCCTGTTGAGATATACACCAACTTCCTTGTGCTGTCCTTCTTTTGTCCCTAAAGGTCACCAGCTTACACTTTGTCTGATTGTTCTCCCGTTTTACCTCCTTTTCTGTTCAGAGCATGCGCCTGAAGTTGATAGCGAACAACACAACAGTGGAGCGGAGGTTCAGCTCGTGGATTGGTGGTTCGATTTTGGCTTCCTTGGTTAGTAAACCTGCATTGCTATATTGCTGTGCTAAGCAGCATGGTCACCTCAAAAATCTAATTCTACCTAAGTGTGCATTGCAGAGTTTGTGCTGGCATGGCAATCAGAATCTTGTCTATCCTTGTGGTAAGGTGAAGGGAATCTAGTTAAAAACCAAGACATCGTGCATTTCCAGTCTAATTGCCACATTCTCCCATTTTTAAGGGCAAGCAGGCTTGAAATACAATACCTAGAAATTACATGTATATAGTAACACCATGAAAGCAGCAAACCTGTTTTTGCATCATATTCCTGAGCTTACTTCTACCAGTAGGTACTGAAATGGTTTGTGGGGATTAATTTAGCAGTATGGGAAAAGGAGATCGAAATCAGCTTTTGGTACTGCAACTTCCTGTCTTCAGTTTACTCACTAGCAATATAAAACTCAAAGGAAAAGACAGTTAAGCAGGTCAAGTCCTCTCACCTCATTGAATGTGAAGACTTGCTTGGTTTTCCTCCTAGAAAAAGCTAATAATGTTTCATTTCATTTATTTTCTGATTTATTCTTTTATTGTGTGTTTTGTGGTTTATTTTGTTGTTTGTTGTTTTTTTTTTTTGTAGGGTACTTTTCAACAGATGTGGATTTCTAAACAAGAATATGAAGAAGGAGGGAAGCAGTGTGTAGAAAGAAAATGTCCTTAAACCTCTTACTGTGAAAACTGCTGCCTGCTCAGTGCTCCTTCCGTTTTATAGCTTTAGCATACTCAGGAATGGGATGGACTCTTTTTTGTAGGAAGTTTATATTGGATTTTTTTGCATAATTCAAGTTCCATTTTAACAAATCTTTTAAGAAATTTTGAGAGACCCAATTGGTACTATCATAGAAAAAGGATGTTTACATCCCTTGTAAAGCAATAATTCATGTAACAAGCATTTTATAATTTTGTATAAATGTCTATTTTCTGTAGTATCTTTTCCTGGGGACAGCTTTACGGTTAGTTAATAGATAAAGGCATAACCTTGCAAATTTATTAAAAATCTCTTGACTACTTTCACATATTAGTCGTCTTTGCTGGTACTTTGGCCTTAAATTGCTCTTATTTCTCTCTTAAGAAATAAAATTTGGTCTTTTTTATTTGAGCAACTTTTGAGTACTTGCAGAGAAAGTTACTCTGTTTTAAAAATGGAAAGTGTGTTTAGTGCTCTACTATAGGTGACTCGGTTCAGTGTAAACTTTCACTGTCTAGTGAAAGTGTTACATTCCATGTAGTGGATGTTATATTAAGCACTGGTTTGCTAATTTTCCGTTAATGGAGCAATTTCATTGCAGTAAACACTTGGTGCTTTCCATCGGATTCCTAAGAATGTATACTACACCTTTGTGAGGGAGGTGAGAAGCAAAACTTGTTTGAGCCAGGGAAGTCAAGCAAAGAATTGCCCTCTGAGATGAGAATAGTCATAGTAGACCTCAGGATGTGGCTTGACATTTGACAAGGGGCAGTCACTACTTGTTTATTGCTGGTTTAGCTCCCACAGCTGACTCATAGCAGGGTCAGTAAATGCCTGTGTTCTGCACAGGGAGTGTGCACTCAGGGTCGGACGAAGGAGGATGATTTTCTTTCAGCAGGAACTGGCTGTCAAGATGCAGCTCTCCGTTGCTGTTAAGCATACTTCCATTTACAACTCTGTGATGGTCTATATTGGGACACAATGAAGTTTTGCTCCTTATCTGAAAAGCTGTGGAAAACCAAATAGCGTTTAACTGACTTAAAAAAAATGTAAACAGTACTGCTACATTTTTGGTATCCTAAAAGATCTTGCGGGTAAATAATGATGAGGCCTCTAGCTGAAGAGTTTCACATTACCTCCAAACAATAAAGTAATTTATCAAAACAGCCTGCTTTTGTCTTATCATGATAACCTTAGTTTGCTCTTGAGGCAAAGTTGCTTGCTCCAGATTTTCAAAGCTCTTGACAAACCATATTTTTCCCACAAAATGAGGTAAACTTAAGTCAGCTGCAATAGGTGATTTAAGGCACCAGCTACTGTCTCACTGGAAGACTTAGTTGAGTTTGCATTCAAGTAGAGTGTGGAATGTCATCTGAACTTGGATCTAGCACACTGCAGTGAGTAATGCTTTATAAAGTTAGTGTGGCATCAGTGAAGGCTTTTTTGGTTTTTCTTCATGAATTGTCTGTGTATTTTAAGCTTTCCTTCTGTGTCATGTGCTTAGGTTTCATTCTGTCTAATCAACTTTTATCTTCTATGTATCTTCTTAGAAGAAATACAGTACGATGGCAAGATCTGTGAATGTTCTAGCACCATATGGAGAGCAAAACACTTTCTGGGGTTTTCTCACCACTGTGGAGTTTCTGTTTCAGAAGTGGGTACTTGGTGTGATGCAGAGGAGTAACTGAAGGTCAAGATGATGGAGATAGATCTGTCTGTCTCCTACAGTTTTGGTTCCCTTGGAGTTTCCCCTGGTTTATCAGAGTATATTGCATAGCACATTTGCTGTCTAAAAGAGTAATATTTGTGACTTTATTCTAAATTTCTACACAACCTCCTCTGAAGGTTAAAAGCTTTCATGAAGTAGGTGATTAGCATCAACTGAGAGCTGTAGCAGTACCTTTCTACCTCAGTTTCACAGAAGACACTTACTGGTCTTCCTACAACCGCTTTACACGCTGCAAAAAAGCATTGTACAAATGTTTGAATTTGTCATAGATATCTAGAAACTCAGTATAAAGATTACATTGTTAAAAGTTCACATGCTAAATATTTCGTAATTTCTAATGAGATGACTTAAAGCAGGGAAAATGTTCCTCATAGGAAACTGAAGTGTGTCTTTTCCCATGCTTTTATGTAGAAAGCACAGGTAACTTAGGTGACGTACCATTTTACTGGTTAATACGTTGTTTTTCAAATGGTTCTAGAAACAACTGTTAGGATTAATTTGAGTTACAAACCAAAGCTGCTTTTTAATTCCAGATCACAAGTTTAATTTAGGTCAAATGTGGGGTTAAAAAAAAAAAGATGATGGATCTCTCCGGAATGCTCAGTCGAGTTGTTCACTGGTTTCAGAACTTATTTCATGTTCCAGTCACAAACATACTCGACCAGTTGCTTGCAGCTCTTGCAGAATGTTACTGGCTCTGAGATTTTAGAGCAAGGTGAGGGAACTTCTTTTGCAAAGCCTTCTGCCTCGTCCTCTCTAGGTTTTGCCTTCTTGCCTTGTCACGTAAATTTTTTTCAACTCTGAGCCTGAAATAAAGAAGTCAGTGTGGTTAATTTCTAGATAGCTTGTAACATCCTTAATGAGCTCAGCCCCCTAATCACATGGAGGCTGTCAGTGATTAACAGTCTGCTTTCAGTATTAATCTGCTTTTGATAAGTAAAAATATTGCAAAGCAAATTATCTTTCTTCTGCTTTTGAATTATAAAGAAATTCAACATCTGGGATGATCTCAGGTAGTCTGCATGTAAAATTTCTTTTACAGTGCAACTTCAGAGATAACCAAGTCTCTTAATAACTAAGATGGTAACAGCAAATGGGAACAGCATAAAGACACAGAGCAAGCTGTAATTTTAAAAAGCCTTATCTTCAGTCTACTAGCTGTAAAAACGAAACAAGATTGCTACTAATTTTTCCTTGCCAAGTGGAATAAGGAGGGCTGAGGAAAGGATCAGCAAATAACATTCAATGTCAAAAACATCTTTTACCTGATGAAGTGTTCCACATGAGGTAAGTAATAGAATTTCCTCTTCTTGTGTTTTTCGTTCAAGTGCCATGGTATTGGCCATTCCTTGTAACTGTACCTGTTAAAGATAGATAAAAGTGATTATAGAATGTATACTTTGTCTTCATTCTTGGATTCTACCAGTTACACTTGGTTACAGTACTGACTGGCACATCACAGAATTTGTATGTGGGTATTTACTTTCAGCTCTATTACTGGCTTGGTTTGTAACTACATCTTGTACGTAGCTCAGTGTCTTTCTGTAGAAAGTGGTCTTGTTTTAAAAACTGTAGATGTTTGAAGAGAGGGCCCAGTATAGATAGTGATTATTTGCATTTATATTTTAAAGTTACTCCTTTGTAAGAAAACTTCCAAAAGCTGATATAAACAAACTGTGCGTGAAGAGAGTTTTGTTCCTACAATTTTCTTTTAAATGCCAGTGTTTAGTGTCATGTCAAGTGCAAATCTGCCTGAACATAAGCCTTTCCCTCTAAATATAGACTATTATTTCTGTTTGGGGTTTCTCTTGCATATGGGCTGCACAGATGGCTTGTGCAGACTTACCTACAGGCTCCAGGGCATCCAGATCGTGTCAGACCTACTACTCTGTGTACTGCAGAGTTTCTGCATGTGCTTTGAGACCAGTTCATGTCATCTGCCTCTTTCTTCCTGCTTGAACTGGGGACTGGACTCGTAAATATATGGGCAAGCCCTTCTTTGTGGACATTTCCAAGCAGAAGGAGATAGACAGAAGCCTTACCCTAGAGATGTAAATCTAGTGTATTTAGTACTCTGCTGATTTATATTTAATGGGTAAACAAATGGATAACAATTGAAAATTCACCATTATTATAATGTGTGACAGTTATCTACACTGTTACTGCAGAGCTGAATACTGTAATCAGTGCTTTAAATACCAGTATGATGAGGGTAAAATACTGGTTAATGAAATAGCAGGTCCTGCCAGAGCCTTCAGTATCACTACATGAAATTACAGATTATTGATTGCACAATAAATAATTCTAAAAGTAGAAGCTTCTAATGAAGTTAAATATCTGCCAAGACTAGTAGGGAATTCCAACAGATGTTTATGTGGTTTCATGCAATACTTTGAGTGGTTGTCTTCCAATATGTGGATTTTGCATTACAACTCAGCAAGTCTAGATGGTTCAAGTTGAACAGTACTCCCTAGTTCAGTCATGTGTTACAGAATTGCTACAGTAACAGACATCCTCAGAGTACAGAAATCATATTAGTTACATAGAACTAATTTTGTTATAATTAATGACAGTTTGCCATTGAATTATTTAGCAACAATTATAACCACATTAAAAATAATAAAAAAAACCCACCACAAATAAAACCACCTCAAAACTCAAGAAGTACCTGAATGCTTACCAGAAAACATGTTTCTTCTTATACAGTATATGCATCCTTTCTTGATGAGATAAGGATTTTCTCGTAAAGAGACAAACCACAAGAAAAAATCACACATATGAAACAAAAATACTCTCTTCCTTACCAGTAGGTGCGTCCTAAGAAGTCATGTCTCCACTCGCCAGGTACTGGTTTTTCATGGCCGGTTTGTAAAAGCCTCAAAGCAATTTCTCTTTCTCTGACAACCAAGTCTATATTTTTCATAGATTTTTCTACCTGGAAATAGGAAATAGTTTCAGGATGGGCCAACAAAGCACAATGCTGACAATTTAAAATATTTCAAATGAAGATCTTAGACAAAATTTAAAGGAAAAGCAAAGGTAAAACACACTAGGAGTTCCATCGTGAGTAATCTCACAGTTGCAGACTGAGTGAAACAGCTGAACTGGCCCTGTGTACTAGAACAGGAAAGAATGGGTGCTTAAAAAAACCTATCTTAAAAGCAGAGCAGTAAGAAATAACTTGACAGTCTGATATGTCACTAAAACTAGCTGGCTAATACATAAAGCCAGATCTGATGCTAGAAGTATAGAAAGCTCGGAGGCAGGGACAGGAACGAAGTAGGAGAAGCAGAGGGAAGATACGCTGTATGGATTTCTGTCAGATGGTTTGTAGTGGCTGTTTGTTATTCTAGTTTTCACTTTGGAGTCTGGTCACAGCCTCAATAATGCCTGCTGGCTCATTGGGAAGCTGCCTTGACCAAACCATGACACTTGAGTGGAAGGCTATTGAGTCAGGTCTGTCTCGTAGCATTACTGTAACACACCACGTACCGCAACATGGTAAATGTTTCTTAGGGACGCAGCTAGAGCTAATTTTAATAAGCAGATTGGTATATTTTGTCTCAGTACAATCACAGTATTTAACTGCTGCTTGACTTCTGCTTTTCTTGGGCTTTAGCCAGAACCAAACAGGCAATTAGTAAACTTGACTTTTGAAGTGTCAGTGCCAGTCCTACTGTGATTCATAGTTGCTGAATATGGATGTGTAGGTGGGACTAAGCAGAAAGTACTGTTCAGAATGGAAGTCAGAAAACACAGTTGAGAAACCGTGTTATGATAAAACAGAACAAGATACAGTAGGAGATCCAGAGGAGAGTTTTATATTGGATCTTCCCAAGTTTATAAGTACAGTGATGAAATTACAAGAGCAGGAGACCAAATAAATCCATCTCTGACAAAGAGAGATCAAAATGCAGATGCATGTGATGGCAAATAAGAGTTAAATGATTAACCATACAAAGAAATTCAGAGGAACAATGTAAAAGTCAGACTTTTCCCAAATTAATTTGGATAAATAGGGAGATGTCTGAGAATCTCTCATATGTCAAACAGCTGGATTATTTGATGCCCAGCGAAGGTGTAGATTTTCAGCTATGTGACATAAGCATGGAGATGGCAGACAATTTCCAAGTAAATGAAATTTTCAATGGTAAAGGTACCGAGGAAATAATTTAATAAATTAGTGGCAGAATCACAACAATGCAAAAGGAGAGAATGACAAAAGTGAGGACAGCAAAGAACTAAGGGGCACAAGTTTGGAGAAGACAATGTCAGAGGCAAGAAGTTGGCAACAGGTAAGTAGCTAAAAAAAAAAAAGTTTATGAAGGGTAAGAATATAGATAATGTTGAAGTTTTACCAGGAAGTTTCTGAGCGTGAAGATGGCATTTCTTGCCATTATGTAGCAGGTGGAGAAGCCTTATCCACTATGTTGCTGTAGCACAGTGTGCTTTTACTAAGATCAGAGAAATAGTTTTTAAAATGGTCTTTAACAAATTTACAAACTTCACCTTTCACTCAGCAATTTTACTTAAGAGTTATATTTTCAGTTAGTATGAAGAAGTTACCTTTTCTAATCGTTCTGGACTTGGCATAGGCCTGAGTTGTCGTTTTGATTCTTGCTCTAAAGTTAAAAGCATGTTTTTTTCCTTCAGTAGGACATACCTAGATCAGAAAGCATAGTACTTCAAAAATAATTTCTGGATATGTTGGCAATTATTCACTCACTACCCTGCTGGATAGAGCACAGTTATCCAACCTATAATCCCATATCCTATACCTGCTATACATAAAGAAGCAAAAAGATGCTGACCAACTTGCCAACAGCCTGCCGAGGCGGGCAGGGGAGGGTTGACATACAAGGAGAGGCTGAGGGAGACAGGTTTACTTAACCAGGAATAAAGAAGGTTACGTGGGGAAGAGGTTAACGCTAAGTAGTCTTCCAGTACCTGACTAAGAGAGAGCCAGACTATTCTTACAGATGCACAGCAAAAGGACAAGACATAGCAAGGAAAAAACTATTCACAGTAATAATTAAGTACTAGTTTAGCCCTGGCACAGGTTGCCCAGGGTAGTGATGCAATCTCCACCCTTAGAGACTTTAAAAATCAGAATGGATGGAGACCTGAGCACCCTGATTTAATTTAGTGGTTAGCCCCACCAGAGGTCACGTACAACCAAGTCTGTCCCGCAGTTCAAAGGACCCCCAGAGGGTTCAAACTCAGCCTCTTCGTACCAAGCCTGAACCCTTTGCACTGGACACAACTATCACACAACCACCTGTAGTACAGCTTTTGTATTCTGAGCAGTGCCAGAACTTCAGCTGCTCCAAGCCCAAAGCAGGCTTAAGCATACAGCGCTGCACAGCAGACTAAGTTTACTGGCTAATAAGTTCACTAGGCACATTTTAATAAAATGTGCAGAGCTGCTTTGAAAGGAGAGAAGCTACTTCACAAAAACTTACCAAAGTTTGTGCAAGTCTTCACTACTCTTGCCCCTGAGCTGCTTTATATTCCATGCATCCCCTGTAAAAGAAAAAAAAAAAACAACAAAACAATCACCTATTTAATAGAACAAAAGTTATATTACTCTGAAAAAAGTGGTTCTGTTAGCTGGCTCAACAGAACAAGGATCACTTTTTAAAAAAATACTGCCTCTTGGAAAGCCATCCTTGTGAATATTCAGCTTTACTTTGAATATACAAATACACTAAAAAGGCAGTGACATGTACTGTTTATTTGTGTTTGTAAAAGGCTGGGAACAGGGAAAGCTATAAGATGAATCTTTACACTAAAATATTTTTCTTCCATGGTACTGTATATTTTATCAAAGAACACCTCTTCTGTGATATATTCTCACTTAAGAGCAAATCAGAGGATTACAGCAAAATATTTTGCTGCAATAGCTACTTGCTTTCGTAAACAGAGACTACATACAGACAAAATAAAATTCACAGGCAAAAAATGCACAAGGAGATGTGTGTACATATGCATATAAAAAATAAGCTTTATGTAGCTATGAATAGTTCCTGTAACGCAAAAGAGTAGGTCAGAGTTCAGCTGAGCACAAGTGGCTCAAAGCTCGCTATCAGAAATGCTGTGTTTATTTATATAATTATATATTATTATTACTTATATTTAACTCACCAGACTTTACTGCTTTTTCTCCCCAGTTTCTTGGGTCATCAAAAAACTCCTCCAGACCCTTCCGAGACAAAGTAGTGTGCAGGGACCTGCACTGATGGAGGGGCTCGACTTTTGCTACGTTATTGTGGAACAGATTCAGCGTTAATCTGCATAAAAATTAGAAGCCAAATTATATATAAAAGGAAAAATAATATTCATCTAAGTGAGAGTGTTTATTTCACTCCTAAAGGCACAGGTCCTACAGACAGGTGAATACCACGACCTAGGGGCAGATGTGAAAATGTCACCTCGGTGGTGTTTTCTCCTCTGCCCTTGTCTAATTATCATTTATCTATATTCAAAGATAAATGGCAATTGCGCAGGGAAACGCTTCAGGCTGCGTTTATACGATGCCGTGTGCTATCGGCCGCGGTCCCAGGACACCCGGGGGCCTCCCGCCAAGGCCGCGAAGGGCGGCCGTCCTGCCTCCCGGCACCCATCCCCAGCCGGTTCCCGCGCCTCAGCCTCCCCCGCCCCGGTGCCTACCCGGGGAGGGCGGCAGCCGTCGAGCCCGGCCGCGCTCCTGAGAGCCGCAGCGCGCCCGTGAGGCGGCGGCACAAGGCGGCCATGGCCCCGGCAGCCGCCATGACCCGCGCCGCCCTTCCCACAATGCCTTGCGGCGCGTCCTGCCAGGGCACCGGAAGGAGAGCGGAGGCTCTGCCCTTTCCCAAGATGGCGGCTGCCTAGCTTCACCCCGCTGCAGAGAGCGGCGCCGGTGGCCCCGCCCCCGTGCCAGTTCTAGCTATGGCGGCCATGAGCCTGCTGCTCCGGGCAGCGGCTGCCTGGGGGGCTCGGCGGACGGCGGGTGACGCGGTGGTCCGCGCTCGCCTCCCTGCGCTCGCCGGGGCCGCCCGCCTCCCCGGCACCGTCGGTAGGGCTTTGGCGGCGGGCAAGCGGGGGGCGGGCGTGCCAGGGGCGAGGTGACCTTGGGGAGCGGAGGAGCGGCGCCCCCTGAGGAGAGGGGCGCGGGAGGCTGCGGGGCCGCCGCAGGGAGGTTCGCCCGGGGCGGGGTGGGCGCGGGGCCCGGGCTTTGCCCCGGTGCCTTGGCGCTGGGGGGCAGCACGGAGCGGGGCGGCTGTCCCGGCGCTGGGCGGGGGTAGCAAACCCTCGGGGTGCGGGGAGCTCCCGCGGGGTGCAGCGGCTGTCTCCATCCCCTGCGAAATTCTATTTGGTGGGCAGAGCATGGGTCAGAACCGGAGTGAGGCCAGACGTCCTGACACTGCTCTGTGAGTTTACGTGGCCCTGCATAATGCCATCAGTGGTTCACGTGTTGGGACTTACAGGTGGAAATAGCTCTGTGCGACGGTTAGAGGAAAAATAGATTCGTTCTATCAAAATAGGAAATTAGTTCAGACAGGCTCTTAGGAACATTGGCAGCCTCCAGAAATCCAGCTGGTAACCACTGAGCCATCGCTGTTTGCTGCTGCCCCCCCGCCCCCATGCGTTGCTGACCTTATCCTGGCACGGTCACGAACGGGAATAAACAACCCATAATACTTCGGTTCAATTCGCAGCTCCTGTACGACACAGCAGCAGCCATGGGAAGAGAATGTTTATTATCAAGGCAACAAGATTTTATGATACTCGATTTCTGAACTTGTTGGTGAGTTAAAAACAAGTTTGTTACGTTCAGCGTAATGCATTCCTTGCGAATGGTGTAAGAGCATCTGAAATGCAATTTTGTGTCTTTTGTGTGATGGCATCTAAAGTGTGCTTGGCACTATTCACATAAACGAGAATTTCTAGTCCTCTTCCTACAGAATTTTTTATCACGTGCTGTAAAATGAGCCAGATGAAGTAAAAAGATATAAGATCAGTGAAGTGGCACAGATTGTGATGGGTACTGAAATTAATGCTGTACTGGCACTCTGTGTTCATACTTGCATAACCTACAAATGCTTTCCACTCCATTGTCTTTTTTAAAACATATTAGGTTACTCTTCTGCAGGGTTTGGCTTCAGTTACCTAAACCACCTGAGTTCAACGCCTAAAAAGCTAGGTTTCAGATAAAGCCTATTATAATGGGTAACAGCCAAACTGATGCAACTCCCTTCAGGCTTCCTTTATCTGTCTTCCACAGTTCTCAAAGCCAGCAGTGATTGTATTTATGTTGGGTTCTATTGCATCGGTGTTAGTGCCTCATTACAGTTAAATGCCGAAGCCAGTTATTGCAAGATGCTGAGACAGCATTCAGGGAAAGTATCACTGTCTGCTTCTGCAGAGACTGACCTCTCTGGGAGACTGGAAGCTGAACTGTATTCTAGTTTGTTAATTAACTCATTTTAAGCAGCAATATGTCTTTACATACAACATCCCTATCTAACCTATGAATGCAAATCTGAGAGTCATTGGCTGTTACATCATTTTCAGACTAACTTCATCTAAATTTTGTCAGGCTTCTGAGTTTCCTGAACTGTTTCTTTTTTCTTTTTATCCCCTATACAGCGATTCTATATATTTCTGACGGGAATACCAGTGGCATTATTCATAACATATGTCAACATCTTCATTGGTGAGTGCTCTGTCATGATTAAGCTAAGTACACAATCAAAATTATTAAATGGAAACTAAGCATGCTGGATAGGAAAAAAAAGAGATCTTTTAGGGCTTTCTCTTTGGAAGACCATGAAATAGGTCTAACAGTTATGGTAATGTTGTGTAAGTACATAGATGACGTTCCCACTATTTTTACTTTTCTGTAGTTGTTGCTTTTTAGAAAAAGCTTTCCACATTTTTAAAAATGGAAAAATTCCATCTTTTGACAGTCTTTCAAATATCAGTGAGGTTGAGTGAACAGTTTTTCTATTTTCAAATAAGGATTCTGTATTGCCGTGTTTTACATACTTCTTTAAGAAGGCTGCATAGACTGCAACTGTCACTTTTTATCTAGCAAAACACCCCAAATTATTCTTGGAAATATGTGTTAAATCTACTAATGCTATAGAATTAATTTAATAGAGAAATTAGGAAAAATCCATGCTTTCAGCTCATCTACTTTAAAGGGCATTTCTGTGGACTTGACCTGAGTTATTTCTTCTATATAGCTGCTGATTTCACCTTTTTGTTGTGCAGTTTAAAGTCTATGAGTTAGATACAGGCAGTGTGAAGTGTCTAGAAAAATTACAAGTCCAGTTTTTCTGAATAGAGCTCAGATTGAGGGATTAAGTACTTCCCATGTGAAATAATGATCTATTCTTAACATGAAAGGCAGAATATAAGGTACTTAAATTAAAAAAAAAAAAGAAAAAAAGAAACCAAAATAAAACATACTTGTATGAACTATTCCTCCCCTCCTTTCCTTGTCAGGTGAAGCTGAACTTGCAGAGATTCCTGAAGGTTATATTCCAGACTACTGGGAATACTACAAAGTGAGTGTAACATATAAAAGGGTGGCACGTTATGGAGATCCTTCCTCTTGATGATACTTTTGGGAGTAAAATGTGTGGAGTATAATGAGGACTGCCATATCCCTGCCATTGGGTGTGAGTGTAGTAGAACTGGAATTGTACAATTATGTACAACTTTAAAATATTACTGATTACAGTAAGAGGTTTGGAGTCCATTTCTGTAATTACTGTGTCAGTTTAAGGAACTTTACTTCAACAGGAAGAACTTAAATCATGTATCTTCCATTAACTTTTAATTTTGCTACAGAACAGTCATCTGCAGGTTATCTTGGCATTAAAAATGGCAAAAGAAATACAGCTTTTTAGGGTTCTGATCTTACAAATAATTGAGCAAGTTTTTAACTTTACTATTATGGTTTAAATGGCAGCACCCATAGTGTTGATGATGTGTTTTCAGGACTGGGAACATTCAAAATGATTTAGTTATGATGATATTTCTACTTGGAAATTGGATGAATAATCTCTGCTTTTATATTGTCTAGCACCCTATAAGTCGCTGGATAGCGCGTTACTTGTGTGACCCCCCTGAAAAGGACTATGAGAAACAGATGGCTTTGCTTGACGTTGAAGCGAAGAAAGCTGAACTGAGGTATGCTACATAGTTAAGTGTTTTAAAATACTGATATATACAGTAGTTGACTATTTTATTTTGGTTAATATACTGAGTTGGATGCTGACATAACGTGATTATTCCTGTATCACTTGACCATGAGTGCTTGCTGCACTGGCTGGTGCCAGAGTGAAGGTTACTGTATCTGTAGCCCCTCCCTTCTCAGTATTAAGATTACCAGAACTGGAACAATCCAAGGGCAGTCTTGTAAAACAACACCACCTCTTCAAAACAGTTCATATTTATAAAGGTATAGCTCTGTCTTCCTGAGTCAGGAAATGGACAGCTCTTTTTGCCTCTGCTGATGCTCACAGCTTAATTGAGTAGCTAAATGACAGTTTACAGCAGTGGCCGTGTTCCTGATTGCTGTTGAGAATGTTGTGGGCAGCAGCAACAATGTTGTATTGAGTTTATTCTATACTCAGAGTAAACTGTGGTGGTAGAATAAAGGCCGAGTTCCACAAACTGTTGCTGTTGGGACCAAGTGTAACTCCTACCACCACATTTACTTCTGATTTTCTTGCTCCTATTTATTTTCAGTTGAAAGCTGTATCAAAACTGTCTAGCCCCTAAGCAAGGACATGTGACAGAACTCCTGCAAGTATTTTTATTACTCTTTTGTGAGATGACTCGCTGAAAAAAATTGAAATAGAAGGATATAATAGCTCATGTTTTAGTTGAACCCTTCATATTTTGGTATTACCTATGTAATTTATAAACCATAGATGCTAAACTCATTGCTGTTTTCAGTAATGCCCTGATGTTAAACGTTGATGTATGTATGGTCAAAACTAACAAACTTCACGTCTGTTGGTTTTTTTTTTTCAGGATGATGGAGTTGGAGGCACGCAGACTGATGAGACACAGGGGAGATGGACCTTGGTATCATTATGAAACACCTGATAAAAATCTCGTTGACAATTCTATGAAATCCACACCTGACAATTAAACCATTTTAAGACAGTATGCAGGGTCTTAAATGCATACTGACCAATTGTGACTGAGCTATGTAATATACTTCCTGCTGTTTACTGACAGAAGTTAATGAAAATAAACACTGTTTGTGTTGATTCTGATAATTTGAAAGAAACTGCGTGACAGTTAAGCTCACATAGCTGTTAAAGTTGTTAATCAGAGAAAATGCCATATGTCAGTTGCCAACAATTGCTCTTTTTCTCCAGAACATCAATGTAGAACGGGCTTTGTGATCTGTGTGAAGCAAGTTGGTAATCTTAGTCTTCATCGTGTGATTGCTGGTATTTAAAGTTTGAAATGGTACAGGGAACTGTAAGGCTTTTTTTCTTTCACAGTGCCTTGTGTCAGATAATTTGTGGAAGATGAACTAAGAAAAATAACTTCAGATCTTTGGAATATTAAGATTATATCTACCACTTTAGACAAATATTTTCTTCTCATTACTTGTAGTCAAACTCATCTTTCACTGTTTTTTCCCAAATTGCATATTGTTCAACATCTGCTATCATTTCCTCTGCATTATCTCCAAAGTTTCTCTATTTACGTGTCTGTTAATGCCCTTATCTCTCAAGTGTCAGCCATGCTGCTTCATTAGTGTTGTCACCAGTTTTAAAATCTTTCTTCTTGTGTATGTATAGTTTATGTTTGTCTGCTCTTTAATTTTCTCTAGTCTCACTTTGTATACAGTCTGTGTCTGGAAAACACTTCATTTAGGATAACTCAGAGGTTTCTTTTGTAGGGTGAATTGGAATTTAAAAAGCAATACCAAAAGAGTTTATATAAAAACTCAAGTGGAAATGTGCCATTTAACTTTTATTAGCCAATAATAAATTTAGAAATACATAACGTGAATAAGGCAAGCTGCACCTGAGGATGTCCACACATGTACCTGCCATGCATTTTCAGAACTGTGCAGGTATTTTTCTACAACACTTTTGACCAAAGGGACACTGAGGGTACTCTCATTACCTGGCAGAGTTTTGCCACTAGAGGGATGTGTTTCCTCAGGTTCAACCCGCCACGGTCCTCTGGTTTTAATTCCTTCAAGAGAGCGATGGACAGTGCCTCTTACAGTTTGTGTCTATACGTTATCTCTCTGTAAACACTCTGTCCCTATTCAAAATTGCCACTTTTTAAAGGAAATAAGCCCAAGTCCTTTTATAACCCTGTATCATCTTGCGGTTTCAAACTGTTAAAACACGTAACTTTCTTTACGTTAAGCAACATCGCACAGAGTGTTTTAAGCAAAGACTGCCTGGTTTGCTGTTTCCTAGCACTGCCAAGCATAAGAAAGACTCCGATTGATTTCCTGTCAGTGCTTTGACTTGTCCTTTTTCTTTGAGTCAATCTTTCATGTTAGACAGCTTGTGTGTCTTCTTGTGGCTCTCATTGTCTATAAATGCTGAGTTAGTCATAAGAGAAACCATTAAAAAAGCACAGAGCCATCTCGGGCAAAATAAATCTGCCTAGTGACCCTGTACTAATTTGTGGTTTTTATCCAGCATCCGGCCATGCTCACAAGTCTTTGATGTAATGTCTGTTCTTGAATAAGTCTAAGGCCGTTCCATTGACATCATATTCTGTATTTGACGTTGTTCCCAACACTCGATGTTTTGCTATAAAAGTTGCTGAGAGCAGACCGTGCTGCTCTGCTCACTGTCACAGCCTGTTTCTTCGTAGCTGGATACGAACTTATTTTTCAGTTCTGTAGTTCGCTGAGGTTTTACCAGAACCACCTTTTGAATGCTGCTGAGGTAAGAGCTGGTTCCGGCAGAGGTCACGGCACCTGCTCGGAGGTGATAGATGGATCCTTGGACATACTGTGGCCTACAGGCGGAAGGCTGTGAGTCTACGTTACACGTCTGCATTTCAAACGGAGCAGTCCTTTCAGTGATCCCGCGGCTCTCAGGAGCACGCAGCACTTACACGCTGACAGAAAACCGAGCGCCGGCCGCGGGGCCTGGGCGGGGACCCGCCGCCACCTAACGGTGGGCCGCGGCAGGCGCGGGGCGGGAAGCACCTCAGGAGAGCGGCCCCCCCGCAGCACCTCTCGGCGCCCACGCGGAGCGACGGGCGGAGGCCGCCCCCGCCGCCCTGCCCCTCCTTCCGCCCTCGCCGGGACCCCCGAGCGCCGCCGCCGCCGCAGCTGGTGCCGCTCCTGCTGCCATTGGATTAAAAATAGCATCTTCCCTCCCCCGGGCCCGGCTCCCGCCGCCGCGCCCTGCCCCGGGCCCGGCTGCCCTCCGCCTCCATTGCCCTCGCCTCGCCCGCTCGCCGTCGGCCGGAGGGAGGGAGCGAGCATGCAGCGAGCCGCGCTCTTCAGCGGCGGCGATGCGCAGATGGCCGCCGGGGACCTGGGCGAGCTGCTCGTCCCCTACATGCCCACGATCCGGGTGCCCAAGTCAGGGGACCGGGTCTACAAGACGGAGTGTGCCTTCTCCTACGACTCGCCCGTGAGTGCGGCGAAACCGCCCCCGGCTGCCGCCGCTCCCCCTGCGCGCCGCGGCACACCCGCCCCTCCCGCGCCCCCTCCCCGCCGCTCCCTCGCCCCCTCCCCGGCCCGCCGCCTCCCCGCAGCCTCCCCGTCCCCGCCCGCCTCCACCTGCCGCGCTCCCTCCGCAGCCAGGTCAGCCCTCGCCCACCCGCCACGCGTGGGGGCCCGGGGGCGCGGGGTCTGCCGCGGCTCCTGGCGGCTCGTACGCGGCAGCGGTGTTCGTGCCTTTGTTGGTTTGTATTTTCCCCTTGAGGCGGTCTGAGGGGGTTGCTTGGAGATGGGAATTTTGCGGTTTGGGGGAGGGAACTTTTCTGCCCGCTGGGAAATAAATGGGCCGGGGTCTCCCCTTGGTTTTACTCTTGCGCTGAGGCAGTACAAACGGGCAGTACCTGCGTATTTGGGCGAGCAGATGCCAATCGTTTGCTCTCCGGCTGCCTCGGTGCTCATTCTCCTTCTTAAACTCTTCAGGGAAAGCTCCAAAGCAAAGGCTCAACCTGAAAAATCAGTGCGAAAGTCATGCTGGAATACTTTATCCCGTTGGACTTCCACGAACCCGCAGTGTTTCCCCGCTGGCTGTTTGGCTGGCGGTGCCACGGACACTTGCCGTGCAGGAAACTTTCCCTGGTGTTGCAGTTGCCTTGCAGAGCATCCCCAGGTTCACAGGCTGCGGGTGTTCAGCGGCAGGTTTGGGGCCTAACTCGTTTTTAACTTTGGTGATAAAACTGGAAACCTTCACAAAAAGTAACGGTCGATTCTAGGTCAGAAACAGGTGCTTAGAAGTTACGCTTTTTAAACTGAGTTGAAATGTTATTAGAAGTTGCTTCTCTCCGTGGAGCTGTTGGTTTCCCAGAGGTGATCGAGCACTACACGCGGACGTTAGAGTCAATGGCAGCAACCAAAAGGAAACTCGGAGTTTACGTTACAGATTGTTCAATGGAGGATAACGTTTCAGGCAGATTTTTCAGTCCTTTATCCCCCTCTCTTTGGTAATTCCTTCTAATACAGAAAATCAAAATTGGTTTTAAAGGTGACTCAGCTGTCTGGTGTTCATCATGTCTTGTTGAGCAGAGGTTATTTTTACCCGTGCTCTTCAGATCTCAAGTGTCACCCAGCAGCCCTGACGGTACTGGGAGTCGGTCTGATTAAAACTGCCAAATCAGACTCTGCTGCAGGGCTGCTAATTGCATTTTATACTAATTAAGGGTTCTGGGGGGAAAAATCAATGTGCCACAGTCTTTCCTTCAAACTTCTGCTCAGGTGAGCACATGGTTGATGTCTCTAGTAACACTTTCAGGCTTCTTGGACACGGTTTACAAAAAGTTTCTGTTAATCAGTAGGAAAGGATATTAAATACTGTTACAAATTAAAAATCAACAAATCGCCACCACCCCCAACAAACCTCAAGTAAACACAGCCAAAGCTGTGTTTAGCAAAACATAAAACGTTTGAGCAAAACAAACGTAAATTAACAGAAACTATGTATCAAAGTAGCAAAAGGAGTTGGAGTCACCCGGTGTGGGGTTTTGTATGTTTGCTTTCAAAAATGTTACCTCATTTTGACTTTATTGGGAAGAGATTTCAGATTTTGGAAAGTGTTGCTCTCTGTTGTTAAAGCTTTTTTGTTTAAATTGCATTATAGGCATTTAATGGGCAAAAGGCTTGGCTGAACATGTGCAGTACCAGTGAAAATAATACTAGTCTCGGTTTCTATTGTTTTCCACAGCTTTTCAGCCTGTACCACTCCTCAGCTGAGCTGGGCAAAAGACCTGTCTTAGATTTTACTTTTTTTGCCCTATAATCTAACAGATACTTGGATATTGTTTCTACTGTGATGATTCTAAAGGGCAAAGGTATGCTTTCTTGAGTAAAACATCATCATTTATAAATTGAAAATAGCGAAGCTGTGTTTTTACAGTCTTTCATTCAGAAGGAAAGTGAAAGGATGATACAGATAAGTTGTTGTGTTGGCTAAAGGGAGATGTTTATCTCTCTATGCTTTGTATTAGGTTGGTTTGGTGACTTATTTTCTTAGGTTAGTTATGTGTAACCTGAATGAGTCTCTTCCTATTGAGGTGTCTGCCTCTTTTGGAAAGAAGATGCACTGTCTGTTTGTTTTCTTATAAAATTAAAGCAAATTATCAATGTTAAAAAGCATGCTCTTGGTTTTATAATCCATGGTAAAATTCCAGATTACATTTTTGATGGGGGAAGTGTTTTCTCTTGTAAGCTTGTTTCTCAGTATTTCCTTACATCTTCTCATTTTGCAGTTTTAAATACGCTCCTTGTTATAGTTTAACTTCAGCATGTCTCTGTTTGGAGTCAACCCAATGCAAGATGTTTTGTTCTGTTACTTTTCATCAATACCAGATCTTATTTCAGTAGTTTCTTTCAGTAGCACTGTAAGACTGTCTCTCAAGCTTTACCTTTTTCTTTTTTTTTTTTTTTTTTTTTCTTCTCCAAAAAAGTGAATTTCCTCACAGAGAAGTGAATTTCCTGAGTGTTTGTCTGTATCTTTTAAAGGGAAATATCTGGTCACATAGCAACTCTATACTCAAGTTTCTTTAGCTATACTAATTGTATATTGTTACTTTCCCTGTAAGGAAGTGTTGTGATCCTTAAAATACACTAAAAAACCATAAGTCCTGTGAGTTTTAGGATGCCAAGTATTATTATTACAAAAGAAAGATTCCACAGAAATTTTGGAAAGAGCCAAGAAGGGTGGGATGGTCAAACGAGAGCTGTTTGTGTCAGGAGGTGCCAAAGAAAATGAGGTAATGGATGTGAGTGGCTCCATCTTTTACTTCCAATTGTGCAAAGCTTAACGTGGCTGCAAGACCTGGCTTTTGCAGACCTGTTTGTCACTGTGACGGTTGTGTCCTCTTGTCTGGATTTGGGTGGTGTCGTGTCACTGAAGATCCACGTTCCAGCGGATACAGGCAGCTTCACCGATTGTTCTCAAAATTGATTGACTCACTGTTCCCTTTCCATGAGTTTCAAATCTTACTTCCTTGGGTGAAGATCTGAGAACAATGGTGCCTTTGTGCCACAAAGAGTCATTGTGGAGAGATTTCAGAAGTGTGAGCCTAGGAGAGGTACAAGTGGATATTCAGTGTATTTTTTTATGTGGATTAACCGTAGCATGATGATCATGTCAGAAGGGTGGTATTGTTAGAAAACCCACTAAACAGATGAGAAATTCATGTCCTTAGATTTGTCCTATTTCCAACAGAATGTACTAGGGTTAGTTTCCAGGAAATTCAGCAGAAACAGGAGGCAAATGTCTATGCACTTAAGAACCCAAGTGACACTTCAGTTTGCTTATCTCATAAGATGAGAAAATACGCTTTTTAATCACTTACTCAAGTTTTAATGACTTCTAGGAAAAACTGCGTTTCTCTGATGAGAGCTCCTGTTCCAGTTAGCTTTTGATTCTTTATATAGGAATTGAGAAGGGAAGGAAGGCTGCCTACAAAACCTAAGAGTGGCCTCGTGTTGAGTATCGCTTTCTCTAGTGACTGGCCCAGTGGCCATAGTAGCCTACCACTTCCCTACAGTTTGACAGATGAAATCCTGTACCTCTCATTTTTCAGAACTGATGCATAGTCCCTCCTGGCTCTTTTTCTCTGTCTGTGCTGCTGTGATGTAGGTTTTTCCTCTCCTATTTTCTCTGCTGTGATACCTCTTCCTCTTTCGGCAGATAACCTCAACTGTGTTCAGGAGAATGCAGGAGACAAAAGGGTTGCATTTATATAATTTGTTGTCCTCTTATTATTATGTCTATAAAAGTGCAGTTCTTGGCTGGAAATTCCACCTTTTAATGGGTTCCTTGTCTCAAAGACCTCCGATCATTTTAGATGAGATGCATCCAGGGGAGAGGCAACTGCTAGAAAAGGGATACAAACTGGAGTATAAGAAAGGCTGTGCCTCGTGTAGATGGATGCTCTCTGAAGCCTTCCCCATGAAGGGCATTGGTTACAGCTACAGCAGAGGTCATGAGTCCGACACAGCAACAGGACCAAGCAGTCTGGTTCTGTAGATTTCAGGACTGTGTTTGTTTAAGCAGCTTAAAGCTTGGCTTCACTCTGCTGGAAAACCTTGCTGCTGACAACAGCTTTCTTTGTGAATCTTGCTGACTTCATTTTTGTGGCTCGAGGACTCTATAATGGTTATGTTAGGACAATTCCCAAAGGCTAAACTGTGCTGATGCACCACTGTTTATTAGACAGCACAGTCGAGACTGAAATCCTTGAGAGTTTGCAGTGTGTAATGGATATAAGTGACTATGCTGCATGAAACTTTCTAGAAATAAGTACCTCCTTTTCTGGCTCTTTCTTCGGTCAATATTCCTTGAAGAAAATTAGGAAGTCACTGGGGCCACTGCCTGGGAGGAGTAGGCTGGTATCTTGTTTCTATGGATGGGACAGGAGCAGCAGTGAGGAAACAAAGAGGACTGAACACAGCAAGACAAATGGAATACTCCAGACAAAAGATTTTCGCCCAGCTACAAAATGACTTCAAAGTTATTGAGACAGTGAATTGCTTGGTGGTGGGTGATCACCTGAAAAATCAGAGCAGTGTTGTACTGTTTCATCACAGGGAGATACCAAAGCTGTCCCATGGGCGAGCATTTTGCTGGCTGGGAATGCACCAGGACACTAAGGCTAACTAAGTGTTCTTCCAAAGTTGGAGAATGGTAAAATCAGTAAGTGGTGTGCCTGCAGTGGCTCACAAATGAGAAATAACTATGCAGCTTTGGAGAACAACCAGTATGGATGTGCATTGTGCATTTCTGTGGGTTTGACCTGAATTTGGATCTTCCTAGAATTTCCCTCTATATCTATGGCTGAGCAAAGTTTAGTTATCCTGTTATCTCAATGGGCTGGAGTGTTTTGTATAGCAGAGAGACTTTGATTGTAAGGTACCTGGAGTGGTAGAGGATAAATATAGAGATGCAGATGAACGGACAAGCCTGGAGCTCTGCTAACTCCTTGTGGAGCTATTAGGATTCCTTTCAACTCTTCTCCCCAGATTTTCTGTTCTGGAAGCACAGCAACATCTTTGTGACCAACAGAACTGTACGGCTAGGGCTCTGCACAAAGCAAAAATCATCAGGCTCTCTGTAAATCTAAGCCACTGTGGAAGCAGTACAGGTGGCACTGCTTGAGCTGCGGTACAGGGCTTGAGGTAGGAAGTATGCCGTGATGTGTCTGTGGCCCATGCAGTCTGCGCCTGGATAATCTGACCCCAAGGTGTGTTGATTGATGGATGGAAGTTCTGTATTCCTGATTGCAGGTTAGAAGTACTCTTGACCTAATGTTGGTTTTGCCATTGTATCTGCTCACTTACTGTGAAGCCTCGATCCCACCTGTTAATGTGACTTCTACAAGATGCTCCTTTGGAATTGTGTGCCCTGCTCTGGAGTCCACCTATGACTTAGACACATGAGTGAGCAGTTGATCCACCTCTTGGAGTGGTGGTTTAGTTTCATTTTAGTGACTGGCTGATCCACATGGCTTTTTTCTTCCCAGGAAATACTGTAAGTGCTGTACTGGATCAGCCTTGTCCATGTGCCCATCTAGATGCTACAAGGGAGATACCTTTGTTAGACAATTGTGAAATAATATGCTCACAGGGAAATATCCAGTACTATCCCTAGTATTCGGCATTTAGCCCATAATGTGGAGGATTTTAAACCTTTCAAAACTGTAATATGTTTGCTGTTATAACTTTATCTGATTGTCCAGGTAGCAGCAGAACCCCAGAGTCCTGATACATTTTTGATTTAGGTGATGTGTACTTGCTTCAAGCTGTTGAGTATTTTACATGTTCCTGTCACAATGTGTGGTAAAACAGTAAATAGTAGCTTTGATATTTGTTTCTCTCTTTAGATATGTTGCCTTCCTCCAGCATAAACTTTCGCACATATCTGAAATGAGTGTTGATTACCAAGATTTACGTGGCACAGAGTATGTAAAAAATATCGTTCCTTCCAGAACTGGCTGTGTGCTGAGTAGGGTTAAATTCACCACTACAAAACCTGTCTTAGATCACAGTCGAGTGTTCTTTGAGCACCAAACAGGGGCCTAATCCTTTATACAGCCTTCTGCAAAGGTGGCTTTTTCACACATGCCCCTGTTTTGCTGTGACCTTTTAGGCTTTTGAACAGTCTGTCCACTTTCCAAGTTGTGTGAGAGAACAGTCTGCCTGTGTTCTGCAGGAGAAATAACTGTTTTGCTAGTAACCACAACCAACTTACTCAGGTGCTACATTTAGCTCATATACTGAAAGTGTCAGGTTGTTGACATGGGCTGCTTATCAGAAACGGTTCAGTGGTCTCTTGGATTCCATCCAGAAAAAGAGAGAATGGTCTCCAAGAAAACAAAATTGTAAACAAAGTTCCTGAGACCCTGGAGTAACAACACTGTATGTTTTTATTTAGGCTGGGTACCTGTAGGACTCTCTTGTAGAGGACGCATCCATGACTTTCTCACAGAAGGAAATAATGCAAAAGGATTTGGAATACATGACAGGGGAGCAGGCAGCAAAGTTATAATGGGCCTTAAAGTAGATAAATCTGTGAAAGAGTAGTGGAAATTAAAGTAAATGTAATACATTTTAAATACAATTGTATTTTATGAACGTTTTGAATACCAGATGTGGAGTTTTCTTTTAACCACTTTATTAGTTTTGAGCACATTGTAGATATCAGCCCTGTTCTCAAGGCTGTGAATATTTCAGATTCAAAGGGGCTGCATTTTTTTTTTTAAATAGAATGTCAGATTGAGGTTATGTGGATCGGAAATGAGATGGCAAAATAGCTTACTATGTAATCTGCAGAGAGACAATTACTGTGTTATCTAGATGCTGAAAGAATGACTTTATGGTATATGCTAAGTATGAGTGGTAGACAGTCTAAACCCTCGCTTCAGACTGCATATTTGAATCCTGAATTCTCTATGCAATTTTTTATCCTTTTGAGGCAGGTAAAGCAACAGCTGTATGGTTCATTACATGTTCAGCTTTCAGCTAAATCTGAAAAGCTGATGCGTGTATGTGTTCGTTTGCATTAAGAAAAGCGGAAGAGACAGATATTTTCTAAAGTCTTAGGGTAAAACATCATCCTCTGGTCTCTCTTCATGATCTGTTCTTTAGCTCCATGACTCTGGCTGCTGTGGAAGTACCACTGTTTATTGGTGCTTGAGGCAGTTCTTCAGTCCTGGTTTTAATTATGTTGATAAAAATGAACATATTTGAAGGAGTAGCATGTAGGTATGGATAAGGGTTGTAGATAAGCTGGAAGGTTAGATTCCTTCAAGTCCTACAGAAATAGTGTCAGTCTTTCAAATGAGTTGGGGAGAATTAACTGAGTTGAGAGTGGCACATTCAAGCTTGATTTTGGGGCAGTGATGGGAGGGGAGAGACTTGTCAGGCCCCAGCTGATCTGTGCCAGATATCAAATAAGCAACAACTGCTCAACACTATTAGCCCTTCAGCTTCCTTTTCTGGAAGAGAATAAGGTGTATTAACCTGGTGCTGGCCAGGAAAATATGGGAGATCAGCTATGATCTCTGTCAGACTTGCCCTCTGCTACTTGTTCGGGTCCACAGGACGGGAGAGAGCCTAACTTATGCCATGGTTGGCGCAAGAGAACGGACAGCTTTGTGCTCGCTCTGAGCAAGGGGCCTGGCTGAGCTCAGAGGTGGAGTGGAGGTTCCTGCCTGGCAGAGCCTTGAAGAGAGGTGGGCCAGGAGGGAGAGAACTTCTGGTTTCCTGTATTGAATGTTTCAGGTGTGGCACTATCAGGTGGTATCCTGTCAAAACAATTGTTGCTGTAACAATTCTTAATACATGTATGTGCCTAACGTGACTTGTTTCTGGAGATAACAATTTTATTTTATTTTTTAAAATTTCCTTCTAAGGTGCCTATGGATGAGTTGAGTTCATGTTGTTCTTTGGGGAATTTAGCATGAGATGTTCTGTGCTATCTAATAGCACAAACATGTTTACAATAGAAGGAGGGTCACAGTGCTTCTGAAAGGCTCGATCTTTGTTATGCACCACCTATTCATAACAATACTTGCTGGAGAGGGCTTAAAAAATTGATCCAACACCAATGAGCTAGGTGACTACAAGTCCTCCTAGCAGTCTGAATGATGTAGGATATATTTGGGAGTGGTGTTTAAATGGAGCAAGACCCTGATAACAGCCAGTATGAACACCCAGGTTTTGGGAGAGCAAAAAGTGATAGAACTCCTGCCAGGTCATGTAACTGAAATGTCAGCATTTGTGAGCAGTACCAAGAATATATATCTTCATATTTCATTTGTAGTGCCCTTGTCTCCAAGCACTCCCAAAACTTCCAAATTGCATGAATAGAGAGAATCCCTGATAGACACTGAAGAACGTTCACAAAACACTTCCCAATTTTCTTGTTAGCCAGTTCTAAGAGCTGTAAGATCACTTGAGATCTGTTTTTCTCAGAGAAGATTGTGATCAATAGTAGAAGTTGTGGCTGAATCCCTGGACTATCAGCTTTGCCCAACTTCTAATTTGGAATGTTGTTCTTGCAGTCAAATGGCCAAAAAAAGTTCTACTGTTTCAAAGAAATGTGTGTGCTTCATTATTTCTAGGTTTTCCAAATTTCTGCTCCTACATATCTCTGTGGATTAGACATTCAAGCAGAATTTTTCAAGACTAACTTCTAGACCTCCAATTTGGACACTCACAAATCTGTAGTTGTAAAGTAACCCATTTCAATGCATTTCCGTAGACTGTGATAGGACATGAAAGTTTCTTAGAGGACTGACAATGTAAACACCATAATGTGCTATGAAAGCTACATTTTAAGTGCTTGTGATAACAGAAAGGATCTGCAATTCTTTGGGTTTTTTTCTGCTTGCTGAGTCCTATGTGTCCTGTCCAGTTCCTTCTATGCTGTAACTATTTGTGTCATTCCTTTCAGGATTCAGAAGGAGGTCTCTATGTGTGCATGAACACGTTTCTGGGATTTGGAAGGGAACACGTTGAAAGGCATTACCGGAAAACAGGACAGTGTGTGTATTTGCATCTGAAACGGCATGTGATAGAGGTGAGAATTGTGGCTTCCCAACTAACTTCGCCAGCAGTTTTGGGTCTCTCGTGCTCATGTAGGTAATGCATTTCAGACACACCGAATCGTGAATGGCAGAAATGAATATGTTCAGATTTGGGGGGCTGGATATCACGTTTGGGTGATTGGGTCCCTACCAATACTAGAGCTTCAGTTCTAAGATGAATCAAAAGCCCTAAAGAGTCACATCTTAAAGGCAGCTTGTTGCTTGACTTCTACTGATCTTTTTCCACTACATGCTTCTATCTATCACATACATGTTGTCTGTGTATTACGTGCATACTGTAGGTAACTAATTACGCTTCTGAATCCTGCCTTTGAAGTGTAGAATTTTGGCTCAGATTAGGCTGGAAGCTTCTGAGTGTGTTTGTTGTTTCTGGGGGGTTTTTTAATATATGAGGTTTAATCTGAGGACTTCTTTTCATCCTAAGATTTCTGTACAATTAAATCATGAGCCCTAATCCTGATCTGGCCTGGGATCTAAAGCTTAGCTTAAATTAATGCTGATTTCTAGAGCCACACACTGCCCTCATTCAGTCTTACACTCCCCCACGTGTGGATGTATGCATATAAACTTCATGTTCACTGTTCTTCCATAATATCACTGCATATCAACAGTAATCTATAACCTGTGCTTTTTATAACATCTGTTTGTGTGTGGTTTATCTGGCATTTTTAGAGGGCTGTTAATGACTTCTGACCTGAGCTATCTGGAAGGTGCTAGGTTTGCTTATAGCTCACTCTCCCATAAGCTCTGTCTCTTTTGGCAAGTTAGAGGGCCCAAAATAGCTGCTTGGAGCGGGATAGAATACATCACGTTTCTCATTCTACAGCAATATTTCCCCTGGGTGACGAAGGCTCCGAGTTATGTAAAGTACCCTGACCACTTATTTTATTTCCAGTAGATGACTGTTCGTATTTTATCAGAATTATAGTGAGGTGGATTGCGTGTCTCCCAGGCTGAGGTTGTTAATGATGTTTGTTATACTTCAGAGTTGTCTTTTCTTGTAACCATAACAACATTTTCCTTCACACTTTTAACTGGGTTTTTGCAGAGCCTAGTCTAGTTTTAGCAACAGTTATTCTGAGTGAATTTAACACTCCTGAAAGATGATATCTAGGACTAGAGACAGGTGGGCAGAAATCCTGTCAGCTTTCCTTGTATATAACTTTCTTACAGCATGTGACCTGGGAATTTTCAATATTAAGGTAAACTGGGGTTAAAATGAGGCCTCAAAAATTCCTTTCCTAGATAAAGATTAGGCTGAAGAACTCCAAAAGGGAGAAACAAATACACTGACTGTTGCATGCGCCTTCAGTTGAACTAGTTCAGTGGTTCCTATTTTTCTTCTTGTGAATCATGATGTAGCAGAGGGGCCTGGCATCTATGTTTGAAGGTGGTGATGCACTGGTGCACTGGGTCATGTGGTGGGAAACAGTGTTTGACTACACAGTACAGGTGAAGATTGTGGCATCTAACAAGGCTCATAGATAGGATTCCTCATACATTAACTGCGGATTTTGTTTACCATGACTGTTTGCTTCTTACATGCTGTCTGTGTTGTCCTTTGAGCAATGTGAGACATCAGGCCTTCACTGGAACAGTTTTATGAAGTGTTTGGCACATGCTACATTTTGGTGGTTTTTTTTTTTAAGCCAAGCTTTTGATGGTGTGGGATACAGTAAAGCCAAAGGCATTGGATATGCTGTCTTAAGATTGCTTTAGTGAGGCTGCTATTCCTGCCTGTGGTTCACTTGACATCATCCTTGCAGAATGCACTGCATGCTGCACAAATTCCTGTTTGCTCCAAAGGTGTTTGGATTAAGTATGAGTCGTGTATCTTGTCACACTTCAGTTAGGGTCAGATCTTCAGCCTGTTGGCTTAAGTAGACCTAGGGCATCTGCCAGTGGCAGCTCAGCACCAGAGGCATCTGCTGAATCATCAGAAATATGCACAAGTGCAAGTTGTGGAGCACCCTCTGGTAAAATTCTTAAATATATCAAGAAAATGGATTTTTTTTTTTTTTTTCTTTTTTGCTGAATTTCACTTTTCAGAACTTTTAAATCAGCCACTTTCCTGTAGTGTATGACTGCTGTCCACAACTGCCTGGGTAGTATCCAGCCCCAGCAGAGCTTTACCTTGGTGCTGTAGTGGTACCTCAGCCCTGTTGAAGACTCTGAGCAGAGAAGTAAGAAATTTCCTGCAGTGATGGGTTCCTGGATATTATTCGATGATGTCCCTGTTATAAAAAACATGGCAATGGTGCAGTTAAAGGGAACACAGAACAGGCTACACTGACACCTTGTACAAGAAGCATTGCAGACGGAATTTAATGCCACTACTGATGCATTGTGTGGACTCCCATTTCTGGGTGTGTCACATGTGCTAGAAGCCAAAATTATTTTGTGAATGGGGAATATATTCAGTGATTTCTGACAGGTGGAGAAACAAGGTAAAAAAACTGTCAAGTTCTGGATTTTTCAGGAGTATTGAGCATCTGCGGTTCCAGTTCAGATATATTTAGCAGTTTGAAAGATCAAGCTGAAATGTTTAATGTCAGGCTGGCAGCAATAAACACTCCATGTGAATTCTTCCTCTTTGAGATGTCTAGTCTTAGTGACTTTCACAACATCCCACTTGGTGACATCTGAATTTAACTAGAGCTTCCCAGTATTGGAAATAGCATTTTTTTTTAAAGCTCTGAAGCTATGATTCTGGGACTATGTGTAATTTATTAATAATATATTTTTAATTGGGTTACTTTATATCTTGTTGCTGCTTTTTTTAAAATAGATTTGGATTCTTGGGTACTTTCTTTTCACTTTCCAGTAGCATTAAGGAAAAAAATTGTTCTGCTTCTTATTTTCACTTCATTAAGGATTTTTTCTTTTTTTTGTTAATGCTGGAGTCACAACCCTGACTCCCTTTTGCTAGGGCTCATGTATATGGATAATAGGTTCTGAAGTACAACCAAAGAGTGTTAGTTGGCATCTGCTCTTTCTAAGAATGGAAAACTTTCATATGATGTATAAGAGATCACTGATGATTTAAGCAGTCTGCTTCAGCCAAAGCTTTATTTACATGGTGAAGGGAACCACCCAAAATATGTGACCCTTTCCCCTACCGAGGAGCAGAGGCAAACATGAGCTTGCCCTAGGCTGACAGGTTCTTGGCTGGTTTCTCTCCACCTGTTGTATCCCATTATTATTAAAAGAAAAAAAGTCACCTAACAACCTTGCAATTTACACTAACATTATACACTACATAATGCATCACATTGACATTATAGCCACAGAGGCTTATTTGATTTAATTTGATTGGATTTAATGGTGCCTGTTAATAAATAGCTTAAGAAGCAAGTGCATTGACTTGTACATTTCCTCAGCTACTAGTATTTTCCCTACTAGTTTGACGTATTTTGAACTGGAAAAGTAGTGCCTGAAACTTCACTGTCACTTGGAGGTTCTTATTCTCTGCTGTGAAGTATAATTAAAAAAAGAAATAAAATAAAATCCCTCCCTAAACAATTGCTTGGGTGTTGTCAGGCTTCCTTCATGTTTTCAAATATTAAGATAGCCTAGTGGTAACTTGGATTGATCTTAATAGAAGCAAGCATGGATCCTGATGGAAGAGACTTTTTTTTTCTGGATAGAAGAAAATTAGCTGAATGAATAGATCACAGCAAAGTGGTCATACTGGCATTAGTTATGAAGGATTAAATCTTTTGTTCAGATAATAGCTTTTTCTCCCCATCTCTAATTCAGCTTTAATCATTAAGAAATGCTGTAGAGGATCTAGTGGCAAGAGGTCTGAGTGAAGCTACGTGTCCCTGTCTTGTTGATAGAACAGCAAACACCTGTGGTGACCATGAGACATGCTCTGCTTAATTGCTAACAGAGCAAAGTATGAAGGATTCCAATGGTGGCTTTCTCACTCCATGAGGGTAGTAAGCAATGATGAGTTGAATCCCATTGTCAGAGGTGAATGAAGAGGATTTACGTTCTTGCTCAGCAAGGACTGTGATTCAATAGAAGAACTATGAACAGGTAGATGTGTGTCAGAAGTGGTGATGGTATGGGGTTATTGCTGATTTACTGTTGTCTCGCTTGATAGATTTTTAATTGTTTCTTTCTCTCTTTCCAGAAGGTACCAGGGGCATCTGGTGGAGCTTTACCAAAAAGGAGGAATGCTAAGCTATTTTTAGGTATTGTGAACAGCTGCTTTCACATAGTCCTTTTCTGACCCTGTCTGCATGTGTACTTGGGTTCTGTCCACCATTGTGTCTGGCTTTGGGGCTCCCTGTGGGTTTTCTTTTTCTGTTGGCTTATTTTTTAAATGTTTGGTTCTATTTTTTTAAAGTTAGTCCCGACAAATAAGTAATTCTTAGCAATTTTGGTGCATATTTAGAGATATGTGTATGTGTACATGAAACATTTTAATCTAAAGTAGGCCCTCAGCTGTACTCAAACATCTTAGGGTTTGATAGGTGTTTTTGACTAATTCTGTCCCTTCTCACTCTTTGTGATATCCACAAACACCCTTGTATTAAAACGTGTATCTGTACTTGATGTTTAGGTATAACAGGGCCTCAGTGTGGCACTGTTCTGCTAAGCAGCTGGTCATAGGAAGGGTTGTTATTTCAAATTTATTACACGGGTAGATGTTCTTAAGTGATGTTGTGATCTCTCCTGTAATGAATGCAACAGTACATATATCATGAGCATCTCTTAGCAATTCTTACTCTGTTATATCCACAATTATATCCTCTTGCTTTGTGGAAAGCAATTTTTTTACCGTGTCCATTTTATCCAATATCCATTGATTCGGATTACCCAGAAAACCTGAGGGTCTGATAAATATGAATGAGGGGAACTTGATGCAATGCCTAAATTCTCCTCCCACCACTTGTGATATTTCTCTTATTCATCTATTATTTATTTTCTCTGTATTAACAGTGAAGTGAATTTTTCTTCTGGTAGTGAAGAGGTTAAATGCTTTCTTTACAATGGCAAGCTCTTATGGCTAAGGGGAAACAATAGCATGGCCTCCCTCTGGAATTGCTTTGATCTGTGGAATGTGTCCCTAAGATGCCTTTGCAGATTGTGATTGATTAAATTGTTGCTGTTAATGTCTGGAGTAAATTTTGAAGGAGGGCTTAGAGAGAAAATGAGACATAAAGAAATGAAACTTCTTTTGTAGAAAGACACTGTTAAGTCACAGATGCTGGTCTAAATGCCATGTACTGTCACTTTACATTGAAAATAATGTTTGTCACTGGATGCTTATAAAATAATCGGTTCAGAAACAAAGCTAACTGTAATGCAGAAGTGGTTGTACAGTGTTAGCAACATGAGTGTAAACAAGAAGTACTAAAGCATGGTCAGATTTTATTCTTGCTGGCTTACTGCATACCTTTTGAGGCTCCTGTCCTTGTGGTATGCCAGCACACAGTGTACGTGGCACAGTATCTCTGATGTGCCATGTTGGAGTCCTCGAATTCCACCCTTGCACATGAGCATTTTGTTCCCACTGAGCAGATCTGGTGCAGCAGTTCCAAGTGTCCTGGTCCCAGTGAACTTCTGAAGGTGCTACACTTTCACTGGGGTGGATTTAGCACGTGGAACTATCACTATTTAATCCAGCACTGCTGGAATCTAATGCACTTTTGAAAATGTTTATCTGGTCTATTCTATTGCAGTCCTCTTTGCAGCTGGCTCGGAGTAAAACGGTATCAACTCTCTGCTCTGTTGAGATAGTACTTGAGACAGTACTTCCATGCATCCACATGCATCCACTTCTTTGGCTCAGCAGATTTTATTATATTTTGGTGATGCTTAAATAAAAGAATTATTCCTATCCTTGTTCACAGCTGAGGAAGTTATATCATAGAGAGGTCAGCTGATTGGATAATTTTGCATGTAAGATCAGCAGAGATGGTTAGCAAAACTTGGCATCTTAATTCTTAATCTAACATCTTCCTCATTGGTTTGGAGCTGCTGGACTTTACCTTAACAGGTGGTTTTAGTTCTGTCTTTCTCATTGTGACCTCGGGCACTTATGGCAGAGATTTGCACCAAACTGGCTGCTATCAGCCCATATATGTAGCCTGCCATTTAGGGCTTACCCTGTCAGACAAGAATAGACAATGATCAGTGGCTAACTCTAACATCACTGTGCTTCTAGGTCTCTGAATAATTCCCTGAAGGCCCAGCAGTTTAAGCTTTGTGTACAAAGTCAATCCAGTTTGGGTATTTGTTACAATGCTTCTTATAATCCTCTTTGATGTAAAGCTATTAAAGATACTAAACCCTTTTTAATCTCCTTAGTATTAGGAAAACATCTTTTGGATGCTCACTGGTTACTTGCTAGCGCTGCTGCTATCCAGCAAATGCAGTAGAAGCACTGACTGGTTGGGTCAGTCAACTGGAAGCTTTATCTTTCCCTGAAATCTTATCCCTAGCAAGGTGTATGTGCATGTGCACACATGTGTTATGTTTTGGGCTCCTTTTGTTTTGCTGTTCTGTTGAAGAAGGCTGGAGGGTGTTGGCTGTGAGTATTCTGTGCAATCAGGAAGCATAATAACATTGTGCATTGAAAAGTATGAACTGCCTTTAATCTGGATTGTTTTAATGTTGCTAGGTAGTGTGGATATGGTAACCTCAGCTCAGACTGTGCAAATTTTCAGGGGATTTGGAGTGATATTTCAAGCAGACTGCATCACAATGCGTGGAGTAGCATCCTCACTGTATTGTTAGCTAGGCAGCAAGTTTGAAGATACTTTGTGCTTGTCAATATGTGTGGCTATTGCACAAAGAAGTTTTAGATTCAGTCTGTACAATGAAAAGAAACTAGTTGATGGGACAAGATGATAACTCCGCATGACTTCACAAGGCTCTCAGATAAGAAACAGCTGCACTGTTGTGATAAATGTGATGCCAGTTTTGGGAAAAAAAAAAAAAAAAAGACTAAATTTAATTTTTGTATTAGCCTATCTGGAAGAAAAAGAATGTATTAGAATTGATAGAAAGCTGTATAAATATGACAGAACAGAAAAGAGCCATTGTGGGTTTTCCAAAGTGAAGTAATGGTTCTGGGTGTACTACTACTATGTGTAGTAGTACAGCTATGCATTCAGTAACGATGTGAATAACAGCAATTAAATTAACAGGATGTACTGTGATCTTCCTTACAAGATCCTCGTCCAAAGGAGTGGTAGAATAAGAGGGAAGATTCTCGTATTGAAGGGACTGGAGGCCCAGTTCTTGCAGTAGAACTTTACCAGCAGAGACCCCCTCTACCTGTTCCTCCCAGGAGCTGTCAGCAGAGCCCTTCATAATGTTCTAATTAAGAAGAATTAATGTGATCATAAGTGGTTTGGAAAGGGATTGAAAAACGAGGAAATAGAGTTTGCTGGTTAATTTAACATTATCTAAGAGATTAAATCTAAAAGTGATTTTTAATGTGTTACTGAGTAACTAAACAATAGATGAAGTAAATGTTGAAAGATGCAAAGAAGACCAAGGGAAGTGCTTTAACTGTTTGTGCACAGTGATGTGGTCTAAATTAGCTCTTACTGTTCAGACGGGTATTTCTGAGAGATGGTGTGAACGGATCTGTGAAAAATGTGAGCTCAGCAGTCAGCAGCAGTAAAAGAATCAAGCAGGACATCAGGAGCAGAGTGTCATTTTATATTTTGTTCTCTATTCTTTCGGTTTATAAATAAGAAGTGAAACCTCTGTTTTGAAGAGAGAAACCACAGCTGCATGCAGTGTCTCCTTCTCCAAACCAAACAGACAAACGCCCACCTACCCACTGCCCCCCCAACAAACAAAAAACCCCCACAGATAGAAATCTGGAAGCTCAGAGGTGTACACTGAGGGAAGAATCCCTCATTTTTGCCTTGTTCTGGTACCCTCTTCCTGGGCATCTGTTGGGCCATGCCAGAGCCTGGACTCTAGGTTAAACAGAGCTGGCAGAGTGGCTGCTATAAAACTTCTCCATAGACAAATGTCCTCTTCCAGATCAGTTATCATAGCAGCATCTGCCAGTGCAGCAAGCTGTGTGAGCTCTGTTTTGAGCAAAGTCAGGGCTAACTTAGACCATTAATTAAAAATGTTTTGAAGTACTCAAATGAACAGCTCTGTCAGCTGATCTGTGAGGATGGTAATTGCTGGTGAGAGGAGTGTCAGTGAAGAGCAGTGTCCACGACACACAGCTGGTCTCAGAGAACACCTCAGAAGGGAAGAGACAACTTCCACTTTGGGAGAATGTGTGAACTTGCTGAGCTTTTCCTGGATGGCACATGCCTGCCTGTGGCTGGGAATGCACTTATGGCTCCTGTTTTTCAGTGAGGTTGTTTTTGTTTGGTAAGTTTCTGGAGAGGACTTTAAACACCAGTGGTTTGACTGATTTAAGTTTATATTTATGTAAGTAAACACAATCAGAGTATATATTTATGAAAGGAAAAGTGATGTATGAGGATTTGAGTGTTTCCTGACAATACTTTTAAATCTTAGCCCAGTAAAGTTGTGTATGCTCCCCATCAGTATCAGTGGAACTGATTCACTGTAAGTGAACCTGTTGCTTTCTGGCTTTGCCATCTAATGTGAGTTGAGTATAGAATGGTGAGCAGATACCGTACACTAATAGAGTCTTAATAGTTTGCTGATTTAGGTAGAACTGTGAAAATTAGGCTAGATTATCAAAGGCTAATGCTGCTAGCAAAATTTTTCAGAATTTGAATTTTGATGGTTTAGCTTTGCTTGTTTAACACATGACTGTGCTAGAAATCCAAGGGGTGAGGTCTTTATCTACCAATAAGGACAGCATACTAATGCTTTAGAGATGTAGCAAGCAATTTGAATGTTATTTTAGAAGTAGTGAATGATCCAAATGATCCTAAGAGAAAGTTTTGCTTTTCCTTTTGCCACAAAGAAGAATGTTATGACTGCAGAGTGGGTTTTTTTATTTATATTTTTTATTTTTTTCTTAATTTCTTCTTTTTTGTAGTTCATCTGATGAGATCAATGTTTCAGATGTACCTGAAGACAAATGAACTGAATAGCTCACGGTTTGCAAATTGCTGCTCCTGCAATTCATAATTATTCAGAGGCTTCAGGAAGAAATTATTTAATTTGAAGACCCAGTCCTCCACTTCCAAGTCAATACAAATTTGTCCACTGCTTTCAGTGAGAGCTGGATCAAGCCCAGATTCCTAGGATGTCTTTCTAGGGTTTCAAAGTTAGTTGTAGGCTCACATCCTCATAGTCGACATCCTCATTCAATTTTCAAGTTTGTATTCCCTTTCATATGCACACAGACTCATCTATATACACAGGAAATCCTGTTTGGGGGTCCTGCCTGGAGTCTCCTTGTGCCACTATTATTAGTGCAGTCAGCTGGTAACTTGTCTAAATCTGATCTAGGCATGTCTGGTGCTTTTCTTCCCCTGTGGTGGGTTGGTTTACAGTACTCTGTCTTCCACTTCCAGCTGCTGTTTTCAGTCAGTTCAGCAGCAATGCGTTTCTCACCGTCACTAAAGTGATTCCTGTGAGCCAGAGTAAATTTACTCTACTGACCGCTTGCCCAAAATAACATCAGTTATGCCTCTGTTTTAACATGTCTGTTATTTTGCTTTGCCTGTTGTCCTGGCCTCCCAACACAACACTTACAACCTACAGACACTTTGTTTTAATGACCACAGTATTTAATTGGGGCTCTGAGGAGGCACCATAAAGCTGTTGGTCCACTCAAAGGGGAATATTGTCATGTGGACATTCACCACCAAGCTGTCAGCTCTTTAATAAGATTACAGACTGCATGGTTGTCTTGTGGCTCAGTTTTAGAACTGAGTAAACCCTTTTTTGCCGAGACATTCTTCTGCTCGCAGTGCACCTTGGAAGAACGTCCTTGTCCAAGAAACAGCTTTGCATGAAGTATAGTGCGTGAAAGTTTGTGTTTCTCGGTGCCTTTAGTGTTCCAGTCATTTTTAATCAAATCTGCTCCATTTGGAAGTAGATTTCCCCCTGCTCCTTTTTCATATAGTTACTCTTATTCCTTTCAAATTCTGCACTAGTTCTAAAAATCCAAGTTCAAAACTGCCTGCGGACTGCACATGATGCCTGGTGGCTATGGGGTCAACCTCTGCCCTCATTTAGGCTCCATTGCCTTTTACAGTAATAGTAATTTGTTTTTATTGTATCTACTCTCCTGCTTTCTTAGCTGTGTCGGCTCTTACACAGGGACAGAAAATATAAAGCAGGTAGAACTTCTTACTGATCTTAGCAACTATGCCTCTCAGTGCATACAAGACTAGATTTAAAAATATAAGTAGTGATTTGGGGGTTTTCAACTGGATATCATTAAGGGGCCTGTCTGACAGTCAACAGAAGGGATTAGTTTATATGATCATTGGCTGTATCAAGGGATTTCAGTCAGTGACCTTAGAAGTCCTTTCCAGCCTTTTGTACTGGATCTGAACCCAGAAAAAACTCTCTTCAGAGCAATAGTTGCCAAAAAGCTCTGGTGGCCCTTTTAATCCTTATTAAGAGGGAGTAGGTGTATGGGGTGGAAGTGTACCAGTTTTACATGGTCACCTTCACAAGTGGAATTGCCAGTTTAATCCTCACAGGTTTTTTTTTTCCTGGAACTGTTACAAGGCTGTGTATGTGTCTTTCTTTAAAATAAGAAGCGTGATGCTGCCATATCAGTGTGTCAGACATGCAGAATGCCATGCTGACAGGACATCGTTTTCTGCTTTTCTGGTAACACGAATGGTATGAAGCCTGAGAAGGTAAAAAGGAACTTTCCTTCCTTATGCATTGCACACAAAAGGCTGATGCTCCTAAATATGTGAAGTCCTTAGATGGCAGCGAATGATTGCTAATAGGATACTCAGTCTTTCATCCCTGGATCACTAGTTCAAATGCAGGTCAGATCAGTAGCAGTAAAGTTGCTGCTATCTGATGGTTGTCTGGCTTGTGAGATGAGCTGAAGTGTGTGTCTGAATTTCGAACCCGCACAACTGTATCATTGCTGTTTCTATATGGTGGACTGCAAATACTATGAATTTAACGTCGGTATTGTAAGGCGATGAAAATACTAGCAGGTCGTAGACATGTCTACAGATAATAGTGGCTGATGTGAGCTGTCCTCAGGTTCCCTCTGGTGGCTGAGCGAAGCATGTGCCTGCCGGTCCTGGAAGAGAGGAGTTCGCCGCCTTTAGACCTGCCTGAACACACACTGAGGTTTTATCCTCTCTGAGGAACCTCTGTCATATTTAGGAGGTGGTCAGTACTTTTCTTTTTGCAGTCCTGGCTGCAATCAAATTTCTGTGCATTAAGTGAAATTTTTCTGCGATGCGTTGCCGTATGTATCATCAGCTTGGAGATACTCAGTTTCTTTGCTTCATAGAGAAGAGCTTACTGTTACAGACTTCATTTCTCAAAATACAGAATTGTAATCCAAGCTGGGAAAGAAACCTGGAGTAAAGTGAGATCACTGGTTATCTCTATTATGCTGTAGTAAGGGACAGGATTGTTATGAAAATAATGTGATTTGGGGAAGTAGTAATGAATTAATATTTTCTTTATAAATGTAATGCTTTTAATATAAGAGAAAGTTCTTTCTTTTGTGTCTGTATTCAGCTGATTAAAAAGGGCTTTTGTTGGTTGCTGCTCAGAAAGAGGTCATACTGTTGGAAGTCACTGACAGTGGGTCTTGTCACTCTTCAGGTGAGACAAGAATTGAATGGAAACTGGATTATGTTCCCTCAAGAGGTGGTCTTTCCAAGTCAAATTAAAATATCTTTTGATACTTGTTGTACCACTTAGGGTGTTCAGGCTGTTAGTGCCCACTGGGTAAACAGAGGGCTTGGTTTTCTGAATCTATCCTCTGTCATCCTTGCATCTCTCCCAGATATACATTTGAGATTTCAGGCATTCCCAGGGTGCAGTGGTTGCTCCCATTGCTATTGAGTGACTCATTAAGCATATGCATGTACTCAAAGTGAAAAGAAGAGCCAGCTGCTGCTGCATCTTCTTTCTTGGTTGAACCTTATTCTCTCTGTGACAGTCTGGTACATCAGAATACAATAGGTACAGCATCTCCAGGTGGGAGAAGGATCTAGGAGATCCCATCCTTGCCCAAGCTATTCTTGCAATTGAATCTTGTGAAATGTCTGGCAACATGCACATGTTTGATCTTAACTTTTTCAGTTGTCCTGGAAAAAACTGAGCAAGACTTTAACTCAGTCTTGTCACTATGGGGTAATTATGTTTTTGATGAAGCCAGAGATATAAACACTAGCCATTTAGTTATTTATATACCGTTCTGGCATCTCTCCGAGTCCAGTTATTTCTGCACAAGCATTTCGGCTGCTGTCACTTGATCAAGGCTCATATTTAAGCAAAAAAGTGATCCTTACACTGGAGTAAGAGTGTACACAAACAATATGGAAGGCTTGATCTTCAAAGGAAAGCTTTATTAGTTAATAAGTGCTTTTTTAAACAGATAGTTAAGCTGGTTACAGAGTGGAATTAACAAGAGAGGGGTGATGCTAGTATAACTGTACTTGCTGTAGCTATTTCAGACTAGATGGTGAGATGTGGGAGTGCCTCCAGTCATGGACATCTTCATGGAAGAAAAGGCCACAGGTTCAAGATGGATGGGAGCCATAGTGTGTTTCAGCCAGGTCTGTGATCTGGAAAATATGAGGCGCTGAAACAGAGGTGCATTGTTCCTGCTTTGCAATTTGGGCATGGGTAGTGTGACGTGGTCTCCACACTGTGTAGTGTTTCAAGATCCTGAGTAAAAGGCACAGCAGTATTACATCCTGATTTTGTCCAAAATGAGCAGAATGTTGTTAGCTGTGTCCCAGAATGTGACGTATGCAACAATGCACTGCTTGAAAAGGGCCCAAATCAACTCTGACTGTGACTGGGGATCAGATTAAGGTGGAAATTTTGGTCCTTAGAACATCTTCTTGCAGGATGGTGAGATTTCAGTTTAGATCAGGATTTCACAACCATTTTTAGCCAGAAGAAACTACTGACAGTGCCAACTTGCAGGCTGATGCCAGGCAAGCAATGCTTCGTAGTGGTACCCCTGCCACAATTCAGGAACCTTGATCTTGGGACAATCTCTTAACATTCCCCATCTTTTTTTCCAGATCTAGAGACAAACAGTGATCTCAACAGTGATGACTTTGAATATGAAGATGAAGCAAAACTTGTTATATTTCCTGATCACTATGAAATCTCATTACCCAATATAGAAGAGTTACCAGCACTGGTCAGTGAGTGTGTGCAAGTGGTGACAGGAATTGTCTCCTGTTTCAGTTTTTATCAAGATGGTACTTTGTTTTCTTATGTGTCGTACTTGTTTTTACACAAAGATCTTTCTTAACCAACTATAATAGAGAGTCAGTCATTTTTAAAAGTTTGATTTGTCTTTTTTTCTTGGATTTCCTTTTACCTCCTGTATTCCTTCCCTTACTGTGTTGCCAGCATGTCCCAGAGAAGCTCACATAGTACAAGTGCTTGCTCTCCTGTTAAAATAATAACTGCAGTCTTGAAGAATACATGCATAGTTAAGTATATAAATACTCTTACTGGTATCTGGTTCTGTATGTGGTTAGCAATGGGCTGAATGCCAAGCTGTGTCCAGTGGCTGGATCGTGTTAGGTTTTGATTGACATACATTTGTCTTCCAGGTGACGATAGCTTGTGATGCACTCCTCAGCGCAAAATCACCCTACCGGAAGCAGGACCCTGATTCCTGGGAAGAAGAGCTGCAGGCATCTAAACATGCCAAAACACTTGTACAGTTAGACAATGGTGTTAGAATTCCCCCCAGGTGAGGGTAATGATCTTTGTTCCTTGTGAGCTCTCTAATACAGTCCAGAGTAACAGAGTTAAAGCCATCAACTCAGCCAACAATTCTCTTGCATGGCTCTGGGCTGAGTGTGTATGTTTGGTTTGACCTACCGTAATTGGAAACACAGGACTGGTTCCTGCCTTACTTGGTTCTGTTGTTTCTTCCTGTTTTCTCTTGCAGTGGTTGGAAATGCTCAAAATGTGACCTGCGGGAGAATCTGTGGCTGAACCTGACAGATGGTTCAGTGCTGTGTGGGAAGTGGTTCTTTGATGGCAGTGGGGGGAACGGGCATGCAATGGAGCACTACAAGGAGACGGGTTATCCCCTGGCAGTGAAGTTGGGAACCATCACTCCTGATGGAGCAGGTCAGTTACCTGGCTGAAATGGGCTGTCTTTTGTGCATGAGACTGAGAGTGTACATCTGTTACCAATTGGGTTTGTGCTTCTAGTGCAAATCTTTGAGAGACTGATATAGAAAGAAAATCCTGTGAATCTTGGTTGAGGGTGGGGGGAATGACACACACTCCATTTGGAGAAACCCCTTACCTTTTTTATCTGCTCTTCTTCTCCTGTTCTGTATTTGGCGTAAATAGGGTTTTTTGGGTTTGTATAATCGTAATTTGTAATAGAAGAATTGTATTATTTTGAAACAGCAGAATCCAGAGAAGCTGTATTTTTCAGTTCTGCTACATTTGCTAGGGCAAATGGTTCAATCTTAGGTAATATAGAAACAATAACAGGATAATGATTTTTAAATTCAGAAGAGTCTGTTCTTATCAGCATGTATGGGGTTTTTATCATACTGGAAACTGCTCTTTTTGCTATTGTTTTGGTTACATTTTGTTCAGTCTAATTAACACTTATCTTTATGGGGATACTGTAATGCTCATTTGTAAAATGCCTGATGATCTTGAGAGGGGAGAAAAAACCTACAGATGTATCCTTGTTTGCATATTCTCCGAGTGTGACTTTCTGCAGTGTTGCTTTGAACAGGATTATGGTGTGTGATCATTAAAAACATGAGAAGCTGAAAAAGTCATAAGCAGAGAGATCCTTTGCTGCAGCTGTACAGAGAAATAAAAAAGGGAAGAATGAATAGCATGATTATATTTTGGTTTTAGTGCTTATGACCATATAGATGAAAAACAGTTTTTCAGAGCAGTCCCTTTTTTTTAATACACATCAGTTGAGAGTTTTTCATCTTTAAGTTCTCTTCAGTGTCAGGGAAAGGAGACTGTAGTCAGATTCAACCAGCTGTGCCACAGAAACGTTGAGCGAAACGCATTCTTTTCTCTCCTCTTTGGAATCTCGTTTCCTTGCATGAGCCTGATCTTGGATGAATGATTTCTATCTGAATAAGTTATTGAAGGTGTTTAGGATTTGCCCAGCTGTAGGTTTCAACTGCATCTACAAAACAAATGGAATTTTCTTCAGTGTTTTTTTTTGTAATTTTTTTTTTTTCTTCTCATTTTCAGCAGCAGTGCTTGTTTTCTTATGTCTGCTGTCCTTCTGCCTCCCACTGATCAGCTGCTTCCTCCCGTAAGTGGCCTTTAGGATAACAAAAGACAGGCTGTTATCCTTCCCTGTGAATGAGGGGCAGCAGCTGCTCTCCACAGACCTTTGTTCTTCTGGAGACGTTTACTTGGTTTCCCTATAGAAAAGACTTCCCTCCCCCAGCCCTCCTTGTTTCCTTTTCAGTTATTACTCTCTCTCTGATCTATATTGCAGTGGTAGTCATAACCTCTTGATAGGGCTGGATGACACATGAACTTCAGGAAAGAGGCTCCATGGCTGATTGTGATGCAAAGTCTGTCTGTTTTCTCCTTCCCTGGGCTGGAGATGCAGAGGTGATGGTAGAGGAGTAATAAGCGTTAGTCCCTCTGCTGACATTACTTCTTTCTTACTGGTGTGAAAGAGGAATAAGAAGAGGTGTTGCCAGTATGCCATGTATACTTACCCTACATGTACATAGAGGGAGCAGAGGAGAGGTCCCTGCCTTTTCTTGAGAAATCTGTGTTGTGTACATTATGAAAGATTCTGGGGCATTAGCCCCATTTTTTAGCCTTCTGTCAAAAACCAGATCTGAGATCAGGGCAGAAATTGAACCAAACTTTTGTCTTCCGCTCTTGGACTTTGGACAGAATGCACGGGAGTCAGAAAAGTTGCTTGTTTCAATAGGTTGAGTACTGCTTGGCAGACTGTGTGACCTGCTGCCTCTCTTGACAATGCCATTAGATTTAATTTCATGTCATTGTGAGGCTGTGTGTTTGAAACTGGTCTGAGGATGGAATGAGGGTTTGACAGTGGGAAGGCCTGTCGGACAGGTGGTTGAAGGAGTTGCTTTGTGGATGCCAGTCTCGGCAATTGTCAGATACTTTTGGGGGATCCTGTGCAACTTTGTACTTCAGAGACAATGTTGCCATTGCCCCTTATCCTTCAAGTAGGAAGGAGTGATGTCTGCACAGCCAGAATAGGTGTAAATCTTGAGCTGTGGAAGAAAAGGAAGTACAGGTAGCACTGTCATTTTTCTTTTCTTACCATAATAGGAATAAAAATAATGATTATTCTCTGTTTAATAATATTATGTGTCTGTCTCAGATTTTTCTTGATTTTTTTAAATTTTATTTTCCCCCCTTATATTCCTCCATTCTTCCTCTTTCTCACTCTAATGATACTGGCTTTTGTGTGTCATGTTTGCAGACTTGTCTATATTTCTTATCTCCCAGAGTCTATATGACAGCACTACAGACTTGTGTCTGGGGGCTCTCATCTTCTTTCTTTGATTTTTTTTTTTTTTTTTTTTTTTGAAAAGAGTTAATTCTGTATCTCATGAATTTAAGTTGGCTACACAGCAGAAAATACTAAAGTATATGACACAAGAGCTGGGCTTGAGCAAAAGATTGATGTCTTGTGTTCTGTTTTTACAGCTCTGGGTCAGTAGTCCCAGATGGCTGCTCTCTCTTCAGTTGCCAGAGCTGAGGAAAAACAAAATCAAAGCTTTCATGTTGAAAGCAGTCACCCAAGATCAGTTGATGTGTAATCTCACTCCATTAGGTGTTTGAACTTTACAGGATCTTTTGGCTGCACCGTGATCTCACCAGAAGAATATGGGAATGTTGTGATCCTTGTATGTGGATGAACAGTCATGTCTTGCTACCACACAGTGGAATTTCCAGCAGATGGGCAGCTACAGCCACACACATGCCAGAGAGGTCATCAAGACCAACGTTAATAGAGGGTCTGATGGCTAATCAGCAGCTGGCAGCATGACTCTAAAGCATAATTCCCTGGTTTGAGAGAGTTAGTGTTTTTCAAAGGTCTGGTAAATTTTAAAAGTTGCATTAGGTCTTTGAGGTCTTGCCTAGCCTTCAACCTATCATTTCAGTGTGGGTTTGGTACCAACAGACTTCAAGACTGCCTTTTTGTTGAAGTCTTCTGTAGATGATGGTCTGAGTTGGAGCAAGGGTCTGTAGTTGTCAGGAGAGGGTGGGGTAAGGACTTTTCAGAAGTGGTATTTGTGCTATGAACAGCCTTTACCTGGGTTCCTGCTCTCTTCTCCTGAGTTTGTTTCATCTTCCTCCTGGCTGAGTTTTCTCTGTCATATGGGTCAAGGTCACTGTGAGGAGCTGTGCTGGGCGTGAAGGAAACTTGGCTGAGAGAAGTGTAGGCAGAGTGGCAGAGGGATTCCAGATTTGAGTATGAGTAGTGATCGGAGCAGGGAAGCAGTCATTCACTACAGAGGAAGAGGCCAGAGAAGAGAAATGATGGCAGGCCTGTTCAAGTCTCACTGGTGCATGTCTTATCATTTATATCCTTTTATGCTGCCTGCAGCTTTATTTTTATTTGCTCAAGTAGGTGAAACCTGCTCTGGACTCAGATTCATTACAGGGCTGGAAATGAGTTTTTTCTCTCTCAACAATTTTGTTCTGTTGGATTTATTAAACTTTGTTTCATAATGAAAATATAATCACTAGACATATTGCTTCCCTCCACAGTTTGAACTTTGCCTTGCCAAAGTGTTTATGGGGTTTTATTTAAGGCTGTAAGGACCTATCATGGAGCTAGAACTGAAATCTAGTTCTCCCATACAGTAAAGCAAGACACCTCAGTCACGAAATCAGCCTTTCACCCTAACCACAAGATTAATCTTCCAAGTCCAATCCACTGGTGTCCAATCCAATAAACACCTCTTAATTTCTAATAAATATTTTCTCAATTCTCCCTGCATTTCTGTGGGAGAAGGGGCATAAATGAATTCCTTAAACTGTACTAGAAATTAAAATACCATTGACAGCAGTCGACCCCATACACTCGCAGTTTTAATGTGTCTGTCTGTATTGAGTAGCTCTACCAAAACTCAGAATCTCTAATTGCCATGTTCAAAATGTGGACTGGCCACATACCAGTGAATTTTGCATGTCCTGTTCCTCGTTTTCCCTACAAATTTCTTATTTTAGGGAGGAAAATACTATGATCATGATAAATATTCTTAGGTTTTAATACTAGGAAGGCATGTAATTTCTTTTGAGAAGAGTAGTTGAGGTGATTGTATTGAGACCATTTAATATATTTACTGAGCTAGATGGATTTTTATGCTGGTCGTAATCAAACTTGAAGAATACGAATAAGGCATCTTGTATAGGCAGTCCTGAACTGAGAATGCAATGTTGGTAAACAAAGAGAAGGGGTAACATTTGATAGTACAGATCATCTGTTTCTCTGCTTTTGTAGATGTCTATTCCTTTGATGAAGAGGAGCCGGTTTTAGATCCACATATAGCAAAACATTTGGCACACTTCGGAATCGATATGCTGCAGATGCAAGTGGTAGGAAATCTGTCTTTTATTTGGTTTGTTTATTTGTTGTTCATTTATTTGGACGTGGGAGAAACAGCAGAAGAATGATACTTGTAGCTTATATTTATGTAATTCCTTCAGACTGTTATGATAGCATTTAATTTTGTAAAGTTCAGCCAGCCAATTTGTGTTTTAGTTTCTGAGGTCTGCAATGAATGAATCGTTACTCTCAAATCCAAAAGTTGCCTTCAAAGGAATTCCTTTATAGTCTTTAGTTTACATGTTTTACTTCTTGTGAGTTATGTACCATTTTCCTTGAGGATGAAAAGCTTCATTCAATTAGAGAAGAATATCTAGAATATTTAATTACAGTGAGTGGAGGAAAGCCTATTGAATGTGTAAATGGATAACAAATCTTAAGCAAAAATCAGCTAAGCAATGGATAAGTTAAAAAAATGATTGAAAGGCTCTTTATGTAAATTCATAAATTTCAGGTTAAGTCTTGTTAATAAATACATTACAAAATGAAAAAAAACCATTGTCTCAAGTCTAGAAAATGATGTGGTCTGTGGTGTGGTACACTAGAAAGGGACTGGGGGCAACCAGGGTCCTGTTCCTGAACACGTTGCTGGTCTGTATTAGTAGAGAAGTCTTTTTAATAATTTGTCTTAGTGGATGTTGGTTCCAGTTCTGTTTAAATCATCCAAGAAGTCTTAATGGAATATGGTTATAAAGGCAGGTGGTTTCTGTTTGTTTTCACCCAAGCATATAGCCTAGTATCACCACCTGAGAACATGAACATGAAAACTGTTAAAAATGAACAAACCTGATACTGCTTTAGTGTATTTCATTGTCCAAAGTGGAGAGAAAACAACTCCACAACTCCAAAATCATAGAGAAGAGCTAAACTGCAGTTTCAAAAGCTTTTATGGTACAAATAATAATTTTGGTATGCTAATTGCCTTGCCAATATCATGAATAAAAGTCTTTTTCATCCAGTGGTCTTTCTGGAAGACCTGTTTCCCTCACCAACCTTGGAAACTTAGTCTCAGCCGTTTCAAACGTTTCACCTCTGGTCTTCAGAGCAGTCTGAAAAATTCTAAGTGAAGTGCTGGAGTAGTGCTAGCAGTAAATGACACTGTAGTGACCTATACCTATAAGCTGTGATCAGGCTATGTACCTACAAGGTGAAAGCTGAGCTGTAAAGGTGAGATACTTCAGCATCACAAATTTTGGCTTTTTCCATCTGAAAGAAGGGAAGAGTTCTTGGACCTGCAGCTTTTCATCTGGTTTGTTTGCTAGGACCAGCTTCTACAGCAGCAGCTATTCCCAGCCATTACAAATGGAATATGAAAACTAAAAAAAAAAATGCAGTGTTTTGATGCTCAGGCTTAAGGTCACAGCCCTGAGAGAAGCGAAGCTCCCAGCTGGGATTGAGGTCACAACTAGGAACATTCAAAGAGACAGTGGTCTGTGGTAAAGAGCTAAGAGGTATAGTGGAAGAACAAGCTACTAGCCTTCTGACCCTGAAGTTCTCTACATGCAGGATTTACCTCCCTTTGCCCATTGGTTTGGCTCTTCTTTTCTGAAGTATAGATCACGAAGTTGGTGATGATGATATCAGCAGCATAAGTATTGCAGAAATTAAACAGATACAATATCTTGCTGCTTTCAGACAGAGAACGGGCTAAGAGATAATGATATAAAACCAAGAGTCTCTGAATGGGAAGTGATTCAGGAAGCTGGTGTGAAACTCAAGCCCATGTATGGCCCAGGATACACTGGCATGAAGAACCTGGGAAATAGCTGCTACCTCAGTGCTGTCATGCAAGCCATTTTCAGCATCCCAGAGTTCCAGCGAGCGTAAGTAGCTTCAAAATATTTCTTGTCATTAGCTGCTGCATTTCTCAATCTGTTGTTTTTCTAAGCAAAATGGTATTTTAATTTTTGTCTTATCTGCAAACAAGTCTCTCTCAGTTCAGTGGATGCGTAGAGGATTTAGTGATTGTATTGTTCTGTTTTGGAAAAGGTTGGAACACAAAACCCAATCTGCCTTTGAAATCAAAACTTACTCAGCTTCAGTGGTGGGAAATCATATGCCACCTTGTAAACTTAATTGCTCTGTCTCTGCTTTTTGTGTACATGTGTACATATCTCTATTTATCTTGGAGTCATCAATATTGCATTAGGGGTTTTTGTACTGGCCCCTGCCTTCATATAACTGCAGGGATCATTCTTCTGCTCCAGTGTCATTTGTGGAAAAAAAAATACTGGCACAAGCATGTTAATATTGATCCATGCTAGTGAAAAGCAGTGCACCTTTTGCATGCAGGTCTGGCTAAGAAGAGGGAAACTATCAATCAGAGGCATTTTAAAATTCTTATTAAAAAAAACCTCATTTCATTAAAAGGGTGGTGTGAGCATATTCTTCCACTGATTGATTAAGAGAGTAAGAAAAGGACAAAAGCACAACAGAAGAATGTAAAATATTCATGACTGATCAAAACTGAACACATCACTCCAAGGAGAGAAGTCTTTTTATAAAGGACAGTCTGTGGTTTGCAATAAAATTCAGAGTGCTCTTTCATTCCATAGTAGTAGTAGTTTGTGTGCTGGAAGTAAGGCTTTTAGATTTTGGAAAGCCTCCCAGGTTTTCATGTAGCAGTGGCCTTTTGGAGAAGAAGAGGGACAAAACTCATGTTTTGTTTGCTTTGTTAGCCGTATGGAGTACAATCAGTAGATTCATTAAGTACTATCTTTTCTACCTCCATTTTTGAAAAATATCAAAATGGTCTTTACTATGGGAGGTTGTTTTCCACAACATGGTCCTTGGAGTTACCTGGAGCACTTAGTATCAACAAAGTAGTGGAGATCTTTGATGAAAGAGGGACCAGGCAGAAATTAGATGTGTTCTTTCAACATGGCCGTGCCTCCCTAGCCTCTTCTTCTTGGGCTCAAGGGAAGCAGTGCCCTGATAGTGTGCTACTAAATGCTTCACTTTCCAGCAAACTAGCTAGAACAATATATACCTCAGTGTTTATTTCTCTGAAGAAACTCAATAGAAACTTTCTTTCTCCATGTTTTGGCCCTGATACAAATTTGTAATTTATTTGGTGATGTTGGTTAGGAGTAGAGGGTACATTGTTTCACAACCCAGCTCTGTGGTTTGGAGCAGCACCATCCTGCAGCTATTTCAAGATCAAGGAATAGAATTCAAATTCCAGGTGAACAACAGTGCCATATCCTTTATAGCTAGAAGCTTCTAAGTGAAACTTAAATGTCCATTTACTAATTTCTTTACCATTATTTTTCCATGATAGAAGCACTCACTACGGGTAGATTAAGTCATTGCAATGATGCAAAATTTGACTTGTTAGTACAGAGGACACCTGCTGATGTATCACTGCTGAGGGCTGAGGACCTGTTGTGATATCCTTGAGTAAATCTAGCTGCAATATTTGAATGTATCTGTTTTGTTCTTGCTGCCCAGATATGTGGGAAACCTTCCACGAATATTTGACTACTCCCCTCTTGATCCAACGCAGGATTTCAACACTCAGATGTAAGTGACACTTCTCAATGATTTACTTGGTCAAATTAAATAGAATCGAAATAATTTAATAGCAGGGCAAAAGAACACCTCCATATGGGCTTGAAAGTGAGATATGGCACAAGGTAGAATGGGAAGATTTGCCCACTTAGTTGCAGGTAACGATGTTTCATCAGGGGGGCAAAGACAGTAAACTACTTTTTTTTTTCCTTGGAATAAAAGATCTTCTCTTTTTTCCTGTTTTTCTCACATGTTTGTTTGCACCCCACCACTTTCTTCCCTACAGGACTAAATTGGGACATGGCCTCCTTTCAGGCCAGTACTCTAAGCCACCCATGAAATCTGAGCTTATTGAGCAGGTGATGAAAGAAGAACACAAGGTATTTGACTGAGTTTGTGCAGCCTGGTAACTAGGTAAAAGTGATATTCTGAGAAAAGGGAACAGGTGCCGGGCATTGAGGAACACGTGTGGATCCAGCATGGGATGCTTAGCAAGGTGGAATGTGCAGGATTCTAGTCAGGAATATATTAGTCAGGGGCTATTTGTGCAAAGCATTAAAGCAACCATTGGTTCTGCTGATCAAGTGTTCTACTGCTTTTGCAACTTATGTTTATCTTCTCTGAGGAACAAACAAGAAATGTTATCTATCTAGAGAGTCCTGAATATTTGAAAGCAAGCTTCTAAACACTCTTTAAATTTCAGAAAGAAGTATAAAGAGCTAAAGAGTAGTTGTTTCCAGGAAGTGTCTGACAATATTCCACCTGATTTCAGGAGAAGCTGTCTAGGTAATGCAAGATTAAGTGGTGCTGGAGGCTTTCATGAAGATGGAGGGGCCATGCAGAGCCATGTCTACTGGGGCTTTGTTCAAGTATTTCATGGTACACAAATCATGTAGAAGCATGTCTGTGCCAGTGGGATGCTTCCTGGAAACACAGCAGTATATGTGGTTTTGGACATAAATTGAAACTAATTGCTGGACAACCTGGGGAGAACAGTGTATATATCCTGATTTATAATAATTCACAACAGAAAAAACTTTGGAATCAGCTTTCTCAGTATAGGTAATTTCAGAACAAAGTTATACTGAGGGGCAAGAATTGTATGCTAGACATGAAGGAGAGAGGAACTGGAGGATGAAATAACCTTTTTTCCCATGCTATACAATATAGAATTTTATTTCTCTCTCATAGTGATTGTTACCAGTGGAAGAATGTACATTTATTTTTACTGTAATTTGCAGTAATTTTGCCACAAAACAGATATTTAGCTCAAAATATCTAGCTACAATCTAGCTTCAAGAACTCTGGCATTGTTGGTTCTGTAATCTTCATATTGTCTTTGTTCTTCTGCAACATAAAAGATGTTTTTTTCCTCTTATGCTGCAAAAATCGTTAAGACGTGTTGGCATTGTGACATCCATAGACCTGTGTCTTCATCTGTCTGTGCTGTTTCCTCATCCAGCAATGAATACATTCACTCTCTCAGTCATCAGAAAGCCTCTTCCTATTTGTCCAACAGTCTCTTGGTTTTAGCAGTAAGGATGATTTTTGATGAAGGCCTGACTGATCTAGTTGAATTACAAGGTTCATGGGCACTGCCTGGTTCACTGGTTTATCTTTTTACCTGTTCTTGCTTGGTTTTGTGAAGAAAAGCTGTCAGTAGCTTGGTAGTGAGCTGGAAAAGTTTATTTTCTTTTTGTAAGTGAATTTTCCATCAGCCTTTGGAGAGTGAGATTAGTTCAGATTTTGCCTTTCTGCTCGAACACTGCTGCTTTTGGAATTGCCTTTGTTTTCCCTAGACTAATCCAATTAACAGTTGTCTTAAGCAAAATGTTAGTTATTGAGACAATATTATCTACCCACATGAATCTGTTATTTTAGGTTTGTTTTACTATTCAAACCATCTACCTTGAAACATCTCGTTTAGAGTGATGCTGGGAAAACTAGACCTAGAATATATTTGTGTCCCTGCCAGCCTCTTTATTGTGACCCCAAGCAGCATGTGGAGTCAAACCACGGACTCCACAGATGGAATATTTAGAAATTAAAGGTCAACTGATAACCAATACTGAAATAATACCTGTAGAAAATGAACTTTCTTTATGGAGGAAGCATCTCTGATACTAAGTTGTAGTTTTACACCCAGTAGAAGTCATGCATGCTTCTGTCACAGAAGCATAATGATAGTTTCCCTGGAAATAGGTATTTTCTCCTCCCTTCATCTATCAGTTGTCAATATAGGACTTTCTCCTTCTGAAATCAGAATGCTAAGGAGACTTTGGACAAAGAACATCTGGTACAGAGTAGTTTGCATGATCTGAAAGTCCTATGGCTCCTGAACAATTGCTTTGTACAGTAGCTATTAATTGTTTTGGAACAATGAATGACTCCTGCTTGTTTCCTTTAAATAAAGTGTAAGACTTATCAAAGCATCACTGTTACTAAGAAATAATGGAATAGATTTCAACAGACTCCTCACATTAAATCGTATATACTGACTGACCTGCTTGCATAAATACATACGGGACATGAATGAAGAATAATGTGCTTGGAAGTGCAGAGACTTGAGCCCTTTGAATAAAGCTACACCTCCATGTGCCTATAAAATCAATTATTCATTTTATTTTTATTCCCTTTTTTTTTTTTTTAATCCCCTCCTACATGCAAAGACTTTCTCTAGCTTTCGGGATCTTTGGAATTCATCCAAAGTTTTGAGGAGTTGTTGCCTGTGAAAGCATTCATAGGAGATCTGCAGTGGTCCAGCACAGTCTATATTTAACTAAACTGTTTTGCAACTGTCGATAGGGAAAGTACACTAGGTATTCTATAAATATTCGTGGTGCTGTGCAGCTAAAATTTTTCACCACAGGAGTTTAATCTGGAAATGGCAGCAGTTTTCTTGGACCCACTGTAACATTAAAAACAGGATGAAAGCCTGAAGGGTCACAGCTAGGACTTGATTTTCTGTTTAGAGCTTTGCTGTTTCTTCTGTTATTTTTCTTGTCCTTGAGGTGCAAAGGGTTTAGAGGGCAAGATCCAATCCTCTTCTATAGACTGTCACACATGGCATGTTTCTCTTCTCCCAGTGCAAATGGCTGAATAAAAAATTAGTTGGAAACAAGGCTTAATTCCAAACTCATTGCATTATACATCAGGACAAATGTGCCACCTTGCTGTATTCTTGCTTCTGACATAGAAGAACCTGGTATGTAGTAATTTGAGCTGATTTATGCATTTCTGTCCACAGTCCTAGATTTGATGAAAGGCAGCTGAGGACACTGAAGTGATATACAACCCAGGATTCAGAAATCCCTAGAATGTGTCTTTGCTCAAGCAATACTGAGACTTCATCTCTTTACAAGAGCTTCTAAAGAGCATCTTAGCCTAATGTAGTTGCTGGTGTACTGCCAGAAATTGAAAAAGCTTTAAAACTGAGAATCTGCTTCTGATTTCAGTGGGTCTAGGCACACCTTACCCTGGTGAAGCCAAGAATAAAATTTTGCTCTCTTGTGCATTTTATATGCCTTCCATTTCATGCTACTTTTTCTATTTTTCTGTTGGTGTGATAATGCAAGTATAGTAAAGAATGAGATTGGCTGAGTATTTAACAGCCTCTGACATATCCTAAAGGCTGCACTTTCACTTGGATTGTCTTGAAAATTATTTGTTCTCATGGTGGATGAGGGCAAGTCTGAGTAATTCTGATGCTTTCAAAAGTGTTATTTAAAAGGGATAATAATGTTCTTTTGAGGTTGCAATTTGGTGCAGTCTTAAAGTGATATAGAGGGTGAGAAAGACTAGGACTCTTGGGTAGCTAGAGATTTCCCGATTTAGGGTAGTTTCATGCTGATGTAACTGAATGGCTAAAGGCAGTATGTTCTGGTGGTGAACCAGACAACACCTCCAAATTGCAAATTCATCTCTGTTCTTAACAGCCCGTCTGGGAGTGCCTGCACACACACTAGTTTTCTCCTTGATTCTGTAGAGATCTCTGAAAATGTTTTGTCCTGAGTGAAGCTGCTAGCTGATAGACCAAAGTGCTTCGATGCCCACATACTTTTAGGTAGAACAAGGGTCTGAAAGGACTGTCAAATGTTAGTAAACAGGGTAGGCTTTTAGCCTTTCTGAAAACTACTAACCTTTAGCAAACCTTCAATAATCTTAACTTGCAAATGCCAGAGAAAAATCAGATAGAGTGAACACTGTAGGAACTATGTCAAAGTATATTCTAAAACCCCCAAATCATGTTTCAGGACCCTTTCCATTTTTATTACTAACCAGATGAAACTGAAACTATTATTTATCCAGTGGCAAAATTAGGCTATAGATAGTGGAGTGACTTTGGGATATTTGGTCTAGGAATGAATAAAAATACTTCTTTGAAAGGTTTCTCTTTCTTTTATTTAGCCTCAACACAATGGAATATCTCCTCGAATGTTTAAAGCCTTTATAAGTAAAGACCACCCAGAATTTTCCTCTAATAGACAACAGGACGCACAGGAATTTTTCCTACATCTTATAAATCTAGTAGAGGTAAGAAAATCTGAATTATTGCTTCTTTCCCTAGTTATGTTAGACAATGAGGACAAATATGAGTGGCTTGTTTTTGTTACACTCTTTTAAATTTAAATATACTTTTGTTTAGAAACATTTGTTTCTTTAATTCTCCCTTCTCTTTACTTCAGACTCTTGCATGACCATACACAGGGCCAGTGCTGCTGATAACTGCAAGAGATAGAGAGGTCAAGCATCACTGTACAGGCTATAAGATTTATAAACATATGTGACTGTCCTTTTAAATTGCTGTTAGTTTTATGATTACGTGCTATCCACTTGTTTACCATATTGAAGTCTGTCTAGGAATATTAATGAATTGGGTATTATGATTATTATTATTATTATTCCAAATTTATATCGTTGTTGGGACCAAACTAATTACTATGTCCAGTTCTTTCTCAAATCCCAGCTGTACATCATTGAATCATTATGGGAGGAAGGACTCTCCTGCTGAAAGCAAAGTGACTATTTGTCAGTATATTCTTTATACATTTATTTCTGTATAAAACATTATTTCTGCTGAGGTCCATCTCAGTGCTGGGTGTAAAAGAATCAGTACTATAAACTTTAATGCTGTCTTTCTGAAAAGGAAATTTACAAATACATGCAGTTTTGATTTAAAGCATTTATTTCTTGTCCATCTTTCCTTCATCTTTTTCCCATTTTCCCGAAGAATTGAGGGTATTTATTCATCTGTTACAGTCTAGATGAAGTTATTCACATTTGCATGCATAATCTTCCACATCCCAAAACACATGTACTGATTATAGGGTGGTTAGAAGACATTTTTCTGGTTTTTGCCTGATAATAGGCATTAACATGAACAATAAAGAGGAAGTATATTATTTGTGTGACATTCCCATCTGGAACATGAACTACAAGGTGCTTGTTCTGTTTCAGTGCAGATTCAGAGTGGTAGGAGCAATTCTGTTTGCTGAAAGGATGCTGCATGTTGTTTATCTGAGCTTTCTATCTGTATCATAACTTACCACCTTCCTACCTTCTTCTAGTCTCTATGACTCAGATTCATTGGGTACATACTCTGCAAGTTGCTATGTGTAGAAAGATACTGCTGTGTTTGCAGACATTATGGACTTCAGTGGGATTCTCTGTGGTTGCAAGAGTTCTGCATGCAATAAAATGCAAGCTGAGCTGTCAGATCTGGGTGCTAGTTTGGTGTCTTTGTGCTTGTCCTAAAACAACCGGCAGCGTTTAGGTTCTCTGGTCATTTTAATGATTGTCACTTAAATGATTGGATCTAATATTCCTTTCAGAGGAACCCTGTAGGTTCAGAAAACCCTAGTGATGTTTTCCGGTTCCTGGTAGAAGAACGCACACAATGCTGCCAGTCCAGAAAGGTCCGCTACACAGAGAGGGTGGACTATATCATGCAGTTACCTGTTGCCATGGAGGCAGCAACAAACAAAGGTAAAGAAAGCAGCTGGTCCATTTGACTGATCTTCTGGTGACTCTCTCAACCACGAGGGTATGAAGTTCTCACCCCGATGTGGTCTCTTTGTATGGATATGACAGGTTCATGGCCATGTGGCAAATCAAAGCAATGAACTGATCAGGGGAAAGTTACTTTGATCTGATTTTCTTTAAAGGAGATTTTAAACATGTATCAGTTTGTGGCTTTACTGTCTCTGATTATATTTTTAGGGAAGAAGGATTCTACCTGGATACTTTTGGCAAGGTTTCAGATAGATTTCTTCTCAAACTGTGGGACCACCATTAAGTGTCACCACTCAGGAATATATCAGCAAGAATGGTAGCAGTTTGTATGATAGAGATGTTCAGAGATTTGTAATTTACAACCTTAACCTGGATTTGTCCCAAGGATGTGCCACACCACTTGAAGCCCAATTTATTTTTATATATATATATATATATATATTTTTTTTTATATGTGTGTGTGCCTGAAGATCCACATTAGGATTGTATTTCCTTTGTCCTGGACAGTGAATCAGTATATAAAAACTCCTTAATACTAAAAAAATGAACTGAACATACTAGCTAATGAATATCTTGTAAAAGCAAACACACATATACACACACACATACACACAAAATAAATAAAAAAAACCCCAAACAACCAACCAAACCAACTTTGTGTTCATTAGCAGCAGATTGGAAGATCTAACATGATAATAGAGAAGAGGGGTGTAAGACAGTTTGTCATCTGTAAAGTCAAAATACACAGTTTGGATATCCTGGGCTTTAGGAGAGGAGGGAAGGAAGATGAAGTGGTGGACATTAATTTAATATACAGGAGTGGTTTTTCTCATGCCTGTGAGCTGCCTCAGAAAGCATACTTGTTTTTAAAGGAGAAAATTACTCAGAAGGCTAGGAGACTTGGAAGCAGGAGAGAGGTATTGACAAATCTTGGTTGCCCTTACAGTTAGTGGTGAAGAGTCTTACAGGCTAAGGTAATAAATGTATGCTTGAAGTGAAAGTGGAGGGGACATCACAGGAACACTAGAAGGGGAATATGCCTCTGGTTTTCTTCATAATCTCAAAATTTAAAATATTTTAAAGCTAGAAGGAACCATTCTGATTATTTGATCAGATCCTTTGAAATAGCACACGACAAAGAATTCTACCTACTGCTTTTCACCTAGCCCACAACTCCTTGAACTGGACAATGTATTTAAAAAAGGCCATTTTAGGATTTGGAGAACTTTGCATTCTTTGTTCATCAGTTTCAGTGATGATTCTATTGCTTATAAAAGAGCATGTTATTTCCAAATAATGGCTTGGAAGGAATATTAGTTTATGAATTTACCATATGGCACTGCTCAGCCTGCCAGTGTCAGGACCCTTTGTGGATCATACATATCCGACTTTCTAGACAGGAGAGGATTAACACAGCCATAATTTTCCAGGTCAGATTGACCTGATAAAGTGGGTAGCTGATGTTGCTATTAACACAGGATTCTGGCTGTCATGGCAAGGTTTTAATTGCATGTTGCCCAGTATTTCCAGTTTTTTTCACCATGAACAGAAACCTTCCAAAAAGAGAGATGATTGTAAGTGTGGCTCCTAACCCCTATACAGACAAAAAGATTTGACTAGTTAGAGCCATGTAAAAGTTTTATTAACCTACTTATCAGTAGGTTTTTGCATTTCTAAAACTTGCAAAAATAAAACTGGTGAGGGGCATCATAACTACAACAATGTTCATCTAGCTTGTAGTGTCGTGTATATTTCACAGATGAATTAATTGCCTATGAATTGAAGAGACAAGAAGCAGAAGCTGCAAGGAGACCTCTGCCAGAGCTTGTCCGTGCCAAGATCCCATTTAGTGCGTGTCTGCAGGCCTTTTCTGAACCAAACAATGTAGAGGATTTCTGGAGCAGTGCCCTTCAAGCAAAATCTGCAGGAGTTAAGTAAGTGTGTGTCTGGCTGCCTATTAAAAACCTATATGGTAGTGCTCTGTGCTTATCTTGCTATCTGGACATGATGCAGAGAGAAACAGACAAAGGCATTGTGGGCTTTGGTGTTGTATTAGTGTCGGGGCTCATAAATGTAACGTGCAGATCAAGACTGATAAGAGATGTAATGACCAGTTGAGCAGAAAATAAATTGTTCTCAACTGTCAGACTCCATGAGATGGTGTAGTCTGTTAAGATCTTGAATGTTAAATGCTTGCAGCTTAATTGTCTGCCCACATTTTAAAATTGGATCCTATGTATCCACTAGTCATAGAGCTCTGTTTCGTGTGATAGAAAATACAGTTTGGATCTCTGTGCTGTTTCCTGATGTCTTCATTTGACTAAAAATGCTGCAGGGCATTGTATGGCAACAAAACAGTGAAGGTTGTGTTTCTTGTGAGAAAGTTCTTTAGATGGATGGGAGCTTTTTGTATTTGTGAAGTGCTATGCTGAAAATTTTGTTTTAATTGTGTTATTATGTTTTATGTTATATATTGTTTGTGTTTGGGTTTCAACCCATCACCTTTGTATGCCACAGTGCTTGATTGCATCTGTTAAGTTTGCTGTCACTTCCATGGGACCATCATACAAGATGGGCATATAAAAAAAGGAACAAGTCTGGTGTGTTTATAGGCAGGTAGATAAAAGAACCAAGAACATATTTGGCTTAAAAAATCGTTAAGAAGATAGGACGGCAGGTAGAGACCAGTGCAATTTTCAGGGGCAGTATTTCTTGCTGAGAACAAGAGTTAGTCTCTTATCTGGTTCTATTTTTGTCAGCAGCAAGGAGTAGTTGAAAATTTGGCTCTGCAACTGGTTTGCTGTGGCTAGGTACCTTCTATTTTTAGGTCACTTAACATATCAATGACTCATTGCTGTCTTAGCATAGTTTCACTGACATTGTATTGGAAATTGGGAGACAAGTGCACATGGTGGAGAAAAATGCAAGGTGGTGCTAACAAGAATTTAGAAATTAGTTATTTATAGTATGGTAGGAAGGCCTTATATTTATGATGCATTTGCTGTATTTTACCCAGAGGTAGGTGAATTAAAAGTAAGGATGGTGTGTGTGAATGGAAGACAAAGGGGGGGATGCAGGAGATTAAATGGAGGGAAAATGGGAGCACAGAGAAAGAGAATGGTGTTACATACAATGTTACGTTGAGTTCAAGATTAAACTTTTTATTTTCACTAAGTGCACAAACATCAGGGATCCCCTTAGACTCAAGAGTCATCCTCTATTTTGATAAATATCATAGTAGCTCAATAAGAATATCATGTTGGTTTGGGGTTTTTTTTAGTAGCACTTTCCTGTGAGAAACTGCAAATGACAGCTTTTTTATCTTTCTTAATGAAATGATTTATAGGTGGACTGATAGCTCATGGACAGTGTTACTGTCACTAGAAAGGGAGTGGGAAAAAAAGAAAAGCAGATTTAATTATTACTCCAGTCTGTCCAAGCTGTGTTTTTAGCCCATGCCCTGAAGTTCTAGCCAATATGTCATTCAAAATTTTTCTCTTGACATTCAACTTCAGAACAACTTGAGTGAGGAAGTTCAATATTACGTATCGTTGTTTTCTGTAGTCTTCCTACAAGCTGAGTTGTCTGCAAGGGTTTGGGCTGACGTTCAGGATATGAGTGCATAGAAAGTTACTACCATACTTCTCCACTGTACTTAAAAACTCTTTTTGTTAAATTTGTATTTATTATTCATCACTATTCATCTCACTCAGGGCTAAAGTTACTCATCTCAGTGTACATGAGGTACTGAAATCTGTGCTGTTTGTGATTTTATTGCCTTGTTTCACTGAGTTGTATTTCTTGTATTTCCAAGGACTTCTCGTTTTGCTTCGTTTCCTGAGTACTTAGTGGTGCAGATAAAGAAATTCACCTTTGGCCTTGACTGGATACCCAAAAAGCTTGGTGTGTACCTTTTGTATTTACTTTTTTCTCATTCTATCCAAGATAATCTATAAGTTGTACATGTTTTGGTCTATAATGAGGACCTGGCTTGAGTCTCAAGTTTATATTGTGAAGAACCTAATTGAATCTTCTTTTCTTTTACGACAAATTAAACCAGACCATCAGGTCTGTGGAGTTAAAATACAGTCTGACCACCTAGTAAAATTGTGCTTTAGTGTTCCAAATTTCTCAACTCTTTTCAGGAGGAGAATCCTGTTGTGTTTGTAGCTTGAGTACCAGAGTCCCTTCTCCAAAGGGGTAGGTTGCACCATGAGGTAATTTTGCTGGATTCATAAGCTTACTCTGTTTCTCTACGTTTGCAGATGTTTCTATAGACATGCCAGACTTCCTAGATATCAGCCACCTTCGGGCCAGGGGTCTCCAGCCAGGAGAAGAGGAACTTCCAGACATTGCTCCTCCCATTATCATTCCCGATGACCCAAAAGGTATTTACTGACTACTCTTAACTCCTGATTCTCTCCTGTATGCCCCTTTCCCTCTAGCACATACTGGTGTAATTCATGGCAAAAACATCAGGGATGTGAGAATGAACATGCCTTGTCTGTATGAGGTCAGATGTTTCTATGAATTTAAAAACATGGAATTGTTTTTCTCATAAGAATCTACTTATCCTTCATATAAGTCCTTTTCCCTGTTTTTTTTTCCTTTTTCAATTTTCAGATCGTATGACGAACCATTTCATGGAGTGTACGTATCTTGTTTTTCTAAAACTGGTATTTCAGCTGCTTTAAAAATTGTCATGCTTTTGCTCAGCTAATGGCTTCTCTCTCCTCATAGAAATGCATGGAGTACTGCCCTGCATGCTTCTGAAAAACAGCTGATTTTTGTACTTGTTGAGTGTTTGCTTGCATGTGTGCAGCACTCAGTCTGTAGCAGCATCAGCGTAGCCAGAATATGAGCTGCTCCTCTATCTGCTGCTTATTAGTAGAATATTCTTTTCTGGGAGTCACAGCTGCTTGATCCTGGCTCCCTCTGGACTCTGATCTCACCTGAAGCTGTCAGGCCCTGCCATTCAGAGGTGAAGTTCAGCTGGAAACTGCTATATTCAGCAGCAGTTGCTTTTCTCACCTTCAAGATCCTGCCTTTGAGAGGTGATTGCTTTTGGCTGCCATCTCTAGCTAAGCTCAGCACTTAACTACTTCACCCCTTGAAATGCAGTGGTATATTTCTTTATTAAATAAAATCCTGTAGGAAATCATCAAGGTTTAAGGATCTGTGTAGATTGCTGAGAAAAAAGATTACCAGTAAATCCATAACAAATGTTATAATGCTTTGTACAAGGCTGTTTTCAAATGGATGTGGGTTTACTGCAGTACTAAAAAAAAAAATCCAAGAGATTTGTATTGTAATATGTGTTACCATGAATAACAATAATAAATACTATACAGTGGATGAAATTAGACTTTATATTTTAGAAGATTCTTCCTTGTAGCTCTAGATATTGATGAGTCTTCAGTTATGCAACTGGCTGAGATGGGTTTTCCTTTGGAAGCATGTCGGAAAGCTGTGTACTATACAGGCAACCTGGGTGCTGAAGTTGCGTTCAACTGGATCATTGCACACATGGAAGAACCAGGTCAGTGACTGGAAGGTGTAGATTAAACTGTACTCCTGGTTCCGTATTTTGGCAGTAAGTAGAAATTTTGAATGTGTGACAGAGAAACAGTCCCCTTCCCCACCCCAGGAAACCTGGGGGTGTGAGTGTATTTTCCTAAGCTGCTCCTGGGATATGCCAGTCTTGACCATTATGTGGCATCCTCTGCCTAGAAGAAGACAACAAACCAAAGCTACACCAGAAGTATACTCTCCTGTCCTCACTGATGGTGTGGGCCAGCTCTCTTTTCCACCCTTTGGCTAGGTCTGTGCTGCTACAGGGGCAGTTGCCTTGTGATCAAGTATAAGTGCAAAGAATCCTGTGGTCCATAGGCTTTTCTTCCATATCAGCCTTCTCTAGCTCAGGCTAGAGCATTCGTGCCATACTTAGAACCTGGGCTATCTACTGATGGACAGGGCTGCTAGGTGTTCTACGGTTCCTGCGTTTCATCCATGCAAAGTGTGGATCGTGATTCAGCACTGAGTATACCATACCTGAGCACTCTCTTGCCAGGAAACTCCAGATTTCATTGAGTTCACGCTTCACTGTGGGCTTTTGTGTTGCCTGTGTAGATGAGGAATGAGCTTCACTTGGGCTTAAGTGACATATTTCAGCTATGGAGTCAGTTCATTTTACATCTATATGTGTATCAGCTGGGTAGTCTACTATTCTGGTAGATGACAATCATTGCTTCTATACCAATCTTTGCTACTTTCCTGCAGTCATTTCACTTCTGTGATGTGCCAAGTTGTTTCAGCCTGCTCAGTATGAGTTTGTCCACCTAAATATTTTGTAATGTGCATGTTCATCTTGGTTTTTTTAAGGCTTTCTGCACATCTAAGTCCCAGCTGGGCTAGTGAAATGAACTCACGTTGATTTCAGGACTGCTCTTGAGGTCCTGGGTTTTTTGTTTGGTTGTTGTTGACTTTGAAGTTCAGTGAGGCAAAAGAACCAACTGATGAATGTGTGTTTGTTCCAGACTTTGCTGAGCCATTGGTCATATCTGCATTTGGAGAAGTTGCTTCCAGTGGAGCAGCTGCATTTGGAGCTGCTGGGCTAGATAATCAACCTCCTGAGGAGATGGTTGCAATTATCATTTCTATGGGCTTCCAAAGGAATCTAGCAATTCAAGCGCTGAAAGCAACAGTGAGTTCCACGAGTTATCGGCACCACTTGGGTTTCATTTCATGTTCTGTACTTTGTCCTGTGCATGCTCAGATGCCTTTGAAACATGCAGGTAAAAATCCAGTTTGTGGATGCTGCACATAGAACTATTCTGTCCAAGTGTGGGATGCCTGACTTGTCTGGGTTAGAGTGGGAAAGGTGGTTTGTGTGTTTCACTTGAATGTTAAAATGTGGAGGAAAGCAAGGAAAATTTAGCTTCTTTTACCATCTGCTGAGAAAGAACCTGGATGCCAAAAAGCTATGCATCTTCGAGATGAGAAACTTGGGGCCATGGGGTTTAATTGTGGGAGGATTACTTTTCCATCTGTTAAGCTTTTGCAGAGTGCTTGTTATACATGGAGGTAGAGCATGTATATTACAAGTTTTAAGTGGTGTCAAACATCATCCTTACTCTCTTCAAAGACTGATGAGTGGTAGCATGGTGCTAGACAATGTATTAAAGGCTTTTTTTTGCTTGTTTGACTCTCAGAACAATAATTTGGAGCGTGCACTGGAGTGGATCTTCAGCCACCCTGGACCTGAGGAAGAAAGTGAGCCTGCTTTGGACATGATGAATATGGAGAACAATGCTAATGCCAATATCCTTGCAGAGACGGGGTCAGAGGGACCCAGGATCAAAGATGGGTCTGGAAGTAAGTTCTCCTTCACCTTAGAACTGGCTGTCATGTTATTGCATCACACCTACACCATTCATAGAGCTCCTTTTGGTTTTGAAAGTAGTTATGTTTTTTCTGGATATGATCCAGGCAATTTACTTCCAATCTTGCTTCTGGGGCTGAGTCCAGCTCTGTGGGGCTGCTAAGCTCTGTGGGCTGTGTTTGCTCAGAAAACTCTTTCCCCACACTCACTGAAAAAACTGAGTCCAAGTTTCTTGTCACAGCAAGTCTCTCCTGGCCTAGCTTTACTTTTTTGTTTTGTTGCTATAAGATTAATAAGACAAAGAAAAGCTAGAATGTTTAAATCTTCAGAGGCTGAGCTGCTGTTATAGACCACCTGAGTTTATGTCCTCCTGTGGTCTGATGGAAGATTTGATAATCCCTTCAACCAAGTTCTTTATTCTAAATATGGCAGGTATAGTCAGTATCTTGCATGTACTGCTTGGCTATTTTCTTTTGTTGTGGGGTTTTTTTTCTTTTTTTCTTTTTTCTTTGAGATCCTCAGTCATACCACTGCCACATAAACCACAAGATGGGGCTAATGTACAGCAGTCAAAGTTGTGAAGTAGGCAGAGAACCTATTGTAAGTGTAAAGCCACGAGTACAAAAACTCAGCGGTGGTTCTAATGTAAGGATATCATGTAACATTTTTGAAGGGTCTTCAGTGACCAATTCTAATAACTATAGTGTGTTCTAAACTTGTACCTCTGATCTTGATTGTAATGGTCTTATAAAAACAAAATTAACAGCAAATTTGATTGTTTCTGTGATTGCTGTTATTACATGGGAACATTTGTTTCTTTGTTTCTAACATTATGAAGACCAATCTTAAGTCTCTTGGAGACATGGGGAACATTGATTATCGTTAGATTAAAAAAGAGAAAAAAAGATTTGGAATAATTATTCTTTGTGGTACTTAGCCTTTATAGACTGAGACCATTTACTGAGTGCCTGAAATCCTGATAACCAACATGATACTGTAAAATGGCTCCAGAAAGCCCTCTCCACCAAAATCCAGGCCCCTGTCCTTATGCAATATCCTGAAAGAAGGTACCCTTTTACTTTTGGTGGTAATTGGGGTGAATGGGTGGGGAGCAAGAACCAATGCTGAGTTCTCCAGAGACAATAAGCACAAAAATTGTCCTCGTATTAAAGGAAGAGATTTCTTTCCTGTCTTCTCTTTTATGGGCTGCTGGAATATAAACTTCTGGTTTTTGTTTGATTTATAGGGGAACTGTGATCACACTTATAGCTAATTTGTGTGCAGAATGAACACTGGCACTTTCTGTGGTGCTCTCTGTGAACTGGGAATGAATCTACTGTTTTCTCTTTCCTAGCAGGGGTTGTGGTCACAGCCCTGCTGTATGTGCACAGATCTATGTGGGTTTGATTTGGATTGGTTTGATGTTTGTCAGTGAATCTGACCCATAGTTAAAGTGAGACTATGCTGCTGTCTTAACAGAAACTGTCTTTGGGGATGCAGAGTCTCAGTTAGGAGCGCTTAGCAGCTTCTCCAGTGTTTGAAAGAAAGCATACCCTGGAAGTCATATTGCAATGTTAGTAATAAAAGACTTATGGTCCCATTTGTATTTCTTAAACAGGATATGAGCTGTTTGGGTTCATCAGCCATATGGGAACATCCACAATGAGTGGTCACTATGTTTGTCATCTCAAAAAAGAAGGAAGGTGAGTGGAATGAGGAGAGACATGCCAAGATGAGCAAGTGTTTTCTTTGAAGTGTACAGAGCAGGGGGTGTGTTCATGGCAGACAAAACACGCATGTTCTTACCACGTATACATTTCCCACCAAAGAAATGAAGATTGTAACTGATTGTAGATGCGTTGATTCAGTTCTGATTCTGCTGAGGCCTATGCTGAAATGTATCATTGGCTTCTTTGTGCTTGCTGTTCCAAATCTCTGCTTGTTTTGGGGCAGCAGCATGATTCTATGTCTGGATTTGTTTATCTGAGCTTCCCCCAACCTCCTTTCATTCCCTACCAATAGAAACCCATAAAACTGTGGGCTGATACTAGTATTGCTAGTACTGCAGTGCTGATCTTGGCTATGATTTTGATATATTCCTATTATTTGGCCCTTGGAATCCCTGATTTTCCTTAATTTGAACTGTAACAATATATTCCTCTGCACATCCCTCTTCGTTCCTGATGCTGCCAGTAAATCTTGCTTTGGCTGTTTCTCTGATTTTTTGTTCTTGTTGCAATGCCTAATTTTAGATTTTAAGCTCTTGGAAGTTTGGGTCTGAGAAGCCCCTGATAAACTTGTGATGATTTTTATACACGTGGAATGTAATCAATCGTGTTTTCATTTCAGATGGGTGATCTACAATGACCTTAGAGTCTGTGCCTCAGAACGACCTCCCAAAGACCTGGGCTACATTTATTTTTACCACAGGATACCAAGTTAGGCCTCAAGTATATTACCTGGCCTTAAGAAGCCATAAGCCTTTTTAACCTGCCCAAAAAAGTGTACAACAAAAAACATTAATCTAAAACCAACAAAAGACCCCTATCCCTTGGACTGCCAAAAAAAAAAAAAAAGGAAAACATGGGATATTTATAGTTTATTTACAAACAGTCATTTGATGCTGCCTTAAGTATTAGAGGGAAAATTTCTATTAGGTGATGGATAGTACATTGTTTTAAATTTATACACCTTATAGGATACCTTAAGACCATGCAGATTACTGGTGGAGTTTACAGCTTATATATGGAGAAAACAGAAGTTTCAGAGTTGAACAAAAATAGCCCAGTTCAGCCCAGCTCCTGCCTGTTCTGTCCATGCATCTCTTGGAGACCATGAAGAAATATTTGCATCTTTGGTAACTGGGAGCCAGTGTTTTCAACCAGAGTCAAGATCACTTAGAGAAATCACATCATATATAAAGTTGGAGGGAGGGGGTATGTAAGTGTTCTTCAAAAAAAAATTATTTTCAGTACAGTGAGAAAAGTCAACTAAAGTTTTATCTGTTGGGATTCAGTTTTATAGTATTTTAATTTGCATTTTTGATGCATAAACCTAAGAAACTAATGCAGATGGAAGCGATCTCCTGTCAGTGCCCTGTACATTTTCTGCCAAAGAGAAATAGTAGATTTTATTTTTGCAGACATAGGTTTCTTCATCTCTTCTTGAATGTTTGTTTTGCAAGTTCTTCCAACAGATTCAGGATTACAGATGGCTAAAAGAAGCAGACTTTCTGACTATAAAATTAAATGCATACCCTCAGGAAAGGCAAGGCTATTATTTAAATTTTATTTTCTTATGAAGGAGGTAAAGAGGGGTTAATATCCCATTATATTTATTGCAGGGAAATTTGCATCTAGACCATTGATATTCCAGCTGAAATCAACACCCTGACAAAGTACTCACAGGGCAAAACTGCTTTCTGCCAAACCAAAGATTGCTTAAATATTGAGTTCCATCGATGAGTGGGGGAAATTGCTCAGTAAAATTGCTGATTTATTGAGTTGCCTTTCTCCCCTCTCTCCCTTAAAAAAAAAAGGAAAAAAAAAAAAAAAGAAAAAAAAAGAAAAGAACCAACAAAAAACTGCCACCATCTTGAAATGATGTTTCAGCTTCCTTAAAACTTGCAAACACACCAATAATCTGATGTCCTCAGCAAACACCTTCTAAAAGGAATTTTTTATCTCTGGCAGGGATGAAGGGGTGGGTAGGTGGGAGCTGGCATTTCTGGTCTTTTTTTTGGATGTTATTTCAATTTGTGTCACAGGCAAGAATATATATGTGTTTTTTTAAATTGTATTTGAAAACACTAATGCTAGGAAAAATACAATGGTGAATGCGAAACCTTTCATGATTCCAAAAACCCCCAAAGGTTCACAGTGTTGGCCACTACTTAGATGCTGTTGCTGGAGTTGCCTCATTTAATCTTACTGAGCTCTCAAAATAAATTGGAACAGTCAAAAAAAAATAAAAATTCTCCTTACAGAGTGCAAGAGAGGCAGAGAGGTGTAATTACATTTTCTCTGCAGTCAGTGTCTGCAAGTTTAATAGCAAAATTCAGGCAGCTACACACTAGAGAAGAGAACCCCAATTAAAAATGTGGTTATGAGTAGGGCATTTTATTTTCTCCAGCATTTGAGGAAAAATAGTTCTCCCTCTGGTCATATTGCCTCCTGCAGAGCCAAAAAACCGCTGCAGATTATTATTATTATTTTAAATCAGTTTTTGATCTTAAAAGATCATGAGAGAAATTCTAGTGCAATAATTCTGTACAGCATAAATGGTGCCTAATTGCTGGGAAAGCTTCCTGCACTTAGAGCTCTTACTGACACAAGAGAATGGCATCCTAGCACATCAGTAAGTGGCTCCTGAGAGATTCAGCTGCCTTGTAATTATTGAGCCACCAGTTCTGGACAAAATAAAAGCTATCAGTAATTTTTCTTCCTTCTTCCAGGTTTTGAGTATTCGTGTATTTCACCAGAAAATGCCAGACCTGAAAATGGGATCGGTAAATTATGCAGTGATGCATCTTCTCTTTTAAGTGAAAGAACAAAATTTCCATGTATCTGTGTTTGTGCTTTTTCATCCTAGAGAAAGGACAAAAGGTGCCTATCTCTTTTTTTTGTTGGTGGTGGGTTTTTTTTTTCTAGTTTTTGTGAATGCCCAGTTATATTCCCAGGAAGTTCAGCACAGCAACTTTTCTCTTGCCTCGTGATCTTAAAGGGCTATTTATAAAGTAGCAGTATCTGGTGGCCACTACCTTTTTATTTGGAAACCTCAGGTAAATAAAGGCCAACAGAGCTGTTCCCATGTTCATTATTAAACTGGAAACGTGGCTGGTCTTGTAGGATTAAGGATGGAGCTTGGACTCTTGGAAACTGTTTGTCTGGTACATCCTAAAACTGGAATGGCTGTGGGACTGATTGATCTCAGTTAACAGGAGGCACACTTACAAAGCTGGCAGGTGATAAACTGGAAATGGGAAATGAAAGGGGAGAGCTATTCACTGGCTGTGATAAATGAACTGTAGCAGCTCAGCTTCTGAAATTCAGTTCATCACTCTTGTGTACTGCCTGCCTAGACTACCAAGGGGTCAGAAGTGCAGAGAGTAATTTAAGGGAAAGGCTTCCAGATCTTCTAAAATTTGGCACTTGAAAATATGTTAAAGTTGTTTGAGGAATTATCTCTCAAAGTAGTGGCTGCCTTCCTTTTCAAATGGCCAGTTAAGTCCTGTGTGAAGAACATCATGGATCTAGAGGAGCAGGATGTTACTCCTGACTCTTCAGCCTAATGTGGGGGGAGAGGAGTTTGGTTGGTTGGTTTGTTTTTTTAAACTTCAGCATGCAGAGGCCACACTCAGACTGCACTGAAGAGATGACTAATTTATCAGGCTTTGGCTGCTAAAATTTGTGTGCTGCTCTTATTTCTCAGACTGATTTTTAGGTTAGGAGAGCAAAAGGAAGAAAAACTCAACAACTTTTCCCTCTTTTCCTTTTCCCCTCTTATTCCTAGCAGCATGCAGGATACAGTATACCCCTCATGCTGAGTCACAATCTCCAGCCTCTAAAACATATGTAGAAACAGACTCCCAATTAATCTTCCTAGCTAAAATAGAATTAGGATTAAAAAAATAATTTATTCAAAAGTATGGTTTAAAAACAAGCCTAGATGTTTGTGGGCTATGATCACTTGTCATTCTGCTGGGTTCAGTGGCGTTACTTCTGACTTACTTTGGTGTAACTGAAACCAGAGTCAGTCCGGTTTCTTTGATTTGGGTGGCCTCCACTGGGTTGTAGCGCACATTCTGAGTACAGATGCAACCAGAGCTTGTTAGATTGTTTTGGAAGCATCTCCAATTCATTCCTTTGGTTCTCCATCCTGGCAGCAGCCATTTTTATCATCTTTGCTGTTTTCATGCATTGAAAGACTATGCAAAATATCTAACTGGACATAACTTGTTATTGTTTTTCCACCACCCTTCCTACCTTAATGGCTGAGATCAGTTTCTGATTTCTATTCACTCTTCAGTGGTTTTACTGTTGTATCCTGGAAGTGTCTGTACTGGTTTACTTTGCACCAGAGTTGTTTGCTTGAAGCACTGTTAACGTTTTGGGGAGTATCTGTCTGAGATGAGAAAGGTTGTGAATGACATTGTTGCAATCATTTTAAATTAAAAAGAAATATTCTCACATCTTGTGACTGTGTGGATTCATGCTTCTTTTTTTCCTGTCTGAACTGAAGAGGAGTAGAGTATGTTTTGATGTTGCTTCTTTTCTTTCTCCTTGTGGTCATGCTTGGTGTTTAACTTAAAAAACCTCCATAAGTAACAAAGAGGTTTGTGAAAGTCTTGATTTCTTGTGATTCATGGCACTTCTATGGATTGAAAAAAAATAATAAATAAAATCCCCAAGCCCTGAGTGGATACAAAAGATGGCAAAAATAGAAAATGGGATTTAAACTAAAATTGGTTTGTTTGGTTTTTTAACTTTTAAGGCAGTTGATGGTTTTTGAACACAAGAGTTGGCAATGTTCATGTGGAAGAGTGTTGTCATTTCATCCCCAAATTCCTGATTTATCTTGGTCTATAGTTCCTCATATTCATTTAGGAGTGTGACCTGCTGTTGAGTAAAGAAGTCTGTTTTTCCCTCATGTGTCCTTACTTTACATAGCAGTGTGACCATTGAGACTCTTTGGTAGATGCAAGAATATGCCAAAAAAGACGACTTGAGGGATGGCAACCCTTTTGTCTTTTTATAGGATCATGGGACCAGGAACTGGACGAGAGGTAAGAGGTAAACCTACCAGGTGGTAAGTGACATTTCCTGACATGGAAGTAGAGGACATGTGAAATGCTGAATGATAAGAAAGGTAAAGATTGTTCAGCTTCTGAAGTCCAAATTCAGTGATCTGTTTTGGTTTCTTTTCTATCACAGATGTCCTTTGTGACCATGGCAAGTCACACTGTGCTGTGTTCACACCACTTGTAGCAACTGGAAGAGGTGGGAGAACGTAGCTCCTTGGGCAAGCTCAAGGACCCTGTTCAGACTTCATGCAAGAACTTCCTGTAAAGGATTTGTGCCTGCTAACTTTTGCAGACTGCTTGTGGAAGGCAGTAGCAGATAACTGACAGGTTAACACCGCCCTGGTCTCTGTTCCCCTTTACTGAAATGGGAAATAACACCTCTCTGTCCCTCAGGTGTGCTACAAGCATCACGTGAATAAGGGAGGCACTGACAGCTGTGGTGAAAGATGAATGCTGTAAAAATATTGAAGACAGATGAGGCACTGAGGTGTGGAGTAGGTGATGCTATTTTCAAACTTCTTTACCAGTATCCTTCCCAGTAATTTTTTTTGCCCTCAGCTGTAACTGTCACAGCCCCGTTGCTGGTTTTGTCATCTTTTCTGTCCACAGGAGTGTACAGGAATTTTGTATTCCTCTCGTGTGTGCTTACATTAGTGTCCCATAACAAAAGCAGAAAGATGTTATTTCTCCTCTGCCAGCTCTTTCACCTCATCACATGAAAACCAAAACTGAAAACACCGCTAGCCAATTCCCACTATGGTTTTTGGGATGTTGCTTGAGCAACAATTTCAGTCGCTGAAAGTTGGCTTTGTTTTTTCAGAAAGATTGTCTTGTGATATTATTGCTTCTGTTTTAACTTTGAGGTGTGCAGTTGCATGATCTTCAGGAAAAAATCTGATCTACTTTTTTTCCCTTTTTCTTCATATGGAGTGTATGCACAAAATCCTTTGGGCCAGACCTCAGCTAGTGTAAATTCCAGTTGTAAGTATAACTGATCAACATCTTGAAATGAAAATAAGTTCTAAAAATAACTCTCAGAATAACAATGAATTTATGAGAAATGTCTGGTAATGAGAAAGCCTCTTCTGGGCTTATTTTTTAAGCAGGGAAGCATGTTCATATTGTAAATAACAGGATAGAATATCTCATTAAAAAAACCCTTTATTTCACTTGTAGAAGTAGGTCCTTCCTTTCAGTTCAAGTATTTATAGTCAAGACCATTTTCAAATTGAAAAGAGATTTTAAAATCTTTGAAGCCACAGACAAAGTTTATTTTTAAAACATATTTAAAAATTGCACAGTTATAAATACAGGTAAATAAATACAATTTAACATGTGGAAAAGAACCCAAGGAAGGCATGCTTCCATTACAGTACAAAAATACTACATTAAATGTGGTGCTCTGCAAATAGTAATCTATGACCTTAATAAATTTAACACATCTAATATGCACTTCGTTCATTTTTGAGGAAGTAGATTATTGTAAAGAGCAGTGCAAGGAAACATCAAATTAAAGCATCAGTAAACTACAGGTCTGTGTTTAATATCATACACAGCTGATAATGCACTAATTATACAGAGGCAAAGTTACCTGTAGTAAGAAACTAATCTTTTACTCCGTATGTACTTACAGACTCAGATTCTCAATCTGGGTCGATATGAACCTGTGTGACGGAATGTAAACATTCAGGTGTAGGGCTGAACTCCCACCTCTGCGTCCGCCGCCCCCCTCACTGCTGAGCCTTGCACCTACACTTAACTATCGACACAAAAAGTTAAGTGAGCAATGTACGTCTTTGCAGCGGCGGGGCTCTTCAGATGGCCCAGGCGAAAGTGTCTGCCAACCCTAGAATCCCTTCTTTCTTGTATGTTGGCTTAAAAATAAAGCCAAAAAAACTGATGCAAGATTGCAAAGGTTCTCAAACTGTTTACAGCATATAGAAGCAGCCGCACAGAATGCCTCTCAAAACTATATAGTTTTATTTTACTCTAGATATGTTATACTCTGATATATAAAATATATTTATAAATGTTTTGATTTTTCTGAATTTACAATAGATTACTGATATTAAAAAGGCTATTTAAATTAAAGTTTTAGTCAATGTCCATGGCATTCTGTAAATGTGGAAGGGGAAAAAAGATCAAAGCACATTAAGTCTTGACCATGCAAGCTTGCTCAATGGGCTGTCACATGTGCAAGCATTTGTAAAGTTACAGCTTATTTTGGGAAGCTTTAGGTTCCTTCTGTTTCTTTCCCATGCCTAATACCTATTGCTCTGTGGGCTGAGGCTCTGAATCTTTCTGTGAATTCTGTGACGTGCTCGTTTTTCATTGTGCCTGGGTTTGTTCAAAGTGTCAGTGATCTCTTCATGCACGGCACTCCTTTCCTCTGGTTTGTTTCACCAGTCCAAAAATAGAACTGTAATGAAGGAATCTGATTTCTAGCCTACATGATGTTTGAATAGTAGATAATACTGCATTGCATACCCACCCTTTTTTCCCACAATGTGCAGTGTTTTTTGTCTGACTTCTATCTGTGAATATCTGTGAATACTTGGTATTTTATGGACATTTGTTACATAAATTGCCTGTACTGACTGCTAAGCTGACAACACTGGTGACAGGATATCTCAGTTTTTCAATTGTACATCTTATTCATGCAAAGTAACTAATATCTCTCATTTTGCCAATGGATGTTTAAGCAAAAGACAACCAATTTATGTTTCACTCCAATTCTCACTGGCTGCAGCAGGCAGTGATTTAGACCTCAGGCTTTGCCTCTGTGGCTGCCAGTACTGTTGTCAGTTATTCTGGTTGTTGTGGAGGCCGGTGCCCTATGGATGTTCATAGGATCACCTGGCTGATCTGTTGGTGGGGTCAGAGTCCTCCTTTTCATCTGACAGAGAGGCCCAAGTTTTCCAAATTGGCTCATTAGTTCTTCATGCCTTACTTGCTGTTCTAAGCTTTTAGCTGAGGTAAGTGTCAGCAGCTGAAATCAGTGGATGTGGCAGGTGCTCAGATCTTGTGAAGTTTTATGTCTACATATTTCAAACAGGAGAGTCAGGTACTGAGCTGCCTTCAGAGCTAGTGGGCAAGTTTGAAAAGCCTGGCCCATGGTAGGTGTAGACAGAGAAGATAGATAGTTGTTTCACTGATTCTGGGACTCTCCTCTGGTTTGGTGCTATCTGGTTTAGACTGGAGAATAAAACGCAAAAATCCAAACACCCACCTTTACTGTGAAAGGTCACATTTAACTTTTTAATTCTTGAGAGGATACTAAATCATGTCTGCAAAAGCTGTTTCTACAGATGTCTGTCATTAATCAAACACTTGAAGCAAACGTGAAATCCACAATACAAAGCTATTTTTAAAGATGGGATTTAAAATGGGCTCTGAGTTTGGTCTAGCCTGTTCCAAATAACATAACTCAGTTTTGAGTTTGGCAGATGCAAAGCACTTTTAAAATATCCCATAGAAGATACCAGTCAATAGTTTAAAAATACCCTGTGTGTGGGCCTTCTGCATGCATTCTGCAAACATATACTCAAGCAGCATTGCTGCATGCTGTGTTAATATTTCAGTGTGGTTATTTGTTAATGTAACTGCATGCAATATTGACGTGTGAGGGTTTGTGTCATTTGAACCCCCCCATCAATGTTATTTTAAAGTGCTGTGATTTAGCAGATCATAAAAAAATACAGTTAGGTACAGATATGTATGTGTTTACCTAAAGATAAATCGATTCTTCAAACTGACATAAACCAGTCTGTTCCAACAAGGTTTCTCTAGTCATTACTGTTTAAAGAGATCAGCAAGAAATGAGCCTATTGCTTTCATCACAAAGCCTCACTCCATAAATAATCCCTGTGATTTCAGTGCCTGTTCAGCATGTGCACTGGTGTCAGAGTCCAGCCCTGGTCTACTGACTGCATATGTGCACATGAGCTGATCGTGTAAAGCGCTGGGCACTCACGTGAAGTCTGCAGACTTTCAGAGTTCAGCAGCTTGATGGATCAGACTTATAGGTTATATATGTTCCTAAAGGTTTGCAGAGGACAGGGCAGTCACAAGCTGGGGTTAGGAAAGCATTTTTTAATTGCATGAAATATGAAATAGAAGAAAGGCTGAAAAAATTGTAATTACCGGACAGTGATAAATCACCTCTGGAGAAAGAGAGGAGTAACAAGAAGTGGAAACAGGGGTGGGAGATGATGATAAACTATTGCAGCACTCTGGTTTGGCATCACCCCATAGATGCTGTGCAGTTGTAATCCTGAAAAGTCTCCTCATGTTTGTGTGTTACCTCTCAATTTAGGCAAGTAGTGACCTCACCCATGCAGTCTGTGAGACAGTGGCACTGCCCTGCTCTCACGTGGTGCCTTCACATGCAGTGGCTGTTATTTGCCCAGCCTCCCTACCTGCACACCTGGGCGAGTCAGGGATGACGGGAGGGTTCGGCTTGGTTGAGCTCACAGGGAGCACTGAGAACAGGACCCAGGTTTCCTGTTTCTCACTCTCAGGCTCAATCTGCTACTGTTCAGCAGCTGCCTTATTTATCCTACCTCCAGCTTGTTTGGGAGTATGAGTAGATGAATTTCCTCTTCAGGGTGTTAGTATGCTGCAGCCTTTTCACGTGTTTCCTCTTGCTGTTTCAGGCAAATATACATGCTTGCCACTGAATATTTAAGAAATACCGTGAAGAGGTCAGATCAAAGCTGTACCTAATCCTGTCTTCTGCACTGACAGTGCTTGGCAGTGGGGGCTAAAGGAGGATGATAAAGCCCAAGATATTGAAGAAGACCACAGAATTACCCAGAGCTGCTGAGTCTGACCTGTTAAGAGTGAGGTGAGCTCAGTCCCTGGCTGCTTTCCCACACAGACCAGGCCAGAACTAGTGTCTAGTATGAGGAGGTGTGTCACCATCCCCTATAGTCTGGTTTAGTCTTTCCCTTACGCAATGCCTTGGTCAGTTGCACGTGGTTAATTGGCCATAGGCTATCTAAAGCAGGAGAGAACAACTGGGATAATCTCCGAGAGTCTGCACAGTCTCTTTGGATAGGTTTTGTAGCCTGTGCCCACACAGCAGAACTCAGTGCTTCTGATGAAGGGGCCTGAGTATCCCCTTGGGAGGCTGAGCTCAGCCCCAGTGATTTATCTCTAGGTTTACACAGACAACTTTCCTCATACCAGTCGCATGGGTGTGGATGCCTATCAGCACATAAATGCAGGTTTGAGCAGTGCATCTCAGGATAAATGAAACATTACCTACTTTGTGTGTTCTTTTTGGGAAGGCTAGGGGTTGCATTAGGTTTTCCTAACAGAATTGCTGTGTTACTCGTCCACGTGGAGAAGAGGTTTAGTGAACTGCCCTCAGTATCAAATGCACCTTGTCATTCTGACTCTAGGAAGTCAAGAGGTTAAGTTTTATTTATCTATTTATTTTTATTTGGAAGGTATAAAAATAAAGCTCCTGAACATCTAATTCCTCTGGATAAGCACTGATTATCTTACACCACAGCACAGAGGATATCCTAGAGGAACTTGTATGATGGCAGGGCATCAAGCAAATCTTAAGCACACAGGCCTTTGCTTTACAGCCTCTTCTCAAAGCTGCCTCCCTTCTCTCTTATCACTTTCCAGATTCAATTGCACTGCATCTTCTGCTCTGCCTTATCAATAAAGAGCTGTCACCACACATCACTGTCAAAGCAAAAGAGCAAACTGTTGTCAGCAGATATGCATACAGCATCACACTTTGCTAAAAAGACATTCCCTTGCTAACCAGTCCTTAGAGAAAGTTGCAGGAATCCGTTATGAAACAATAAATAAATAGGAATATATATGTAAACAATGCATTAATAAAGTGCTATTAAAAAAATTCCTGTAGCTGTTTCAGCATCTCTCTTCTGTGGGAGAGAGCGAGGGGTAAGACTTTTATTTTTTAATGAGAATTGATTATTTTTATTTAACAAACTATAGTTGGTGATTAGATGCAGTGATTACACTGTCTTACATAGAATTTTCCTTCAAGTGCTTGCTCAAAATAACAGACAGCTGCAAGAAACTTTAGGTTTGTACTGGTGAAACTGTCCAATTCCTACAGAGCTTCTTTCTCTGTGATATGTGCACTTGGATTTTTTTTTTTTATCTAGCTGATTGAGCTGGATTTTTCTTTTAATGCTCTTTTATAGGAAATGTGCTGTTTATCCCACTTAAAACATTCTGATAGCTACCCTGCACATTGCCTTCCTGACCACAGATCAACACAGTAGCCATGTAATTACACTTTTTATCCTTCACTATTTAGGAAAAATATCAGCAACTGAAAATTACCTCCTCAAAAATTTCCATTCCTGACTTTGATTAACACATTCACCTTGAGCTAGATGTGTTTGACGGTAGCTGAATCGATCCATTCATTGTGTACTGCCCCGAATCGGGGAACATCAAGATGGTGTGTATGTACACATTTTTAAGCAACTACAAATAGTGATGCCATCGAAGGATTTAGTCTGCTGTCATGGAGGTCACTGAGACTTTTGCTACTGCTTGCCATAACACCAGGATCAAATCTTAGTCTCAATCTTACAAGCATTATACAGACTTTTTTCAGGGAAAATTTTCCCTTGAGCATGGTCTGCAGGCATTAACTCCTATGAAGACTTTTCGTTATTTGCAATAAAGATCTGTGGCTTAATATGTTTTGAAATGACATAAATCACATACCACACGTATGTGCATGCACATGCATGTATGTGTGTAGTACCTGGTGGATGCATAATAGAATAATCTTTCTAATAGATATTGCGGTTTATACTGTATTTGCATTTTTTAAACATACGAATATTGAAAACCCTCTCATCACATTTCAGGAAATGATATTTGGTCCTTTATGCCAACAAGGCTATCCTGTACATTCTGTTGTTAGTAACTAAAATAAAAGCATAGCGCCATTTTACAAAAAGAAAGATTAAAGTGCATAAGTACACAGGTAGGTGCAGATCCTGCCATGAGCTCCTTTGAAGCAGACGTACTCTGCCCAAGATCAGGGACAGCTGGTTTAAATAACAACAATTCTAGTGCAAATTACCACTTCTGCTGGCACCACTTGGTCTTCCCATATGTACATGGCCTAATCCCATAGACCTCCACGTACAATGTTCCTCTTAACACTGCACATGGTTTACAACTCTGTGAGCCTACAGAATCGGGCCCAAGTTAATCAAGGTACCTTTGGAAGCAAGAATTTTCTTGAATGCCAACTAATAAATATATTAAAACCAAAATACATCCATTTTACATGTGTCTGTTTTCAGAGCTATGTTAAAAATGGACCTTGAGAAGACTTTTCAACACAGAAACCAAAGAATAGGGAATCCATGTTGTAGAGCAAAGTGATGTCAGCATAGAGCAATGAGCTACTAAGCAGGTTCCTTGGATGCATTGCTTGCCATTCCGATGTCCAATAATGATTATCTAGGTTTGTTCTTAATATATCTTTCTGTGTATAGCTGTGTATATAGAGAGATATAGATTGCATGGGATGAAAATTCTTCAGAAACAGCAATTTCAACTAGTTCAGGGCTTTGTCAGATTAGCCACAGCTTATTTCAATCCTTTGAGTTTGAATTTATTTACAACATTTTGTGCTTTTGAACTTTTCCTTTTTGAATAGTGACTGAGAGAATTCCCCTACTGATCTACAGCCATGATCTGTTGGAAAACGTGGTCATTTTGAGATGAGTAATAAAAGAGTTCTCTGTTTCCTAATACAATTTAATCAATTTGTGGATACTTTTTCTTATGGCTCTAGATTAAAAGCTCTTAACAGAATGTCTAGATCACCCACGTTGGCAGCTTGAAATAGTTCTGGCTGATCCATCATAGACAGAGCAATTCGAAGTGCTGCCCAAATATTGCCTGATAGAGCAGGATGGGGAACCTGTTGTTGATTCCTGCTCTTCCTTTGCAAACTGAGAGCAGTGAGAAAATTGCTGACAGCCTCTCTGTAGGGGAGAAGAAAAAAGAAACAAACAGTATAATTTGCTCAACAAAAAGAGTTAAAGTTTCTTAAGTTCTATGCTAGACTCAAGTATATTATTTTACAATGCAGTGCATCAGTCTCTTTGTGTTATTCTTGCTTGATTTTCTTTAAACAAGTGGACGTGGGTTGCAGTAATGCAGAGCTCAGTCTATTTGTACATCTGGGGACACTGTCTTCATTGCTGTGTAGCCCTCTTTCATCTTAACTGTCTTAAGCTGACAGTTGGGACCCTGGAATATCGCCCTTGATTCCTGAAGGGTGTAATGAAAGTGTTTTTGATGGCATTAGCTACTTGAAGCAGTTCAACTGAACTTTTTCTTCTATAGACAGGCTCTTATATTTTCTTTTAGAAAAGCTCTTAAGCACAGGACTAAGTTTGAGAACAATCCCACTGTTTATAATAAGTGTACTTGCACTTAGAGCTAAGAAAAAATGTTTAAGCAGCTTTCTGAATGAGGGATTTTTTTTTTTTTCTTTTGATAGAAACTGAGTAGCTCTGTAATGTAGAATTTGTGGATATAAGAAAATAATCATTGCTTTTGTTAGTACTTTGTAAAAAAGAATTTAAAAATTTTACAATAGCTGAGATTATGTAGCTGCATTCTGATTTTTTCTTAGATAGCTCCTGTTGGAAAATGAATTTTCACTTGGTGGTTATGATCCCTGACTTTTTTGTTTGCACATTTTTGTAACTTACCTGTATGCCCCTAGGTTTATGCAGCTTATCCCTAAATTGTATCTGGACCTAATGAAGCCAGGCTGTATTTCTAAAGCACGTGTGTAGGCCTCGACAGCTTCTTCGCTTCGATCTCCGTTTGCTAATGTTGCTCCAAGACGGTTCCATAATGTATAGTCCTGGTGAGAAAATGAGTGTTCTACTGTAGGTGTCAAGAAGGGACATAATAGCTCATTTTTGCTTGCAAAGTAAGAAGGAATGTAGAAAATAACAGTATCGTATCTTCTCTTAATTGACACGGAATGTCAGATTCTGACTCATGATTATAGGCAACTTTATATAACTAACACAATTAATCAGCACACAGCTAGAAATTGGACATATATAAGTCTGCTTCTAAATGGGACTCTCTTGTAATTAACATTTCTATTTCAGATATTAAAATTTTAATGGCTGAAGTGACATCTCATTAATATTAGTGTCATCAAGAGGGCAGAAAGAAAGTGGCCTGTAAAGCTAATTTCTTAAAAATGTAAAATTATAAAATGTACCTCTGGCCGAACAGTTAAAGCAGCACTAAATGCATCTATTGCTCTGTTAAATTCTCCATTCAGGTGGAAGAGAACTCCAAGTCCCGTCTGCAAGTCAGGGTCTATCATATCACCATTCTGGTGAGCAGCCTCCAGGTACAAATCCTTTACTTCTTCAAGTAATGAGCTAGAAAAGGGTGAAAAATAACTTAAAGTTTTGTCTTACAGTTCTTTACAAATATTACAATATTGATTGCATAGCCAGAAACTAAAATTCTTGTAGTGGCTGTATCAGAAGTGATATACTCCTAAAATTTGAAAATATCCTTCAACTTCATCATGGCAATGATTTACTTCCAGGTGTTGTAAACTCATGTCTGGAATAAAAAAGTTCACCTATATAATGAGGAGAAAAAGTCTTATAAGGAGTGGCTGAGGGAACTGGGGTTGTTTTGTCTGGAGGAGGCTGAGGGGAGACCTTATCTCTCCCTACAACTACTTTAAAGGAGGGTGTAGTGAGGCAGAGGTTGGTCTCTTGTCTCAAGTAACAAGTGATAGGATGAGAGAAAATGGCCTCCAATTGCACCCGGGGAGGTTTAGATTGGATATTAGGAAAAATTTCTTCACTGAAAGGGTTGTCAGGCACTGGCACAGGCTGCCCAGGGCAGTGGTGGAGTCTCCATCCCTGGAGGGATTTGAGAGCCGTGTAGATGTGGTGCTGAGGGACATGGGGTAGTGATGGACTTGGCAGTGGTGGTTAGTGGTTAGACTTGATGATCTTAAAGGTCTTTTCCAACCTAAATGATTCTGTGATTCTATGAAGTCAAAGTGCAGCTATGAACCCAAATGAGATAACATGAAGGCTTATTTAAACTATTAAAATTTGGTGAGCTTCTCAGATATAAAAGAGTTCTTTACTGGCAAAAATAGTAGTAAGTCGTAACAGGAATAGAACAAGTGACTAGCCAAGACTCCTGAAGAAGGATGCCAAAATTCACAAGTCAGATAAAATTACTACCTTGTCTCTTTGGTTCAAACCAGAACAGCTTTTAAACAAGCAATATTTTCAATGAACTGAAGCCGTGTCCCACTTCAAAATAGCTATCAATCATTCCTGGATTCAGGCAGCTTGGTTGGGATATAGGAAATAGGATGAACAGTAGGAAGAACACCCACATGTAGAGCAGGATACAAGCCTGGTATGGATTTGGAAGCAACTGAAGATGAGGATGTGGGATGTGGGAATACAGACAGTAGACAAAGTCAGAGAGAAGTGATGGGAGTTGAGGGGAAGCATCTCTTTTTAGCTGTTTTATTTATTTTAACTTCCAGGGATGGTGTAAGATACAGCCTTCAGTCGCTAAACCAAATGTCCTGTGTTGGCTTCCCACTCCTGCCGCTAGAGACATTGAGTCTTCCATCATAGGGAACAGGCTGGACTTCTACAGTGTAAGGGGACACAACATGCAGTGTCATTTCTAGTGATGTCATTAAAATTTCTGCCATCAGGATTTACACTGCATTTACCTTTCATCTGATGTCTTAGACATTCTCCTGGTAAGTGCTGGGGACCCTTTTTTGCTTTTCGCTATATACTTGTATTTTGGATTTTGCTTTATCCAGTTTCTTAGAGCTTGATAGGCTTCTTGTTGATGGCCAGTGTTAGTGTAACTTACAGACAGGGCCATCAGAGCTTTTAGGTTGTTTGGCTGTAGTTCCAAGCACCTAGGCAGAAAATAAAAACATATTGAGATATTTTTTTAGCTAAACACAATTCTTGAATTCTTCCAAAATAATGTGTGTAAAAAAATCACTCACGCAAGTAAGATCTACCCAATAATGCTTTCAAAGAAGGGATTTTGTCTTATTTTTATGTGATAGATGCATTATGCATATGTATACACAGATGTATGCATGCACATTGCATACACATGCATGTACATAAATGTATGCATACATGTATTTTTTCCATCCTTCTGGTTATGATTAAGTGTAGATAGATTCTTTTTAATAGTATCTGTCTAGTAAGCAAAGAGAAGCTTTATGTAAATTCAAGTGAACAGTTTAATATGATTTCCAGCTATACAAAAAAGTATTTTGAAGACAAAATTTCTTGCATCCCTATGAATCTTCTCAGTCATCCTAAATTCTCACTTTTTCTTTGATAAAGCTGGAGCTGATCAACTTGAGTGTTCTTTCTATGGTTATATACCATTAATTGAAACCAGAATCTAGTCTATTTTATGAACATCACTGCTGTTTGTTTCAAAACTGTGTGGATGAGCAAGCCCTAAATCAGACAAACCCTTGGATTTCTATCCAGGTAAACTAATAAGTTACATATCAATAAGTTAGAGTATCCTTAGGTGAAATGACTTGGTGGTTAACATTGCTAATGCTATTGAACACGGAGAGGGAACTTCCTTCAAATGGAAACATGAAAACCCACTGCAGAAAGATAACACTAATGCTTCTGTTTTGGAACTGACATTTTACGTACAAGCATACCGTGATCTTCACATCTCTATCAACCTAAAAATGTTGTCAGTTTAATATTCAGCTGCTGAAGGGAGCTCATTCCAATTAAGAAAACCTCTTCATTAAAGAACAGACAGAAAATATGCCAAGTATCTAGAATACCAAAAAGGCACTTTATTTACATTATGCCTAATTCATGTTTATCAGGCTATTTAACTTTTCTTTTGTGCAACTATTTAAATTACTAGATTAAATATTGCACTTATTTAATAAAACAGAAATATTAATCACTAATCATCCCTCTGAAGTCACTGGGAAGATTTCTATACATATATCAATGCTTTACATAGTTAAATAAATGCTTCATCTTGCAAGATGATGTTAAATATACCTCAGCTGCCATTAGAGGTCAGATCAAATAATACTCATCAGACCCCTTATTGAGCAATTATCTTCATCTACCTTTGGAGGGCGACAATGGCTGCCTGCTCGTTTTCATTCTCTGCCTGTGTTGTGCCCAGGAACTGCCAGGCCTGCAAAAATAATAATCATTGTGTTATTTTGTTATACATACTCAACTGCAGCAGAGTTACTACTGATGTCACTGTTAAGCAGTGGGGTGAATAAAAATAGCAAATCTCTCCAGCACTAACTACAACTTTTTCTGTGGTGTGCATACGAACAGTACAAATCAATGCAGTTTTGAGAATCTTTGGGCCTGATAATACTGATAATCAATGAATGCAAAGGTATTCTGTCAGATTCACACGATCACATACCAGTTTCTTAAATTTGAGTTACTGTACAGCTTAAGTGTTGCTAGAATTTAGTGGTGAAGAAAAATTATTACGTTGTACAGTTTTAAGGGATTCTAGGGGTTCTGGAGGTTCTCTGCTTTTTGAAATACTGCTGCATAGCTTAATGCAGCAATAGATTCAGAGACCTAGATACTTGCACTGTAAATATTTTTCATGTTTCACAGAAAACATACTAATTGAAAACATCAATATTGCAGAAATTAGTTTAACTTTTAAAAGTTTGTCAACATTCATGTTAAATTGAAAATGTTCACCTTTTCAATAGCGGCATTTAAAGATAGTTTGAAAACATCAGGAAGAGATGGTCTGGAAGGTTTGAAATATTGTCACTTTTGAATGCTTTAAAATGACAGCTTACAAGTGCTATAAATTCAAAAATAGATTCTCATCTTATGAAGAGCTCACCTTTATCTATTTCAAGGCATACACTATTCCAAAGCCATCACTGGTGTTCAATCTGTTTCAGCCAGTCATGACTAGCAAAGGTTTGGGCCCTGAGATCATTCCACTATTGCATGCTAAAGGGCACCCCCTTTTCCTCTATCAGTAAAAGACACGAGTGACTACCTCTGCATCATTGGGTTCTTGTAGAATAGCAGCCTCCAGGTATAAGATTGTAAGGGGCAGGTCACCTTCCTTCATTTTTTTCAGTCCTTCCTCAAAAGCACCAGGCCAGTCTTTGAAGGGATTCTCAGTGTGGAAATAATAACCCTGGAGAAGAGAGATAATGGATCCGTGAAGCACTGTAGCAAGGAATGGCAAGTCTTTAAATTAAATGACTTGCTATTTTCCAGGTGGATGTAAACATCCTTTGTTCTTTGAAAACAATATGAGCTCCCTCATGAAATTTCAATGACAAAAAGTGTAAAAACCCAGCATTTCTGGACATTTATGGTTTTGCCCTCTTTATTTTCACTTTAGTTCAGAAGTTACACTTACTGGTACTCATGTTGGGCTCTCATGCTTCTATCAAAGATAACAGCAACAAGTCACACTGACTGCAGTAGAACTGAACGATCGTGAGCCCAGCGCATCCAATTTGATGTTAAAGAGCAGACATCAAGCAGATGACTCCCTGCAGTGCTTGTAGCCTGATGTCTGTTCAGTTAATACCCTGAAATCTTCAATTAATCGTCAAGATACAGAACAGTGTTGCGAGAACCTGAGTTTAGTTTAGGATTTCTTTAAATTTGGCCTTTTTCTTTTCCTGCCACTGCAGTGTAAAGGGTGTATGCTAATATCAGCAACATAATATAAATCAAATTAAAATGTGTAATGGAAGGAATGAAGAAGAGAGACAGAAACTGTCATTTCTATCCTCAATAGTGTTTGAATATGCCAGCCCAGATTTTTTTATTTGGTGCTTTTCCTTAAGTGCCCATCTTCAAAAGAGCCCATAATCCAGCAGTTTGCTTCATGATCCTTCCAGCTGAATTCTGGCAGTGTGAAAGTCTAATGTATTCTCACTATATTAATGGCTTTTAAATCTACCCCACTCACAGGCACTTAAAGAGGTTGAGCTCTTTTGGGTAAAATGAGCTTCCGTGTGCAAAGAATTTCCTTAGGATCCCTTAAATATCTGAGGCTCATCTCAAAGTTTAACAGGAAAGATACACTGTGTTAAAAAACTTTGTGTTACCTTCTCAATGGTTGAGATGGTGACTTGCCCTGGTGTTTCCTGGTTCTCTGCAATCCAGTTTCTGCGAGCCATTTCTTCCCATTCGGCTTGCATTTTATCCCAAAACTCTGTGTCTGACTAGAAAAAAAAGAGGGAAAAATGGAAGAGAAAGAACAGCAAAACTTTAAAATAAACCAGCAAGCTTTAAATTTCTTTCTCCTGGTAGTCTGAGTCTGGCAATTTTGCTGAGCAATATTAATTCTATTAATAATCATACTGACTGAAATACTACAGCACAAATTTGGAATTCCATATAATTAAATTTCATCTCTTATATTGGAATGCATTTCATCAACAGAAAACTCTTTATCTCAGAGGCAGCGTATGTTCTATTTGAAGCAGGATTTGCAGCAGCTTGTGCTGCATCTTATTGATGCTAACAACAAATAGTTACATAAAATTGAAGGAAATGAATGCTGCTAGTCCCTGGTGAAAAAAAAAAAAGAAAGAAAAAAAGAAATCAACCAAGCATACACGCTAAAGAATAACAAGAGAAAACAATTTAAAAAAGAACAAGCATCCTTTTCTGGTAGATTCAGCATAATTTTCAATTATGTAAAAGAGTAATGACAAAGCTTAGACAGAGGGTGTTTGCACAAGAGAATTAATACAAATGGGGCTTTTTGACATAGTGCAGAAATCCTAATATTGCATCATATACTGTGCTGGTGAGAGGCATCTGTAAGAGATCAGAAAATTCAGAACAACATTCTGCTCAAAGGCACAAGGGAAAAATGCATATAGAGGAGAAACAGAAATGATGAAAAATAGTGAGATTTAGGATGTGTAACGACCAGAATGAGGGAACCACTGTGGCTACTAGAAAATGATACCAAGAAACAGAAATAGGATTAAAAAAACAGAGGGGAGAATCCAAGTTAAGGCGCTATTTTTTTCAGCCTCCACACATTAGTCATAAGCCCTGAAAAGCAGTTCCATAGCAGAATATACATTCAGCACTATGAGCCTTTGTGAAGTTCTCCAGCTCCTACAAGGTCATGGCCAGAACTTCAGTGAGCTGACATTACTGAGGGCAGTTTCTCAGCTTATATGTGTTAAAGACAATAGCACAAATAATTCTATTGAGGTTTTGACAGAAATATTTGAGAGTGAGGTGCTAATCAAAATTAATTGAAGGTATTATAAACTGGTGCAGATAGTTTTGTCTGAATCTTCATTACAAGACTAGCTGCGTTACTACTGCTCCCCAGCCAGGCATGATTTGCAAAAATAGAGCTTATTCTGTGTTTGTGTGAGTTGCTACAACCCTCCTTCTTAGGCACTTGGAAAAAGGAAAGCACAGACCATTAACATATCTAGAATGAGTCAGCAATGAGAACATGTGAGACTAAGTGTGAAGGATTAGGAGGACTCGCACTGGCTAACAGTAGGTGCAGTTGCTCTAAGTCCTAAGGCTCTTTGCAAACAACAAGGTGCATTCCTTGTCTAGAAATCTAACAGGCATTTCCCTTTGGCTCTCACCATAGCATGTGCCTCCTGACATCCATCACTTTCTTCCAGGAGACTCAGAGTTGTCTGAATTATGCAATTATTGAATCTGTGAAGGTACCTGCTATGTTGACTAGGAAACAAACATGAATCACTCACTCCTGGAGAGGAGATTTCACTCTTTCTATTAGAAGTGAACACAACATGACAACTGTGTTACACAACAGCTTCTGAGGTTTTAAAATGTGCTTTCATTCCAAATTGGATGGAAATACAGTCTTTTAAATAGTTCTGAGATTGTGCTGAAATGTCCATTTAGGGTTTGAAAAGGCTAGGATCATGAACTGGATCGCTCCCTCTTTTGCTCTTATCAGCCATGACCAGAGGCACTTGAATCCCTTGAACTGTCCTGTTCAACAGATGCCTCTATCAACTGTTTTGCATTCAGTGCAAATCTGCACTGCATTGAAGAAAACACTACTTGACCATGTTTTTACTAGCAGGAGGTGCAGGATGAAGTAAAGGAGTAGAAATTTCCCTTTCCTACAGATTAATATAAATAAAACTACTGAAAAGTAATTATTAATGCCTTTTTAAACAGACCAGCTTATAGAAGTAATTATATACAGATGCATACGTATATATATATAATATTGATGTTAGAATTTTTGCTTGTATTTTTTCCCACAAAACTCCCTTATTAATCAATGGATTAGAAACATATCAAAATACATTTCTGCAGATTGTAAGTGTATAAATGGGTTTAGGTCTTAAGTTCAAATTCTGCTGCTTAATTACATATTTGTAATACAGACAGAAGTTCACTGTGTGCATACTCCACTTAAAAAGCTAATGAATTACTATGCATTCAAATAGCCATGTTTAATGTCTATCTATAGTGAGTCAAAGGTGGAAGAAAAATGTAACAAAGACCTGCTTTGCTATAAAGTCTCTCAGCTCATCATATGCTACTTGGATGTGAGCCAGGATATCAGCCCAACTGATATTTTGCAACGATAAGCAAAGATTTGCTTGTTTGGGGCAAATGGGTGTAAGTCCCAGCTACAGCTTTCTAAGCACATCCAACATGTGGGGTTCTGAAACTGGTATGGCAAACTGCACTGAGCAGCTGGATCACGCACAATTATGGCACCTGATAAAATGCTATAATATTTCTGTGACAAATAACAGTGTCAATAGCAGAGCAGTTTAATGTCCTTGAGGAAGAGGGCCATAAATATGGCACAGTTTTTATTAAAGTCTTAAGTCTATTTCAGCTGTCATTATTAGTAATTTTCTTCATTTATTTCAGTGGCAAGAGGGTTAAATTAATGTTGAGTGTTTCTGAAAATCTGGCTTTGGATCAAGACTCCTAGATCTAATTTTAACTCTGTTTTCTATGTGACTGGTGCCAACTACTTCATTTCAATGTTTTTGCTACCTTAATTCTGGCAAATTACTTTGGACTTACCAAAAGTTTTCAGACCACTTGAATACATTTAACACGTTCTTGGATCATCTGCAGCAGTTAAGTGGAATGACAACCAGGAAAAATGTTCATACCATCTGACTACTTCCAAGCAGAATATTCTGCATTTTGTCAAAGAGGCTATTTTTACTCTTAGTACTTAAAAAATATGCTGAAGCAGTTAAACAAACGAGAGGCAAAATATTTCCAGGCTCTTTACTTCCTATGATACAGTGAAGGGGGAGTGTGGGGTGGTGGGTGGTACCTTCTGAATATTGATGGCTGATTTCTAAACTTACCTATTTTCATAACTTTAAGAATAGAATTTTGCCTGTCCTGCACTGCCAGAAATTAATTTGCAATGTTCCTTCTTGACCAATGCATAAGAAACAAAGTTTATGGTTGTTCTTTTTTTGAATTACTGCATCAACATATTCTTCAATGTGAAAGATGCAGTGAGTTAAACTTAGGTGTTAACTACATGAGATTTCCTTAGCTGATATCTTCTCAAAACAAAATTTGAAATATGCCTTTTTAGTAAAGTTTATAGATAAAAAATGTATATCAAGGCAAAGATTCCCATTATGATTTGAAAGAATACCAAATAAACTGCATCTGAATGACTCAAACTCCTAGATCCTGATTTAAAATGTGGCTTAGGCAGTCTTAGGCACGTCCAAAAGGGATGTTCCAACAGTGAGACAGTAATATCATAGGTACAGAAAGGATTCTAACTGGTATTCATGGGAACCACAAAGTTGATGATTCGGGACTATGTTTTCCTAGGCTAGAATAAATTAATCCCATCTTCTTCCTACCATTGTTCACATAATTTAGCTGTAATATGTTCTGATGCTTCATAACAGTATATTATAGAGCAGATGGCTTGTGTGACATGGTGCTGTAAATAAAATGATGCTGAGAAGGACAGCTCAAAATTTCTTTTATGTAAGCTCACAAAACAGTGTAGCATCTGCAGTTGAGTCTCTACATCAGGGAAATGTGGAATAAGGAAATATCAAAATTGCTTTTTTTCCATCTCTGAGATATTTCTGAGTTGGAAGTTTTTGCATGTTCTTGGTTTCATTTTTATTTATTCTAATTCATTACCAGTAGGATGGTGGAGGGTAAAACAATTGTTTTAGCAGTATGTGCATACAGGATGGATCTGAATCCTCATGCTGGCATTTTTAAAAAATGGAGAAGTACAAATTTTTGGTAAAACACAGCTAATTATTAGAAAGATTCTGTTAAAACATATTGGTATAGCACTTAAAAATCATGACAATTTTAGGCTACTTGTGCTTCTCTCACATGCACAGCAAAGGAATGAGGCAAAAATCAAATCCAATTTCCATGACGGAAAAGGCAGCCAAGTCTGCAAGCACCCAATCACTGCAAGTGATCCCGGACCCTCTCTAGTAAAAAAAGCTAATTTACTTACCTCTTTATTCTTAAAAGATTCCCCAATGGCACAGGCATCTTTAAACCTTCTTAAGAAAGAATTACCTCAGAAATCTTCATTAATCTCAAAATTTGACACCTTAAAACCATTCCCAAAGCTCTAAAGTGAATACTGGGTGGAGGATCAAGTTTGGTGTCTTCATTTACTGAATTGTTAATTAATTCCTTTTGAACTAGGCCAGAAAGAACCTGAGATTTTCTTCCTTTTCTTCATCAGTTTTCTGGCTAATCTTACCACTTGGAGCTTTCCGAGTTGAAGAATATTACAGAAGCATCCGAAGCCTAAAAGGTGAATTTTTGAACCTATCTGTTCTCTACTTAAGAAAGCACTAATCTTTCTGAGATGTGCTGCTATTTATTTCAATCACTCTAGCTTTCTTATCACTTCATTTTAGCTAGGATGAAAATTCAACTCTTTTCATATGCAAATAAAAGTATGTGCTCTATAAGGTCTTGAAGAATCCTTTCCTTTACTTTTTAACTACCTGGTCCAAGCCTCTATTTTAAGCAGAAAGAATAACTGAAGACTGCCAGCTACACAGTTAGGGAACATTTAATTAGGTTCTTTTTAATGGCTGTTTTTGAGATTAAAATGCTTTAATGTAATAACCTGTCTGTGTTGCCTCAGAACAACCTTTTAATGTGCAGGGTTTTTTTACAATATATTCTCCTCCTTACTTTACTCTGTAAAGTAATTCAATAGTATCTTGTAATCTATTTTTGGCCTTGCTAATTTTTCTTTCTGCTGAATGCCTAGGAAGTCCCCATCACACATGCTTTCTGGCAATTGCAAGAGCACTGATATAATTTGCTTAACCACCAACCATAACCATAATCTTAATTTATAGCTAGGGGTTTTTTTGGGGGGGCGTTGCTTGGGGTTTTTTTTCAAAGGGAGAAATTGTTATTTTAAATTAGTAACTCCAGGAAATGTATCTTTTCTCTGCTTTAAATATTCCACTTCCAACATTCTCCTATACGTGTGCTGCAAGATGAGTAAGAAATCCGTAGAACATTAGCTGAAAATGAAAATGGTAAATGAAGTAATACCTCAACAGCTGCCTTTGCTCTTTCAAATTCCTCCTCCAAGGAGTGATTTCTGGAGAGAAGAGGCCCTCCCCAACGTTGCTCCTTAGTTGATCGTGCCTAAAAAATAAAAAAAATAAATCAGAAAGGGATGATACATTCTCTGCCACATTTCTGAGTTATTTCCTTAATTGCCTAGAGCCCCAAATGGCCTCTTTCTTGGGCAAAACTAGTTGTATCCCTGCATGACTTCCTCTGAATTCTGTTACACTGCAGCAGAGGTCATTCCTCATGGGAAGCAGAGTAATTTATCTTTTCCAGACTTTTCACTCAAAATGCATGAAAGATAGAGACATCCAAGAAAAGATAATGCAAGAGTTGCGCTACAAAGGGAAGAGCTACTATTTTGTATAAGACTTTTACCTTAATTGTTCCTTCTCCTGTATTGTAGCTGTGGCAATGCATTCCACTCACTATGCTCCAGGAAGAAAACATCTCATTTTCCCTGTACATTTTGTGTTTTTCTTTCTGGTCCTGATTTGGGACCCCATTGCAGAGCCAGGTTTGCTATGGGTTTCACTGGAAGGACAAATCCTTTTTAGAGGCAGCATCCCTCTCTTCTGTGCCTTACTAGCAGTCGATCCCATTGGAAGTACATAACAAGTTTCTCCGTGTTCTTCTATTAAAAACATTTTATTTATTTTGTTTCGCACAAAAGGCATAGTACAAAACAAAACAGTATTCAGTGATGGCATAAAAAAGGACAAAGTGGCCTAATCTTGCTAAACAGAGCTCTGACTGCTAATCCCTTGCCTCGTGTTTGTCAGAGGTTAAACTCATTAGCCATTTGCCTGACCATGGTCCCAATTGCATTAATTTATGTGATTATATTTCTGAGGACTGAACTTGTAACATTCAATTTCAATGAGCCACATTGCTAAAAGACTAATTTTGCTCACTTCAGACTCATTGGGCTGTATCTGCAATCATTGGAGGGTGCACTGCTGGGTTGAAACACCCAAAGCATTCCTGGATCTTCCTATAAGTAATGTGCAATGCACGCTCAAACACAAATATTTGTGCGTGTGTATACACGTTATATTTTACCTAGAAAGATGATGTTAATTTGCCAATCTAGCCCTAAAGTTTCTGTTGTGTTCCTGGGTCTTTTGTGTCTCGGGTAGAAATTGATGAGTGAAGAGTGTATTGGGTTGATGACACACATACAGTTAGAAAACAATGATACAGCACAATTTCTGTGAGAATTCAGTTTCAGCCTTCTGTGAGAAGCACGAGGGGGGAGGCACTGTGTGCATTCTTCTATGTTGGCTTCTGGTCTTTGCTGTAAGTGACAGAGTGTGAGGGAAGGTCTACCCTGAGGATCTGTTTCTGCTCTCACATCTACTACTTCTGGTCCATGTTGTTTGGAAAATATTTTTTTTTCTTTGGTGAGGCCAGGAAGAGATTTCAGGTTGTCATTGAAAACATACCAAAAACCCAATCTTATACACAAAACAGGTGTTTTACTAATTAATAGAATTTAGGACAGAAGAGATAACTGGTTCAAAACATCTGTTTGTCTGTATATCCCATGATGGTATTTGTCACTCTTCATCCACATCATGAAACTGCCATTCCACAGAGAATAAATTGAGGTTGTCTGGAATATAATATGTCTTTGAGGAAGTTGATTGGATTTAGTTTAAAGTTATAAAGAGACCTTAATCTTATCACTTTGTTTGCAAATGTGTTTAATTGCCCTCCTTGTTTCTCCTATTAATTTTAATTTCTGTTTCCAACTATCACTTCTTATTTTTTTCTACTAGTTTAAAGCACTTTTCATTACCCCTTACTTTCTATGTGGAAAGATACTGATGACTTTAATCATGTTTTGATTGTCTTTTAAATGATATAAAGAGATTGAAATCTTAAATTATCTCATTATGAGGCATTTTATTAAGCTTTCAACCTTTTTTGTTTCTCTTTTACTCACTCCCTTTATTTTTTTGTAGCTTTATTTTTTTTATAGCCATACAGTCAACCAAAATGAACCCCATATTCCAGTACTTGTCTTGCTGTTTCTCCATACAGAAATCAGGTGATCTCCTATCTCCCACTAATTATGCCTACTTCTACACTCTTTTCTTGCCACAGTACTGCACAGGGAGCACTCATGTTCACATCCTCATACAGTCGGAGCCATGGATTCTTTTCAAATTGCATTCCAGCATTGCATTGTAAGCAGAGCCTGCATTCTCATTCTGAAATGTATGATTTTTCAAGAGACTGTATTGAAATATGTGTTTATACAGATGTCTTGGTCACCAGATCATTTTTATGACTCTTTTATTGACCTTTTTTTCATTCCACTGTTGCATCATATGCAAATTTTATCAGGAATGGCTTGCATATTTATTTTCAGATCAATAATATGGAAAATCATGGTTTCTCTTTGGAATCACAGTAGAACCCCCATGTGATTACAATTCCTAGTAAATAACTGCTGTACTTGAGAACTTAAGTTAGCCAGTTTTAACCTGTTTAACAGCTGCTTTATTCACGTTGTATGGTGCTGATTTTAAAATCAGAATACGGCATGTTGATTCAAACATCTTGCAGAATATCACACAGCGACATTTATCAACCTGACCTGTAATCTGATCAAAGAATTGAATTTGTTTTTCTTGACACAAAACTCCGTTGATAGACATTAATTATGTTTCTAGCCTTTTCATTATTTATGAGTTGGCTCTTGCAAACTGTTTGATTACTTCCGCTTTTTAATCTTTTGCTTCCAGTGACTGCAATTTCCTTAGGTCAAGGACAATACTGTAAATCATAATGTTCAGACTGAGTAGTACTGCAGAAGGGGAGAGTGAGCTTGTAGGGGCAGTAGAAAGATGAGCGGGAAGAGGACAAGAAACACAGAAGTCCCTTCCTCTGACACATGTCAGAGTATACACATTGTCCCTGCATAATCCCCACAGAAATATACCTTCTCCTTCATTAAATGCACACCTATCCTCAACCAGTCAGAAAAAAGAAGTAATTAACAAAACCCACAGAAGCTGCATTTACATATAGACAATGCAGAATCATATACTGAGTTCTAACACCCAGAAATGAAAGACCCCCACATATAACAAACATACTGCCTTTCGCTAGGGCAGGAAGAGAGGGGATGGGAATGGAGTGCCAGCACTGGAGAACTTCTCATCTCCCACTGGTGATGGTGTGGGACTCTGCAGCTGCTTCCCTTAAGGGCAGCTCAAGGTGGGGTATGGGTCAGGGTGGAATGGGTATGTCTGAGGCATGGACACTCTGCATACACTGTGGTTCGATATGCTCACCACTCTACAATGGAGGTGCTGTAGCTGATCACTGGCTGCTGTCTTCAGGGACAAAATCTTCCATTCCAATGCATTTGTACACACTTTCCTGCGCTTGTAGTCTGCTTATGTGCTGTTGGACCTTAACAGTTGGTGAGAGGCTTAAATTATAGTCTTAACTTTCGAGCAGGTCTTCAAATAATGAGCTAAATCTGTCCCTTGTGACTCTTCATTTCATTAGATTAACTGGCACATCCAAGGAGAGCTAGGGCATTTAGTCTTACTGTAGATAGTTGGGAGAAGTGGGCCACAAATTTTGCATTCTAAATATTGTTGCCCCAAAGTACAGATTTCTAAGGTTTACTGGCTTTATGCTCTATCTTTGCCTAACAGTGCTGACACAGTAAAATGAGGTACAGTTTCTTAGAATGTCAGGGTTTCTGTGTATGCATTCTGAGTGAGCGATAAAATATCTAAAATGCCCAGGGAGGCATTTAGAGAGTTAAAACATGAGCAGATTTTATGCATGTACAATTGAACATATTATCTCCCTCTGCAGTTTGTAATTATAAGAGAAAAAATAAACCTTCAAAAAAACCCAAACACTGTCGGATATCTCAGTACTAATAAAAGCATAACAAAGAACTTTCCAGAATGGCAGATAAAAGAAAGAACAAAGATACTTTGGGCCAATCAGTTTAAGGGTTAATAATAGGTAATGTATGATGTGAATAGAATACTGAGAAGCAAGATATCCACGTCCAATGACAGAAGCCGTCTATTGCCTCTTTCAGCCTTCAAATGTATTTCCTCCTTGTTAATTCCAAGTTTGCTTTTTTTATTTTGTATTGGCACAAGTGCTGGTAAACACAGGATTTTGTTAAGAAGATTGCATAATTTTAATGAAAATATGACCTAGTTACTTAATATTTCACTTTGAGGAACTAAATCTAACATGTCAAAGACGAGTGATGAAGGTGATTGTCTGAGAAACTGCTGATGGAAACTGCAGCAAGTTTGACAAGATGAAATCTTTAGGGTATGGCAGACTCTGTTCCATATGCAAAAGTTACTCTTAAATGAGATATACAAGATCTATCGAGGACAAAGTATGGAAAACATATGCTTTGGTAAAAGCTCTAACGTGATTTCTTTTACAAGCAGATTAAGAACTCAGTCAAGACAGGTGAGCCTGTTTGTTGGGAAATGACAACTTTGACAGTCCAAGTATCAGCAGGATGAAGCACACAGTGAACAAAAATACTAAATTTCTAAGTAAACTACCTAGAATAAAAATGCCATCTCACTTCAGGTCATTTCTCTGCACTACTAATTACCAGTTTAACATTTCATGACTGGAATGGATCGCAAGTTTGAAAAAAAGCAGTTAATAATAGAATGAAACAAAACATGAAATACACCAGAATGACAGATAAGAATTTTATACTCTGTTTCTTTTTCAAGTTGACTGATTCAACTTAACTTTTTTATTTTAGAAAATGGTATGGAGCCTCAGCTGCCTGAACTTACACTGAATTAAAAATGTGGATTTTTTGCTTCTGCAGTTATTCTAGTGGAAGATAAATAGGAAATAGACCATATAAAGTAGAGATGTTATATAATAAATTTGTAACTGCTTTTACAGAAAGCCACAGCACTTTAATTGTGTGACTGTCTACTTGATTTACACACATCTCGGTTGAGCACAAACTTCCTGGCATTTAGATCTATTAGGCTGAGGCACAGTCTCCTAAAAAGTGGTTACAGGTGCTTAAAGAAAAGCTGAACAACGCATATGAAAACACACTGTCCATTCCAAGTGGATGATATTATGCAATATATCTTTTCCATTACTAAGGTGTATAAATCTATTGCATAGATAGGAAAGATTTCACACATAAGAGCTAGTGTTAAGCTTCCCAAAGGGAAAAACCCTCAACTCTTTTGGGGGGGGTCCAAATGTAGAGATGGGAAGCAAAGGAGACTTTTTTCCTAACCAACATGCAGGAATGGATCCCAATAACTGGGTTCTATTTCTATTTTCTGCAAAAACTGGTGCATAATCTCAGGAAAGACATTTAGCAATTTAGTGTCTCATTTTTCCATTTTCAAATGAGGCTATTATTTTCCATTAATTGCCAGCTTTTCTATCTGACAGAAAATTTTGATGCCCAGGCCTAAAAATAGCTGTGGAAGAGGGGAAAATTATTTTCAACTAGAAGTTAATCCACCAAACAACTCTCTTTTCCCCCCACCAGTGTCATTGCCTGAACATGAAGTCTTTCAATTAAAAAGTAAGAAACAGGCAAGAAGGTGTATAAACAACCTGATCTACATGCATGCATATATAAATGTATGTTTGTACATATATATGCATGCATATGTATCTAAAACCATACAAGTTTAAGTAATCATTTCCACAAGGTCCTGTCCAATATACAGTGTGACAGTGGAACTGGGCAAATCTACAAACTTTCAGCCCAGAGCCCTCCATATTCAAGTTCCTTTTCCAGCAGAACAAAGGCCTTTGATCACACTGTTCTGCCACCTATGGAGATAAACTGCTAATAAACGTTGGTATAATGATTTTTTTCCTGTATTCCTTAGCCATTTCTGATTTTTGGCATTCCTTGTTAACCCTGAGACCTTGAGAATAGATATACTACAGGGAGAGGGAACCATTAGAAGTTCAAATTTCAGAACCGAAGGAAGAAAAAAAAGATGATGCTGTAAATGTAGTTTGTAGTCTTTCTCTTTATATAGGAAGGTCATAGTTCTCTGCAGTATTAAACTCTGAATATTTGAGATGCTGACATATTTACATTACTTTCATAACATATTAATTTGGAAGCTGTGTGAAGATTTGGCTGTATGAATCATTTAACTGATGGTCCTGAAAATGTCCCTTAAGCAGTTCTTTCAGAATGTGAATGGTTATCCAGTGAGATGATTCCTACTTGCCTTTTTTTTGTTACTAAATCTACCAAATCGTCTTACCTGTGTTGCAGGTGCAAGTTCTAATTCTGACGTTGAATCAGAGTCCAAGGCACTCTTGACATTAGTCAGCTCAGACTGTGATCTGTTTTCTGTGGACCTAGAAATAATGTATTTACATACTCATCACTGCACACTAAGACATGCTGCCATAAGTCTTTCAGGTTCATAAGCACACCCTGATTAATTAGGTTATTTCTTGTAACCGAGTTGTTAAACTTGAAGATGTCAAAAGTGCCTGGACCCTTCTCAGTTTTCCCACTCTTATGCTTTTCAGTTGCATGCAGACAATAGTTAATAAAACAGAACAGAGTCAGGCCTGATTCACCAGTATAGCCCTGGGTGTATATTGGCATGAAACTAGTATAATGGAATGAAGACTTTGCCTCTACCACTATGCTTCTATTTCATAGCCAGGCAAAATGAGGTCAGGCAATGACACAAAACTGTACCTGCAGTCATTGTCTAAGAATCAACCACCACATTACAAGACTTCATCTTGGCATATGTGCATTTTTGTGCCACAATATCCTATTACTCTTTCTTCCTAGAAAATGAAACCCTAGAGACCAAAATCAAGTTAACTGAGCAAAACTTGTGTAAAGCTCTAAGTTAATGAAACTCACAGATAAAGGGCAGGCTAATTTGGTCAGTATGCAAATACTAATTATGGTCATGCATAATGTAGTGAATGAGTATTGCTTACATATCAAGAAGGCAGCAGAATTAATCTACATTAACTGTTCCCAAAAGCAAAGTCCAATTCTTCCCTCATTTACATCCCCTGCAGTTTTAGTTGAACTGTGTGAAAAGGGTAGGACTTGGCTTGGATATTTTATCTTGCCTCTTCCAGTTATACACAGAAATTCTGCCCTATTGGTAGCAAAACCAAAATACACTGGATATCCAGTGACTGTCAAATCACTGCCAAGTATCCCTTTTTACTCATGTTTGTAGTTGCGTTTGGATCACTGCATGCCTCTGTAGAATCCTCACTACTATTTCTTTAGTAATTGCACCTGCTACTTTTCACAACATTAAAAATTGCCGGCAAAATGTCATTTTATAGTGTACTTGCTTATGATACATTGTCCAAAATGTCTGCTGATCATAACAGATTTAATGTGACTTGTCATCAATAGAGCATTTCTGTGAATTATGAGAGCTGGACTGGAAATATTTTAGTAAGGAGAGCAAAAAGTTGTACCATAAAAGCTCTTTTGATGGAGCTCTAGATGATGATGATGTTCGCTCTGTAGAAGGGTGGACCTTGCTACTCCTGTCTCCGTGAAAATTGACATCATCCCATTTCTCTATCTGTGTCTGAATATCAACTGAAAAATAAGTAAAGAAAATACAAATATTTTAAAGAAATTGTTGCAAAAATTTTATTTCCTCTGTTAAATTTGTAGGTTGTAGAGAAAACAGTGCCACCAAAACTTATATTTTAGTTAAGGTCCAATATGCAGAAATGTTGTACACCTTTCTAGCTGATATTCTGTGAAAATATTTGGGAATGCATAACATTTTTCTAAATCTATTAGCATTCATGGTCAGAATGTCAGTGGAACTCTTGACTTAAATCAGTCGTATGTAATTTAGATCTGTTGATAAAATTATACTAGTTATTTTATAGATTTGGATATTTTTCATTTCCTGATTGTAGTCAAATTGTAAAAATAAAACTTTTTTTAGTGACTACCATTTAAAAATGACTGCATAGGGAATTGATATTATTCAGTCATATGTTGGACTTGCTTTGCAAAATGAAATATTCAGCTCCTGTTTGTAGATAAAGTTCTCTAAAAGAATTTCTGTGCTGATGAATGGAAAATTTGCTACCCTGGTATAAATTACATTTACCTTGCAAATTTCTCAGTTGCTGTGCAAGTAATTTAGTTTGGCTGGAACTAAATTAAATTCACCTTTTCTGATGCTCATCTATAGATTGTGCTTGGCAGGATATTGAGTTGTGTTTGGGATTTTTTTTTGCATTCTGTACAGATATAACTCTTTTGTCAAGAATGGATTTTTCTTTTTTTTTCTGTTGTATGCATAGATAAAGCAGTATTTAAAAATATCATGTGTATTTCTGACATCTGCAGTTCTGAAAAGGACATCCAGTATGTTATGTCTCTGATTTGTGTCCTTTACCAATTTCTCATGATATCCCTGTAGATTTTTCTACCATTTTACTGACCCTGACTAAAGTCTTGTTTGAAAGAATCCTTTCAAAACTTTATTTGCACATTTAGTGACAACTTAACAGGTATAATGGCAAAGGCAAAAGCAAAATGTGTTTACGATGACAAAGTGTTTCAAGTAGTTTATAATGTAGAACAAAGGTTAACTCCCTGCTGAAATGCAGTGCAGCAAAAATTATGGTGTTGCTCATTATTTTGTGATAGTAGGAAGGAGAAACTTGTGCTAAGCGTAGCACCGATAAAATAGCTACACTCTTACCTAAATCTAGTGAAGACTTGTCTGAAGCTCTGGCAGTCTGGGCTTTCTGCTCAGTATCCACACTGATAAGGTCAGAATTGTCTGTCTTCTTTCTGTGGGTTGAAGCTTCACTTCTTGATGGATTCTCTGATTTCTTTGCTTTGTTTTGGGTTTGTAAGACAGGTTCACTGAGATCCAAGAGATCCAGACCTGGTGATAATACTTAGAGACAAAACGTTAGAATTCAGTGTTGGTTTAATTCAAATAGCTCACTTTAAAAAAATTGTTTTAAATGGAAAAAAACATTACTAATATATTTGCATTTGTCTAGAGTAGATGTATATTTCCTGACTAAAGATGATGACCAGCATAGAAAAATAGGGGTAGGGATTTCAGGTGCCTAACTGGATGCAATTTTTAAAAGCTTGATTTGTATAAAAGGCTTTTCCTCTGAAAGTCTTAAAAGCATCTTAGATCTTAAGGCTATGGTCTTACTCCTCAGATTTTCTGTAGTTGTGAGGGTTCACTGTGCAATTGAGCTTTTAGATATGATTTGGTTTAATCTTATGATTTATCAAGTACCGGTAACAGCTGCTGAGGGCACTCCTGTTGTACCATATGCCATTAAGAAAAAAGCTGAAGAGCAGACAGCTTCTTGGGTGGACTTCTTGGGTCATAAATGAATAATGGTATGCTTAGTAATGATTTCTACTGCTGTTGCTGTTTGTCTTTTGGGGCATAAATATTGGATATAAGTATAAATTCTACTGCTATTTCTATTAAGGACTGTATCAATATAAAAGGGATATTTCAGTCTGCATTCTTAATTTAAAAGTTACTTTAAAGAGTAACATTTAAAATTCTTTAGCACATAAAAGATAAAAAAACCTCCCACTTCATTGTCATTTTATAGGGCGGGTGTTTTTGACAGATCAGTTTGTATTACATCTTGCAGTACTTTATCTGTGTTCTTGATAAATCACTGAATTTCATTAGTCTTCGTAGGAGAAGAAATTTTTCTTTTTATTATTAAAAAATTGAAATAAACCTAATTACCCCCCTAATCTGATCAATATTCAAGGCAGATATAGGATCTACAGGATCTACAACAAACACAATTCTTAAAGAACCTGAAATATTTCTGTTCATCTCTATAATATCTTTAGCTATATATAAAAGGAAAAAATATTATCTAGAGTTATTTAAGTCAGTGATCCAGTTTTTGTTATTAGAACTTGTTTATTGCTTTAGACACTTATTAATTAGATGTGAAGATAATCACCCAGCTGTCAATTATTTATTTTAATAATTTGCATGTATATAGATTTTAATGAAATGGCTTCTGACAAGGCAAGTCATTTTATGAGGCAGCAATAGAACATAGTAGTGCTATGCTGATTTTTTTTGAATCTCAGTTGACCTGCTCAAATGCTTTGATTACTTTGCACAAATACTGAATAGGAGGAGTCCAATTTCTAAAAATACTTCCAAAGGACAATATACTTCAATGTGGGAATAGGGCAATGTGGCTTACCCATAGGTTAAAATTTTGCAAAAACAAAGATTGATAATTGTTCAAACTGATATGTACTCCCTGTTGAACTTCACCAAGTTGCCTTTAATTCAACCCCAGAGATCTGCTAGAATACAAATGATTTGGTTCACATCAGATCTGCCCTCAAATGTAATGAACAAAATATTTTCTACTAATAGACCACAAAATTATAATTTAGTGTCAGCTTGTAATTTTGTGAAAATAGTAACAAATCAAGAAATCACTTGACAAAAATATACTGTAATTAAGATAAAACTAAAATTATTTCTTTATAGTGAAATATAATAAAGAATTTTGTTTACCTGCAGTATTTGATGTTACAGGCCTTGCAACAGCTTCTGGTTTAGTTTCACAGAGAAAGTCATCAATGGAAGGGCTCAGAAGGGGTCTGCTTTCTTGTTGCTCATTCACCAGCTAGCAATAACAAAAACCAGGGTCACAGAGTGTTGTTGGGTTGCAGAATTTAAAGAAATATAACATATTCCCACAATATCATGCACTTTATTTTTGATTGTGAGAGTAAGAGATTGCAATAAGATGATGTACAAATACCTCTGGGCTTAAAGTAGAAAACTTTAGTCACTCTTTTGGGGGAAAATTATATTCCAGTTTTACAAATTGCACAAGAATAAAGCAGCAAGGTGATCTTTCCATAGCAATTATTGCATACTGTTGCTTATAGGGCTAAAGTATACAAGGCCTGACGTATCTCCCTTGAAATCAATGGGTGAAATTGGCCTTCTCTATCACCAGGAGACTAAGCAGGGCTTTTTTAGGATTTAGAAGTGGTTGTTTTTCTCACCAGTGACATGCCTCCCCACAGGACTTGCACAACACCATTTCATCTAGCAAATGTGCATTAGCCCATTAAACAATAACCTGCTGAGACAGAAAACACCTCTGCAATGCAAAGACACATGAATGACAGTGGATGGAGCCTGGTGAATGTATGAACTTCCTGCATGATTTTTGACTGTGTGAAGACTCATCATACAGTTTTTATTCATTAGCAGTTTTCCCTTTTTATTGCAATTGCATAAATGCATTGGTTTTCTGCTGCCGAAAAAAAATCTTTATATTACAGGCTGTTTCATGTATGAGGGATTAAAAAGACAAAATGGTAAAACAGTCTCATAAATAAAAGTCTCCTCCCTGCAACCTATCTCTGATTGGAGGATCAAAAGCTAAGCCAAGCTGGATGGATATCTGATCGTGTGGCCTGCATTTACTTCACCTTTAATAATGTGAAAACATGTTTTCCTTCTGTCTGTTACTTTCATTTGGAGCTATTTCAGCTTTACTTTTATCCTCTCTTCTCTCCTCTCTTTTCTGTTCTCCCTCTTTTTTGATTGTTGAATTTTCAAAATTTTCTCTCAGATGTATTTGATCTTTTATATTTTAGGATGCTAACATGGACTAAAGCTGGTATAAAAGGTATTTACTTATCCTCATTGGATAATTGATAGTTATGGGCATTTAGCTACTCCAGTAACAGGATTGCCTCTAAAGTTATTATAGCAAAACAGCTTAGGTTCACTGTTATTTGGTACTTGATTTTTGTGTTACAAAGTTGCAAGAAAATACTAGACCTATTGAAATAAAAAGTCCATTATTTTCTGAGTCAAAAATTTGAGCTGGTACCTAACTCTGAGTGACTATATAATACATGCATTTATTCATTTTCCCAGGACCTTACAGTTTTGCACTGAAATATCAATTTACATGAGTAACATGGAAGACAGATGAGTGATTGCTTGCCCAATTGTGCGAAGCAGAATGTGCAAATATGGGCACTTAATTTAGAAATCTGGCAATGATCCTGTTGAACTCAGACTGCAGGTGCACCTTACAGGGGACTTGATCATGTGTTTTTTTAACTCTCTGAATTGATTGACCAGGTTTCTGTCTCATTCAATGCACAGAAGTTACTTGCTTAATTTGGTAAATCTCAACACTTGTTTGGAAATTCCTTTTATACCGGCTGCACACCTTTGATTTCCATTAAAGGAAATGTAAATGTAAAAACTTCATAGGAAATATTCTGGGTTTGTGTCTATAAGAGTGTATAAACACAGTACATTATCACATTAGATTTGGAGACAGTAAACCATTGAAAATCTGAAGACCAACTGAAAAGGATATTTATTGCCCAAAACTGTTGCAGGGGCAAGAGGATAAACTCTGCGAAGACCAGCAATAATGCTGATAATCAGAGTTGTGGAGGGGAAGGAGTCTAGAATCAGCTAAGATCTGAATTTCTCCAAGGTTCAACAAAAGTATGAAGTAGCAGATGTCTAGCACATATTTTTTCTCTTTGAAGCAGGTTATCACATCCCTAGTAATTTCTTTATTATGCTGTCTATATAAGAAAGACCTGCTCAGCAACAAGCCTTCGTTAGTTTGATATCAGCAGTAAACTGTTAAAAGTCCCTTGTTAAAATTGTACCATCAAACTGAAAGATTGATGATAACATCCACTTCTTCATAATCAATTTTGCCAGCGAACACCAAGATTTAATTTTTACTAAGTAGTGTCTTTTTTCTGCTGTATTTTCAGCTTTTCTGTTTAATTAGAAAACAAATAGATTCCTCTTCTCTCTTACTTTGTGAACATATAAACTAAATTCATCAGAGATGGGCCACTCAAATGATCAGAGGAATAAAGAACACATTTTACAGGAAGACTAAAAGAGTTTGACTTGCTTAGGCTAACATAATGAAGACCGAGCAGAAATACAATTATTCTTCATGTCTATATAAGGGGAGAGTAGTTAGATGACATTGGAGGAGGAAAGTTATTTCAGCTATAGAGAAAGACTGGCACAGCAACAAAGAGATCTAAACTGGCCATGAATAGGTTTGGTTTGGGAGTTAAAAAAAATCTTTCTAACTATCACAGCAGTGAAATGTACAGACAGTATTTTTTGAGGGTAGGGGGACAAAAAGCTCAACTATTTAAAATGGCTTTTGACAAGCTTTCTACATGGCTGTTTGTGATGTGATTGCTTTTGAGAAGTGGACTGTAGCCCAGAGGATCCCTCCCAGCCCCATGTCCTATGCTCCCATGACCAAGGACTGCAAGCTATAGGAGTGTCTTATTAAAAAGATTGCTTCTGTGAAAAATAATCTGCTTTCAACTGAAATATCTGAGTCAAAACAGACAGCAAATACATGGGTAAGTCTACTAATTCTCAATAAATACAAACTACATATGTATAGCAATAGAATATACTAGAAAAAATATGGTTTTGACATGAAGCAGGCATTTCATGATGAATCAAAGCTTAACAGGTTAAAGAATGCCATGAGCTGATATTTTTGCTGTAGTTAAGCAGGCAGTGGGGTAGGTTTCTGACATTACTGTGTATGCAATGCCACTTGGTAAGCCCTTGGTCCCACACTTTGAATTTCATTTTGCTGCCTCATATATTGTACCAAATATATCCCTAGTTTAACTCTGCTCAAGTTATTAGTTATATCAGGCATGAATTTGGAGCAGTGCTATAAAACATTCATGAGATGAAAACTATTATCTATATTAAAGTAATAATTTATGGTCCTCAAGCACCTTTCAGGATGAATGGTTTAAAACATTCATGGATCAAGCCTGGCACCACCATGGAGCTGAGAAGTATTATCTCTACATTGCAGATGAGAGAAGCAAAGTGAAATTAAGGAAGCCGCCCAACATCAGCCGGCGCTGGAGGAAGCGGCGCTGGGAGCAGGAGCCAGGCGGCTGGCGCTGGACCACTGCACACTATTTATGTGTGCAATATTTGTACACGTGCCAAGAGACATAGACTCAGCCTGCAATACTGTGGATTTCTGAGTGCTAATTTAGCCAGCGAGTGCCATAAAATCTCAAAATGTGTCTAAGAACTTAATTTTTCTTTATAAAATCTGTTTTAGTTACGGACTCATTTAACTGAAGAATATCTAAAATCTGTGGGGGGTGATACTCCCTGTTACTAATACATCTGAACAGACTCATCCATAGCATTAAATACTCCTAAATTAAAACGAATTTTCTATGACTGACTTTTGCTGTTGGACAGCACCACAGAAAAAGCTGCTTTTTCCCACCCCAGTGCTACTCTTGGACTTTTTGGTTTCAAAAAGCATATCTGCATGGGTTTTTGGTGCTTTGGGAGAGATACTGGGAGAGTCACAAATGTCGTCTCATGGCTGGTGTCAGCTCCATTGTTTAAATACACTCACAGCGAGGATTATTCACCAGAGATGTGAAGCGGGGCCCGGAGGCCAGGTCAGGCAGTGGTGGTTGATGTGCTGGAGGCCGTGTCTGCTGTTTCCCCTCAGCACCCTGGGCTGCAGGCCTGCCCCTCCTGCGCTGAGGGGAATCACCTGCTCTCCATTTGCTGTGCCCTATCACCTGCCCTAGCCCCCACTGTCTGCATTTATTCAACTGATGTAGTTTATTACCTACAGCTGCCTCTGCTGCTAAATTTCCCTTTCCCCAGCACTCTGCTTTGGTGAGGGGTATCCATGCGGATCCCAGAGCTGCTCTGAGATGAGGAGGAGGTAGCAGCAGCAGTTTATAGAAGTCCTTCTCAGGGTGATCCTCAGGCCTGTAAAGGTAGGTGGGAGCCCAAAGAACAGTGCCAGTTTGGGGTCAAAAATATCAAATTCTAGGTGGGTTTGGGCATGGGTGTGCTGGGGTGGGAAGGAAGACATTGCTGTGGAAGAGGCACAGCATTGGGTCCCTGAAAGGGAGTGGTGGCCATGAGGGGGATTTCTTCCCTCTAACTAATATACAGCCTGGTCCCAGCTTCCCTCAGTCACCCACCTAGCACCTCTTCCTCGGCCCTGCAGTCACCCCTAAATCCTCCCAGGCCTTATTTTCTCCCTTTTAAGAGTTCCCTGCCTGGTAAAACACCTTCCTGGAGCCTCAGGCCCGGTGCTGCCCTGGGGAGGCTGTGTGGGGCACAACCAGTGCCCAGCTGCGACTGTGGCAGCAGCTCTGCTGTCCTGTCAAAACTTGTTTTCTGCTCATCTTCAGGGTTTATGGCTTTAATTCAGGTGCCTCTTGCAACACTGGTGGTGGTGTTGTGCTTTGCTATGCCAGGGACAGTGTGAGATTATGTATGTATACACCAACTGCTATGGCTTTGGTTTTGCTTTGCTCCCAGCCTGTCTTATGTTGCAGTAAGAGAGTTATGAGTACCTATTGAATAGCCTGGTTTAAAATAAAATAATACTTTTTTTTAAAAAAAGGAGATGGGCAGCTGACAGGACTCTGTTGTAAAAAGTTTCTACGGAGCAGCTTAGTTTGGCTGTAAGGCAGAGGGAGCTGGAGCACACCTGGTGCTCAGGGGAACAGCTGAGAGGACCAACTTCTTGCCTAGTGCCACATTTATGATTGATAATGTTGAGCTGTACAACCTGCCCTGCTCATGACTACAAGCGATTTATCTGCTTTCTCTTTCTAGAGCACTGGGCTTATGCTGTGGGAGTGCTGGAGTGCTTTGAGGCCATCAGTAAGGTATGGTCCTGACCTCCCATTTTACATGCTTTCTTACTATATTTCTGATCTTGATCTGTTTGCAGTGCACGCTGGTTTGTTCCTTATTTAAATGTTAGTAGGGCATAACATAATGCTAGTCTTTAAGATAAATTATTTGGAATCTAAATTGGGGGGTTCCAGCCATGCATAGGCAGCTAATTAGCACCTATGTTTTGAGCACATAGTGAACTAGTTCTCTTAAATTAAGTGCCTGAATTCCCTCCATGTTCAACAGGGAGAGATAAATGCCTAGAAAAGCAACTCCAGAGGGAGATCCTGCCTAATTTAGGCTGTCCCTCAGGAGGCTCTCAAAGGCACCTAGCTTTCCCACTGACTATATATGGAACTTATTTTAGAAGGACTGGTTCAAGAGGCACCTAAAATGTAGCTAAATTAGCTACCCAAGTTAGTTGGATAGCATTCTACCCAGTTTGTCGCTTGAGGCTGATTGAATTACTCAAGCCACTAATTAAGGAAGCCCCAAACTGCTAATGGGAAATCCCCTGTACAGTTCAGCAGCAAAGCTGCTCCTGGGCACTTACACTTTTTGCTGTACTGCCCACTCTGTGTGTTGGCAAGAGTGTGGTTGGGCTGCTTACTGCATCAGTGAAGTCTGAGCTAGAAAACTCAGGGTGTGGTAATGAACATGTAGTAATGAGCATAGGAGAAAGCAGGAACCTTTTAGCTCAGATTTTCTGTGGGAGAAATTGTTTTTTTGAACCTTACTCTGAGAAACGTCTGCTGCTTGCGTGAAAATGGACAAATAGGTGAATGAGTTGGATAAATTTGGCTAGTTTAAGTGTTAAACTGCTCTTTTAACTTAACCAAAGGCATCTGCTAAAGCATGTACTTCAGTTACTAATTAATTTGTATGATACACAGCAATGGTTTCTTGACAGATGGGTCCAGAAAACTATCTATCTGGCACGTTGTGATCTTTGGTGGCATTTACTAGGGTAAGAGGGAACAAGCGATTTCATTTCCACTAGCTAGCTACTTCTGAAAACTGTTAAGTAGGAACTACAACTAGAATTGAAGTTATTGTTCTCTAGGGCATAACTAGGTGAACTAGTCTGGCAGTTGTGTCTGTGGATCATTATCTGGTCAGGATAAGAACTGGAAGATGTCCTTTTCTGCTCACTGAGGGAGGGAACTCTTGACAATCACTAGTCTTGTGCTAAAAGTTCAAGTTTCATGATTTATGTTTTTCTTCACCCATTTTTCTAGAGTGTTTATAAATATTTTACAATTAAAATTGCCACCTTGCACACTTTGTTTACTATTGTATGGTGCATGTGATCACTACTTGACTTTTTGCATTGTCTTTGTGCCAGGGTCATGCTAATTTTTTCTCTGTCACTCTAGTGTGAATTTATGTCCCAATGAAAGTGACATGGCAGCCAAATACTTGCTTTTCACAAGAATAGAAAATCAATTCACAGAGCACACAGTATAACTGACTTCCATCTAATGTGAATTGCAGGAAGCTCTAAAACAGAGACAAACTCATTTCACTCTCCTGCAAAGAGCAGTTTGATGTTGCTGCCTCTCTGAAGACTAGTCTTGCTCAGCAGGTGATAACTGGTACTCTGTTGCTAAGTAGTAGGAAAAGTGTGGAGTGGCTTGTGAATCAGAGGTGACAATATCTTACCTGAAATCACACAAGCCAAATGACCTCCTGGGGTTTAATGCCTACAACTGACAAAGGGTTTGTGTGAAGTCAGAGAAGCTGTGGGAGGATTACTATCGGCACAATATTGGATGTTTAAATTCACATGCCAGCTGTGTTGTTTAAAACTGATGCTTGATGTCTAAATCACACTTATGTTGCAGCTTCATAAACAGCAGTTGCATTGCTTGGTGATAACACTTGCTGTGATCACTGTATCACAATAACGTCCTCTCTGTGTTTGCAAGTGCTGATCCAGACAATTTGTGGTGTATTGTCACAAGGTAGAACTAAATATCTCACAGTTCACCATCTCCTTCCCTCTGTTCCTCTGGGTCTAGCCAAAGGAAACTAAACATGGGAATTGTAGTTGTATCTGGCTCCTGCATTTTTGCTTTGCTCCAGCAAAGCACTTAAGAGTGTCCTGGAAAACTGAAGGTTAAGCACACGCTTAACAGTCTTGCTGGATCGGAGCTGTGGGGGAACAGGGGGGAAAGTTGCTCTTGTCATGTTTTATCTGTGATTGACAATTTGGACTTACTACTCATAAAAATCATATTTACTGTAAATCTATATGTTGTATTAATATCTACATGCTCTATGTGGTTTTTAAGTAAAGTAGGCTGTTTACTAAAATGGACTGCCTCCCTTTCCTGGGTGTTAGAAGATTTTATTTCTTTATTTTCCCTCACTTGGCTATGCGTTGTCTTTGTGGTGTTACCCTGCAATTCGTGTTTTAGCCTCTCCCTTTCCCTGTAGCACTACCTGAACTGGAGAACTACTCAAAGCAGTGATCAAAGACAAAATTAATTCATCATAGATGCTTAGAAATCCTTGAATATAGTTGCTAAGAAACTATAAAATGTGTCTGTAAAGAAATGATTTCTGTAATGTTAGTTTATGGAAGTACCTAGCCTGTATTCCTAAAATTGCCTGCTAGTTAATTGGGGGACTAATGAATCGGACATGTAAGATGAGCAAATGCAGATTGGGAAAGTCTCTTAGAACAAGAAGGCTACGGAATCCAAAGTTACCTGTTGAGAAAGCCTTGAAGGAACTTGTACTGTGGGAGGAGGCACAAGTATCATAACAATATCTACAGAGAATAAACAGTAACTCATGATGTTAGATTCTGGTTTCTGTATCATTAATTGAAATTACTTTTAGTGTGGCAACTCCAGCTGAAGAGGAAGTCTGACTTTGAGAACCACAGTTCTCAAATGCTTTTAGATAAGATGCAGAGGACAGAAACTAGAGGAATTCTGTTTCACTCACTTTGCAAGGATTATGTTTGTACTCCTGCAGCATCTGTGGGGGAAATTGATGATTGTTTACGAAATATTAGAAAATTATTTGATGTTTTTCATGAGCTGAAAGTAAAGAAGGCTGCCAACACATGGGACTGAGATACATGCACAAATTCTTCGTGAACCACCAGTGATCCATAGATAAATTCAAGTTTCAGCAGTAGTGGACTGCATACAGCCTCATGCAGTATTCTACCTATCGTATCTAATCAAATGTCAATTTAGATGAAAGATGCACAGCTGATGCTTTTTTAAGACCAAATCTTTATGCTTATAGTAGCATGAAGACTGTAAAGAAGATGAGACAATTAACAATATCAAATATATCGTGGCTTATCACAGAATCTAATCCTTGTAACATTTATGCCATTCCTACTGCTCTGTGTTGAAAATGCCCTTTTTTCATTTCCCATGCAACAAAACTCATCTTTTACTGTACTCTTGCTGTTTTTTTGCATATAGTCTGTAATTACTGTTGATGTCACGTAGATTTTTTTTTTTTTTTTTCTTGTCCTTTCTGTGGATTTTTCCTTTAAATCTGAGTTCTGTAGTGTATCACGAATAAGGCTGTGGTTTTAGATGCATTACTGTGGACAGTCATAGCAAGCAAGTCATAATTTCTTGCTAAGTTATAGCCTTTCTCTGTAGGGACACATCATGGTGTATGTGTTTGCATTGAAGTGTTTTTTGCAGATTGAAAAGCTTAAAACTCGAAAGCTGTGTGTGAATTTTTTTGGACTTGCAATTCAGTAGAACAGTTTCACTGTACAAACAGCAATTGAATATATAAGAACTGTAGAACATGGCTTACAACTCTTTAACAGGATTGTGTATTTTTACTCAGAGTATTCATGAATTATGAACAAAAAAGATCTAAAAATTAATTTCTAATCATAAATAATGAATATTTAAAAAATAGGGTTAAACTGGCATAATACATTATTTACAAAAAATGTTTATCCAATTTTTTCTGTGCTTATGGAATGGTAAGACATTTTAAAATGTATGAAACAGCATAGTTAATTTTTTATTTTATGAAAAAACTACACCATCAAGTCCCATGGTAACTTCAAATTAAAGCTGTTATTTCATGGAAAATGTATTTAATTTATGTGATGGAGAAATCTGTAGAACTTTAGGCAAGCAGCCAATTAATGACTTTTAACCATATCATCAAGGCAACTTTACACTCACGGGAATGTTTCTGCAAAAATTATGCATGCTGCCCTAAAAGCAATAATAGTCCTGAGCAGTATTTAACTTGGAGGAAAAGAATCAATCGGTATTTGTACTGCTAAGAATGCATTCATGAATTTTGTGTTTTCTTTTTTACTCTTATCTTTGCTCTGTTTTAATTATGAATGAAAAGGAGTTATCAGTAGGACTTAAGAAGTGTCTGCTGCTAAACCACTCAAAACTCATGTAATAAATCAAATAAGGTTTGAGATGTATGGAAAATACTCTTAATGGATTTACCATGAATCCTTTAAAAAGAATATATAAATATAATCTCAGGTCTAGTCCTTCTAAAATCAGTGCAGAGACGGCTGCTTTTCTCAGAGGGCAGATTGGAATGTATGGGAAATTATTGTAGTCCAAACTTAATTATTGTCATTATGCCCATTTTAGATGATTTTTGCTTTTTTAAAATTAATGTATATCGGTTAGTTAATGGAGTTACTTCTGATTTATGTTGATATAAAGGAGACCATAAGCTAATTACTTTCACAAACTTTCCAACATTCTGCTATAACGTTATTTACTAAACATTTATGGAGTGGGCTGTGAGTCAATGCAAGTCTGATGCTAAGAAGCTTAGAATGAACTTGATGATTCAAACAGGACTTTTTCCTTTTGTATGGAAAACTGATTATGCAATCAAATTCATGTAGCAAGTCCTTGATACGTACATCAGAAAATCTACTAACAACTTTGGGAGCTGAATATTAGCTATCTTTACTCTGTTTCCTTTACAAAACTGAACAGAAGCATTTGAAAGATCTCCTATCAGAGGTTAAAAGAGCCAGCCAACCAACCAAATCCTCTTCCAAAACCCAGAAAACAAAACCAAAACCAAAGCCCAACTGACCAAGCAAAAAAACCCAACCCCAAACAAACCAAACCAGTGGAATTCAGGCAGTGCAAATGTTTGAGTATTTTACTCGTAAGCCCTTGAACAAATATAAATGTGCTTGGATTAACTGATGGCATGCAAATGAAGTTCACTTTAAACAAAAATTTTAAAATATTGTTCCTATTCTGAATATTAACTAATAACTCAGTGTGACTATAAAAAAGCTTAAGAATCTGGTGGAGTAAACTGAGGTGTAGTCATGAAACATCTTTTTTGACAACTTGTGTGTAGTAGCCTACATTTTTCATGGGATAGGATGAATTTCAGCATGTTTCTTCTAATGTAATTTCAACTTTTAAAATTTCTCCTTTTGGGTTCAGTTTCTAAAACCTAAGTGTTCTGTAGGTTAACTTTCTAAATTATAAGAAGCCAATATAAAAATTTTGCTCTGAGCAATGTCTATTTCATGTAAATTCTGAGTAGATAGCTGCCTTATTTTTCAGTTACAAATGGAAGTGGGGATGGCTTTTTCAATGTATACTTTGCATTTCTTTTTCCTGTTGGTGAATTTTTCATGGACTCTCATTTCTGTTCCACATAATATCAGAGTATATTTGTCACAGTATCATCTTGGACATGACTCACGCCCTGCAGGACATACTACTTTCTATTATCTTGATAGGGATCCTACTGTCACTAGGTTTCCAATTTATGTACTTGAAGAATCTAAACGAGCTGTGATGAATCTGGGACAAATAATTCTCGTGACACTGAGATTTGTTTGTTTAAAATCGGGTTTGCAAGGCATTTAAGCATGCACTTTTTTTTTACTGCTCAATAAAGCAGTTAATCATATTTTAAAGTATAAGCATGGATTGAAGTACTTTATTGAATCAGATCCTTTGAAGTTCACTGACCTGTACTAAATTGGGAATTTCATAGCTGGCTGTACAATTAAACTTTGACTCCAGGGGATATTTAGGTTCAAATTTCTCATTAGGAAGTAATTCTGAACTGAGCTTTTTTTCTCTTCATGAATGCAAATAAGCTGTGAAGAGGTTAAACAAAAATTTTATTTTGGAATTAAAATCAAACTTCTATGCGTGTTTTTTCTCACTTATTTCTCTGTTTCAGTGAGCAGTATATTTGCTCGTAGCTTAACTTCCAGTTAATCTTTGAACCTTCAGCAAACTTTTTCACTTGTTCTAAGTTCTATTCATATTAAAAATACCTTTTTTTTCATTTGTTCCAGTAGCTTCTGAATTGTCTTTAAGAAGATAAAGGGAGACAGCAACATGATGTAGAGTTATATTCTACAAAATCCCATTAATACTGAAAGCTCACTCTGATGCCTGAAGTATTAAATTTGGCAACTAATGAATGCTTTCGCACACCAATGAAGTGACACTCATTGAAAATAATTGAGATAGAGTCACAAAAAATAGATACTGAAAGCCCTACTCAGTTGCCAAGAATACCCCTGGGCTTAGTGTAGTATACTCATTACTGCTGGAACGATGGTCAAGATTCCCAGCCGCCAAGTATTGATGTAGCTCCACTGGAGTCTGCAATACTTTTTTTGGTTCATGTTATTTGAAGATTTTCCTCCAGAACTGACAATATTAAATAATACCTGATGATATAAAATCCATGAATTGGAAACTTCAAAATTTAATTCACAGTATTTACATCACTAAGTGTCATATTTTATAAGCAGGGCTTTGCTACAAGCATAATAATAAAATGTGAATGTGTATCTGACTTGTTCTGTGTTGGATGTTTTTAAGAGAGCAAAGAGGAATCTCTTAAAAAGTAAATTCAGGGGCCTCCCTACGTTATCACTGACTATTTCAAAATGAAGATTTAGAGTGCCTTCTTTGTGCACCAGATTCCCTTGCAGCCAAGAAGGCCAATGGCATCCTGGGGTGTATTAGAAGGGGGGTGGTTAGTAGGTCCAGAGAGGTTCTCCTCCCCCTCTACTCTGCCCTGGTGAGGCTGCATCTGGAATATTGTGTCCAGTTCTGGACCCCTCAGTTCAAGAAGGACAGGGAACTGCTTGAGAGAGTCCAGCACAGAGCCACAAAGATGATGAAGGGATTGGAACATCTCCCTTATGAGAAAAGGGTGAGGGAGCTGGGTCTCTAGCTTGGAGAAGAGGAGACTGAGGGGTGACCTTATTAATGTTTATAAATATTTAAAGGGTGAGTGTCATGAGGATGGAGCCAGGCTCTTCTCAGTGACATCCAATGATAGGACAAGGGGCAATGGGTGGAAGCTGGAACATAGGAGGTTCTGCATAAATATGAGGAAGAACTTCTTCATAGTGAGGGTAACAGAACACTGGAACAGGCTGCCCAGAGAGGTTGTGGAGTCTCCTTCTCTGGAGACATTCAAAACCTGCCTGGCTGTGTTCCTGTGTGACCTGATCTAGGTATTCCTGCTCCGACAGGGGAGTTGGATTAGATGTTCTTTTGAGGTCAATCCCTAACATTGTGTGATTCCTGTGGACTCTTCTTCCACAGTCAGACATGATTAATCCTCTATTCATCAAGGATTTTGAAAATGGGATAGTTCACTCTTGTGGTTTTTGTTTGTGGTTTTGTTGGTTTGGGTTTTTTTTTAATTTTTCAAAAAGCCAATGCTCCTCTGTCTGGGATTATCTGGGCTTGATCCTTGCATTTTACTTGCAGTTTTCTTGCTCTTAGTTGTAGTGATGGAGCAACATAGACACCTAATATAAATAATTACTCCCTAAGATATATGCATGTGACTGGTTTCAGTGCTGGTGATAACTTTGGAAAGATCAGGCCTTATTCTCATGACCTAATTTGATCTGGCTTGGAAAACTTGTTTGCAGCCAAATTGGAACTTGTATGTTTCACCCTGTGAGCAGCAACCACATCCATCTGTTTCATCATGTAAAGAGCAGCAACAAACACTCTGATGGTGATGGATAAATGTCTATCGCAATATAGCAGTGTGTTACTGTGAATGAATAGTCTGAATGAGAGGTTTTCATGGACGCACTGAAGAGGAAGCATCTCAAAACAACATTACAGCCAGACAATTAGGATACAAATGATGTATGCAATATGGTCATATAACTGCACATCACACATACATGATGTAGAGATGGCTATGGAAAATACTCACTTTTTCACTTGATTCTGCTTCCTTTTGGCTTCTGCACCCCTTTGGTGCATAGCAGGGAAGTAGGTATTTGTGTTTAGTGGAAGAAATTATACTGACTAACAGACACAAGCATTTTACTCAAATTTATCATAGACTATTGCCAAGTAGACTGACAGACAATCACTACAAATGGTGCATTAAACATTTAATGAACCCAGGCTGAACTCCTGGCCCTGTTGAAGCCAATGGAAGTTTTGCGTGGTTTTTGGGGAGGGTGAGGTTGGTAGAGGGCGCATGATTTTATACTGGTTTCTAGTTGTTTGTTAATCACTTAGAAAAAAATTAGAAATTATGCCTTAAAAAGAGCATCCTTTTCCTTTGTACAATTCCTTCATAGACATTAGAGTTCACCACAAGCAAATATGGTGTTCAACAGGGGCTGAGGAGGACATTGCCAGACCTGGTTTCCAAAGTAGATGATGATATTTCTATAACATGTGTGTATTAGTGCAGCCCATATGTGACGTTCTGTAGAAGACATATGTGCTGGCCTTGTGTGCTCATATAATTTTGAAAAGTACAGTAGCTGTTATCCTAAAATGTGAAAGGAATAAAACAAGACTGTTGATTTTGTTGAAGGCTCTTGATGAGTAGAAACAACTTGTGAGCACTAAATATTAATAGTAAACTAAATGCATTTGGCTTGGGGAACAAATTCATGTATGTGAGTGATGGGAGGGAATAAAATCCACTCTTGTAGTGAGATGGAAGTGTTGTGTTCAGTCACTGTCTTAAACTAATGAAACCATCTAAGGTTTGATGGATGCTCCAAGATGTGAGGTTTGGTGTGGTGATGTTACATCCTTCCTTCAACTGAAGTTGTAGAAATTAAAGCAATGGGATGTACAAAATAGCATATTCTGACCTGGAGTGGATTCCCAGTGAGAGCTTAGGGAATGGGATCTGAGATATTGAAGGTGATATTACTGTGAGTGATTGTTTCTTATTTTATACATGTATTGAAAATGAATATTTTATATATGCATTGCAAATGAATATTTTTGGCATGAATATTGATGGCATGAATTATAAATGAAATTTTAAATTGGTTTTTAATAACTTTGTAGTAACTGACATGTACTGTGCTTTCTACAGTTCCCTTTATTTGGGGAAAAATGCATTTTTGTTTCATGTTAAGACCATGTAAAACCCCAAGCGATTACATTATTCACCCCACGCTATGATGACATGGGTGTGAGATCCTCTTGCAGATGGGTTCAGCCAACACCACCACAGCTGCAATGGCGCCCAGGGGGAGGTAAGGAGTGGGTGAGATTCCCCTTGGGCTGCCTGTGCCATGCCTGTGCCGTGGTGTTTGTGGAGCTTTCACATCTCCCCAATGACTCGCGCTGTGTCCACGGCCTCCTCAGAGCCCCGCGCTCCGCCCACCTGTGATGTCATAGTAAGGAGGGGCTTTTCTTCTGCAGACTCCTCCCTCGGAATCTCCTTCATCACCATGGCAACAGCCTTATCTGCCGCCCTAGCGCCTTTCCCCTACAACAGCGAAATCAACAATGGCGCGAGTCAGCAGCAAGCCTGGCAACAACCACTTCCCCAAAACACACCCCAGAACCATCCCGTTGTTAAACTGATGGTGTTTACAGCTGGAAGCAAAGCTTAGTTGAAAGTAGAATACACAAACACTGTTTAAAAATAATAATAAATGATCTGTGAACCTGCTAGTGAACAACATGGTTGGGGTTTAGACATAGTCTTATGACTAGTTAGAGTTGCCCCATTGAAGTCAACGGGAATACTGCGCTGCCTTGCTGAGTCAAGGCTGGTTGGAAATATTCCAGTGTGAATGGAAGGGTTTGGACCTTTTGCAGGATAGGATCTCCATAGAAGTGAGGTTTGGAGGGCCAGTCTCTTGATTTAATTTTAGTTATCTAAAAGCTCGTATCTGAAATAATTTTTTTTTCTTAAAAATAGCATAATGCTGGTTTTGCAAATAAAGCAGAGTTCCTCGTAGTTCATTGAGGCAAACTCTCCCTGAAATTTGAATATATAAACTGTAGGGCTGCCCCGCAGTGTTTATAGCTCTAGTAACATTTTAAAAAGCAATGACATCATATAAACAGTCTGGTTTTTTGCTAACAGAATATATGGAGCCAAATTCTGCCATCATAGGCATTGCTATAGTCCTCCCAAAAATCATAACTGCTGTTGAGCTTAGTGTAAGGACTTTTTTTAAAACCTCACTTTTCTTAAAGTTCACTTCATATGTTGTAAATATTCAAGACTAAGTTAAAATATTTTAACTTTATTTAATATTTTAGCCAAACAAAAAAATGCACTAACGTTCTGCACCATACTCTTTGAAGCCATGCTCTTTATTTAAAAAGTATATTTATCTTCTTGAATTCATACAGATTTCTGTGTTTTGATCTGTTATACTCTTGCAAGTGACAGAGAAAGTCTGAGCATACATGTCAGGCATAGCAGCAGACCTTTATTATGCTAGTGACACTGGACATGTCCTTACTATTCTACTTTAGAAGGTCCCGTTGATTTCTGAGAAAGTTTTAGCCATGCAAAGACTGCAGGATCTGGCTCCATAAAAGCAGGATTTTACACTAGGCTTATATTTAGGTACTTAAAAGTCTTTACTATGACATCATATTCTAGAATTACTTTCATTAACACTACTCTGTGTCCAATAAGAACCACTATTACTTATACTGAACTACAGGGTTTTTTTCAGAAACATTTCATCGATTGCAGGTAAAAACATTATATACTATTGTGTTTTTTGAACAGATTTTATTAATCATCGGGTCAGTCTTAGGTTAGCTTGCTTGTGCAACACATCACAGTTACCCTACAGAGAGTTCTTTGCATGCTGCAAGAAATTCTCAGAGCGGAAGTGTCATAAATGATAAGCATGCTGGATTTGTGATGCCTTTGATATCCAAAGAACTGCAAAGTCATTGTAAAATTAAATATGTTTAATTCAATGATAATTACTTTTAGTTGGTAAGCATATCAAAGGTTCTTGGCCAATTATGTCTTTACTCTGGTCATGATTCATATAACATATTCCAGGTCTATGAAGCTTGTTTCTAGTATGACGTGTGGAGCTATCATTAGCTAGCACCAATAACATGCTATTTGATCTTTATAAAACGTAGTCCTTGTGTGCTGAGTGCTCGAACAAAATAGTTTATCTGCTAGAAAGGATGCATTGGAAAGCATGCAGTGCTTTTTATTTCTTGCAGAGTAAAAACCCACCAAAGCAAAGGTCAGGTCACTTTTTTGAAGACAGAGCCACTTTTTCTTCAAGGTTTCACCTACTGCCTGAAAAGAGTCATGATACTCGTATTAGTGCCTGCTGTCAGCCTTTCATAAACATAACTGCAAAACCCTGGGAGTGGTTGATACCATATATAAAATCCGTCTCCTCAGTTTAAAGTGGCTATAGTACACTGTAGAATAGTAACCTGATGAATACCTCTGTGCTATTTTTTTATTAACAAACTTCATATATTTGCTAGTAAAGCAAGTGGTTAGATACTACTTTTTTTATTAGGTCTTTCTTTTAGCTTTCCTAAAAGACTACATAGAAGTCAGGTTGATTTATTTCTGGCTACTGGGCCTATGCTATGAAAAACATTATTCTGAAACTAGAAGTGAGTAGGCAATTTCCTGGATACCAAAGAGAAAGGCACTGCAGTGAAATAGCTTAAATTCTCAGATTCTGGTGGAGAGATACACAGGTGACCAATTCATTGGAAAATCCATTTTGTTTTTCTGGTAACTAGAAATGGATTTTGTTGTTCGATGTAAGGTACGTAAGCTTGAAAATTTTGATCTGTGTGTTTGCTGTAGTGAATACCGTATATTCAGTCCTTGCTTATGAAGTGATTAGGCAGAAGAATTGGAGAGGAGTAAAACCAGTTTTTCTGTGACCGGGATAATCATGTTACTGCTGTGAACTGCAGCTGAAATGATAATCTCTAGCACTTTTATTGCAATAACCACCAAAGGATTCTTTTTTAAAGGTGCTATTTACTTGGCCTCCATCAATATGAAGTATTGTTCCTTAGCATTTTGACTTACTATATATATTTATCTGTTACAGTAGCTTATTACTCAAACCCTCTAATTCTGTAACAGCTAATTTTGTAGTTGCAAGGTCTGTAAAATAAACAGTTTGTAGATAGTGCAGGTTTGCAAGGTAAGTTATTTTCTCATATAAACAGTTTAATAACTTGGTAAATAAATTTCATTATTCTCTATTTGTCTGTAATATATATAGACGGAGATAATTGTAATGCAGAGCACAACAACCTGTGTACGAATTGATGAAGGACAAAAATATTATTTGATTTCATGGAACATACTGCTTAAGAAAGACTGAGAAACATGCCAGTATTTCATCATTTGATACACTTAAAATGAAATGGTTCCTTCAGGTAATGCCTCCAGAGCAAAATAAGGAGCACAGTTCAGACTATTCCCATGATGCTAAATATTTATAGTAGAATTGGATTCAAAACTTAATAACAGTTTGTCTGGGTTTATCCTTCAGGATCAGATAATGGATAACAATAGACATTTCCAAAGGAGTTTGCTCATTTGGCAGGATTTTGTAAGGAAATACTCTGTTGGGTTTTTTTTGCAGTTGGTGTTTCTGAATAGTCCCAAATTAAATTTTGTACAAGTCACACTATTTAGATGTGGTCTTAGTAATGAGTATTTAATTAAACTACTGTCAGGGCGTATTAATGTAAATTTATAGACCAGCATACTGTTTTGGTTTTTTTAATCATTGATGCATATAACTTTGTAACAATGCTTATGTACAAAAAGCTTTTCTTCTTTAAATACATGGGACCAATAGATCACCTTCAAGCCATAAGGAGCAGAGTAGTTTGAATGAATACATGGTCATACTTGAAACACCATATAAATCTGTAATTCTTTTCTTCATTACACTTTTTTGAAAATTAGTTCTTGTATATGTAAAGCCAGTGGCCACTGCCTTGTAAATATTTAACATCTTGACAACAGTATTTTAACTATAGTGATTCATTATAGACATTCTTTGTCATCTTCTATGCAATAAAAGGATTTTATCTAAATCCGTAACATAATTACAAATTCACTTTTGACAAATATTTAAGGTACTTGAGTTCCAAATTCAACTTTCAGGAATATTGGTACCACTTATTCTTGTGAGAAAGTGAACAGAAACAAATAGAGTGATAGGATTTTTTTAAAAATACATATACATCGAGAAATAAATTATGCCTTTATATAAACCTGTGGTGTTCCATTTAGTTTCCAAAGGTTCTACTGAACTGTTTCAGCTTTACATGACACGCTATAATGCATCACTATTCACTGAGCTATTGAAAATCATCTCAACGTGGACATGTTTAAATTTCAGGTCTTATAAAATAGAAGTTTTAACACAGCTTCCCATGTAAAGAAATTTAATAGGAAAAAGTGATATACAAACAGTGCTAGTACATGTAAGATATGATTACTGATTTCATGTGGCATCCTTCCTTTCTAGCTGAGGGGAAACAGAATAACAATTTGCTCTATTTATGAATATAATGCCAAAAAAGTGACCAGCTGTCCTGAACTTTTCACATCGGAATATTGAAGTGTGTTAAAAAGCAAAACCACATAAAAAATCCACCAAGTACTTCTCAGTCCAGAATATCTTGAAGCATTGACCTGCTTTTTTAATAGCTTTAATATGTTGGGGAGGGGTTTCATAAAGCAAACTTTATGAAAGATGCATTAGTGGTAACTTTAAGTTGTAGGAGCTGTAGTCCTATGTTAGGAGAAAGAACAGTTAGACCTACTGTCTGTATTGAACTTGGGATGCTTGGCTGCTGTCCAGGCCCCCAGGCAGCTGATATATTAGACTTATAGTACCAATTAAGCAGCCTATTCAAAATGCCTTTATGCACCACAAATCTTTGTGTTTTGTGCAATTTAAAAATAAAAATGAAAGGACAAACTTGGCTTTACTGTTAAAAACTATGCAGCACTAACATTTTTACCTCTCAAAATGAGCACGTACAGCTATGCAATGGTACTGTGAGAGTTCTAGTGTCCACAATACAACTGTGAGCTCTTCATTTCACATAGGATCTGTGTTTATTACTTTGTATTTTTCCCTTCTCAGGTTTTTCTGTTCATGTTTTCTTCATATGTCTGTCTTATATATGCTTTTCTACTCTTTTCTAGTGGTGGTATATCTTGCATTTTGTATATCATTAAAATAATATGAAACCATATGGTGAGGCAGTTTTATGAACCAATATAAGATGGATATTTAAACAGAAAATTCTGTTTCATCAAAGCTCTTGTAGTTTTTTATTATGAGCTTAAAGTGAGGTATATATCTAAGGTACATGGGAACATATTTCCTGTAGGCAGTGCTCAGTTGACTGTAGTGTGAAGATGTGAGCAAGCTGTACGTCCTGAACTGGAAGCAGTATTGTCAAGGCATACTATCTTTCAGGACCTGAGCTAGTATTTCCATATTGTATTTGCATCCTTTGGAACCTCTTATCAATCTTTCTGTTGGTGATGGATGAACCTCTCCTGACTCATGACCTTTAGTAATTCGTTCGGGTGAGATTATGAGGAAATGCAGATAGTGATGGCTACAAGATAAGGAATCATATGTAGGAAGGTTTGCCTAAGAAGTATTTTACAGTAAAGCAGCTAAATCCATATTGGCTGAGTTCAAAGTGTATTACTCATCTTTCATTCCTTTCCTTTTTCGTTCTTATGTGGATGGAATAACAGATTTCAGTATTAATATGGGAAGACTTCTACTTTATTGAGTACAAGAAAATTAGCAGAGAAAGAGATAATAGCTGATAAAAGGTAATTAGCACAAACGTTTGCATTCACCTTCATTGGATTGTGACTTGTGTCCATTTAAATGTCAATACTGTGGTTAAATTGCATTCCAGTTGGAGAAGCAGTTGCATTGAAGTGGCATTGTTAGGTTTTCTGTTTATTGACCATCAGTAACTGTTGCATTAGGTGTGCTCCCTTCAGAAGCTGTATCATTCTGATGCACGTAGATTCATTTTGAAAGCCAAGTGGGAATGCTTCAAAAGCATCTCCAGTGAAACCACTGCAAGACCCATTTTGCTCTAAAGAGCTTATGCAAAGCTGTTGTACTTAATGCATCTGAAGATATATTATGATCCAGAAACTGCTGTGCCCTGTTACATCTTGATATCACTAATGTTTCTCATTAAAAAAAAAAAAAAAATGCAATTAGATATAGCAACATAGAAGTATTTTGGCCTCGCATAAAAGGCAATCTCCAAGTACCTAATGACAGTCTGTCTTTGGTCTTGGACTCCAGCTTTTGCAGAGAAAAAAGCTGATGATCCGGAGAGAGATCAGTCTGTGGGTTGTTCTCTCTTTTATTACTTCTTCACTTGGGACTAATGAGACTCTGAAAAGTGTATGACAATATTTTTATCTACGCATAAAAGACAACTAGAAGTACAACTGTGCCCGCAATATGATGAAAGTTCTTTTTAAAAAGAATGTGTTGCAGGTTCTGATGTTAAAATGGTATAATCTATGTTGTCCCTGCCTGGAACATAGAAAAAATGTGTATTTTTCCCAGTCTTTTCAATCATAAGTGCTTTGTTCTTCTTGTTCCAGATATCATTATAAAACCATTCACTTCAGCTATACGTGTGTGCAGCCAAAAAAGGAATTAGGTCCCACTAACCCAATCTTCTTGTTTGTGAATACTTTCTCTAGGTTGGACAGAGACTCATTAGACATTTAGAATGAGAAAGAGGGGCAAAGAAACAAACATAATTTAAAAGAACAAAATATCTCTCACAGAGCTATAAGAAGCCTCTGCATGCATACTAATATGATTGTATACTGTAGTTACAATTCTATTAGTCTTCTCATAGAGAAGACCATTTAAGTGTTGAAACTGTGGGTTTCTGTGCAGAAAAGAACTGGCACACCTGTAGAGAATATAACAGAAATTTTTATCAAAACTGCTGGATGGACATAGCAGTTGTCTGTTGTTTCCTCTGGCTTTGATATTATCAGATTGAAAGAGTCTGTGCTGCTTATTGCCACTGAAGGGATGGTTTTACTCTTGTTTTGAAAGCCCTTAAGGAAGGACGTATTATTTCGGAAAGGTGGAATCATGTTGAATAACGGCAACTGTTCTGAGGCCCTGTTAATTCAGAGTTGGATAAAATTCTGCATACTGTTTTGAATAATAAGATATGTATTCAGATAAATGAATTGGTATATGTCTTCTGCTAGGTGCCTACTTTCAGAACCATTAAAAACTTGTATTACTTCTAAAACAATTGTTTATTTTGATTATTCTGATTTTGTTTATGAAAGACAGGTTGGGCATAGAAGACAGTTTGTAATATATTCTCATCAGCATTAACTCTTATTGAAGATTAGGATGAAAATCTCAGGATCTGAGTTCTATAAATCTGGGGTAAACATTATGTGATCAAAATCCATGCCTTCAATTTAATTCTTTCATATAGATTTTTTTTTTGTGATTTGTGTATAATAATTGCAGGAAAAGATTTAATTCTGTTTAGATTTTTGTTTTTGTTTGGCTCTTTTGTTAAATGCCTGACTCAAATGCTACACTAAAAGATTGAAAAATTTTCTTAACGTGAAATGCTAAATATATGTGATTCTATTACATAAAAGGGTACAAAGATGTTGAGGCAGAGAATGAATGGAACAAAAACAGTAAAAAAGGGTAGATGGAAGGTTATGATCTGGATTTGTTTCGAAGCAGATTGTTGTTTCTTTCTCATCAGGCCTATGATAGGACTTCTACATGTTAAATAATGAAAACACATCATACTAGATGGCAGGTTTGAAAATAACAACAGATCAGGATAATTTACGGTTGAAAAATAATTTTAGAACTTATTTTCTTGACCTATTGCAGTTCTCTTCAGCCACCCTTCTGAATGCTGCCAGGATAGATTTAGCACTGTCTGTAATACAAACGTTTGATTCTCACCATAATATAAACATTTGACACCCTTGAATTTATTATGTCATTTTTCTGCTGCAACCTTAAGATTTGTGTCATTCCTACAGTGAATGGGGACTAAAGTAGAACTGTTAGAGCACTTTGGTAACAAAGGGGCTTTATGCTCTATCCTTGACCCCAAATTCATTCTGTCACTCTTGTGCTGTGTGTTCTTGGTAACAAAAGTTTCTGAATCTTAGTGTACTTGCTTGCCATTTATCAGACAATAGCAATAGCAGATGAGGCAGTGGAATAACAGTGTGCCTGGAAAATAACTTAATGTCCCTGACCTGGAGATAGCCTATGCACACAGTTTCAGCTTTGGAATGATCTCATCTGAAGTACTGAAGTATATTAATATAACAAAAGTAGCACTAACAACATCATATAAGCCCATTTAGAGAGGGTTATGCTACTGTCCCTTCACTCAGCCCCATGTTTATCACACAGTTTGGAAAGCTTCAGGAAGCAAGTTCTTAAAATTGAAGTATTATGAATGTACCCTTAAAAGATATTCTTGATTCTTTGTTTACTATTAATGTTGAGAATAGACTTTTTTACTCTAATATTGCCAAAATATTGTAATTACAAAAATGAAGAAATGTAGGTGCACTAGTAGAAAATTACTCCTAGACCTAATTAGAAGTTCAGCTGTCTTGGACAATTAAAAGCTCATTCTTCTATCTTTACTGTTTAAGATAATTTTGTAGCATGTTTTTCCTTCGCACTTCGTGGAGAGTCCGTGCCTTTAGATGCCACAAACCATGTCAGTTACATTTGTACAAATGTGCCCTTTTGTATATGTTTGCAAGTAGTCTGTATTCTTTCTGGTTTCAGTAGATTTAATTTCATTTTACGTCAATGACAATGATTAGCATTTGGCCTGTTCTACAAGGACCTGAAAGCAACATCTCTTTTTCTTATAGACTGCACATCACTGATACCAGATATGCTTTGTATTGTTCTCTTTAAATAAGCATTCACCCTCTCCTATATCAAGTTACTGTAATGCAATCAAAAGCACTATATTTCATAGGATTTTTTAGCTCTTTACTTATTTTTGCATACTTATAAAGTAACAAGCATCTATGGAAGAAAAAAAAAGAAAATAGTGTACTTATAGCAATGTTTATAAAGCACACTATGTTTTGCAGTCCACATGTTCTTAGGTTGTCAGGTTCCTCATTAGAGAAGTAAGGTGTCTATTTTTTTTTCTCTGTAATTCAACAGTATTTCAAAATTGACTTATTTCCTGTCTGTTTGGGGATGTCTACAAGTCTGCAGTATAACTGAACTGGTGGTGAGTCCACACTTTTTATAGCAACTATTTAAACCAATTTAGGTTGGCTGGTAGAGTCGTAATTTTTTTTACTTAATAAAAACTCTGTGAGTACCTACAGCATGATATCTGTGACCAGGTACTAAAAAGCAGCTGGTAATGGTAAATGCCTCTTACAGAGAGGTTCTTGATTCTCAAAATGTCTTAATTAGGATTTTACATGCAAAGAATTGTTAAATCATCAATTATACTTGCTGAGAAGCTTCTTTAGCACTTACTTTCTTGGGATGTAAATGATACTGCTTGTATTTCACAATTGGCTTCTGGTACATAGAAAATCCCTGGGATGTATTGTCACACTAATTAGTGGATCCTGCCTCTTCAGCAGAGGTGTCAAATGTAACACCAGCCTGTCCTTGTAGTTAAAGCTAGACTAAATCATCCCTGTAGTTCAAGGCATAGTAACCTAATGCTGTGGAGATTAAGTTGCCTGACAATAGCACGACAGCTATTGTTCAGAAATATTTCTCCTCAGAGGTTCTATAAAAAAAAAATTTGCATTAATCTTGTAGTGCAGTGCTGTACACTGCCTGTGTCCTCTTCTATGAGAGCACATTCATTTAGCAGGGACTGCTCTTGAACACCAAAGTAAATCTTGATCAAGTGAAAGCACAGGGATGAGCTAACAGCTTTCTGAAGTGCTTGTAGGCAGCCTCATTAAATGTGCTTATAATCAGAATTAACAAGCTGGTATCTAAGGGAAAGGGGTGCAGCAGCTTGCTTGTATTTGCTGCTTGTACTGGGTAGGAGGCTGGGATGTAGCTGACAAACATGTGGAGGGAATTACGGGTATTTCTGGCACCCCAGCATGGGTGAGATAGGTGTTAGGCCTAGGTGTAGAGGATAAGTGGTGGAGTTTCAAATATATGTATCTGTTTGTATCTTGACTTTGCTTTCTACTAACTGAGAAGGGCAACTGAGCCATCATAGGAAGATAAATATTAATTTGCTGTTGGTATAGTCCAGCAGTGATTCACTATATTGTCTCCTGATGGGTTTAGGAAGAGAGTAGAGAGGCCTTAGATAGATTTTCTAGTGACAATGCTCTAACTGTCTGAAATCGGTCCATCAGGCAGCACTCTGAATTTTGTATTCACTGAAACACACTGCTGCTCCATTTCACTCTGAAGAACTTGTAAATAAGGAAGTCTTGATCCAAACTTGACTCTTTCCCATTAAGCTTCAGACACTTCATGTTAATGAAACCGCAGTGAAATGATGTGAAAGATGGCATTGTCAACTCAGATCAATAAAAATTGCTTGAATAAATACATAGGCATATGCTTAGACTGGCAAGGACTGAAAGATGTTTTTCAGCCCAAATAGTATGAGCATAATTGAGGTAAAAAAGAAACTGTCGCAGATGGTGATAGCAGTGAGAGGCCTGGTGACATGTGCTTCAACCCAAAGTTTGCTACAGGAGAGTTACTGAGGTAGGATAATGTACCAGAGCAACTGCCAAGATCTCAGGCTCTACGAAACATACTAATTAACCTTGCATATTTGTAAAGAGAGTGAATCGAATCATTCCTTCCTGTGGAGAGATGTTCATGAATAGAAAAGTAAACTGAGAAATGTGCATGTTGGTCTTAAGGGATCAGTGCCAACGACCATTGGGCAGGGATGAGGGAATGGGGATCTCCAGGAGTGAGGCAGCCTGTGATATTGGCATGGTGTAGCTACCTCATGGTCAGGGTAAGGAGGAATTACCTATAGATATTTAAATGACTGGTAGAATTGGAAATACCGGTGCGTTCCTGTAGGGGAGGGTGTTACCTTGGCCCCTTATGAGCTGCCTTGTTTGAAACCCTGCCAAGCTGTGGTTGATCTATAAAGGCTGAACTAAGAGTATACACAGCACAGCCAAGGATTTTCTTTTTCCCACTCCTGTTCACACCTTGATGTAAAGTGCCCTTGGAGTCATTAGCAGCCAATAAAAAACTCAAGCAGGTGAGTCATGGTCAGTGAAGCAGAAAGTATAGCTTAGAGCTGTTTTCACACACTCTTCTGAATTGCACTGTCATCTCATCGACTACACGAGGTTTTTTTCACATTTTGCCTCATTTCATTAATAAAATAAGTTTCTTTGGCCAGTAACAGTGCTGATGATTGAAGATAGTTTGGCTAAGGTAAACTAAGAACTTGTTCTTATTTCCTGACATTTTCCTTTCAAATGTTACTGTGTTATCCTGAAAGTGTTGAAAACAAACCCCTGTTTCTTTCATGCCTCTGTGCTCTCACAAGTAGAGGAATAACTCCTTGTATGCCTGCTGAGGCTGTTGCTATTTTCTCCAAAAGGTTGTTTTTTTTTGGTGTTGGCATTTATGTCAAATGCTGACCTTTTATTTCTTTATTGCTTGGGACAATATAGTTTAAATTTTAATCTTCATGAGTGAGAACTCAACAATATTAAGAGTGAGGACTCAACATTATTAACTGTGTATTATTTCTGTGTACTGACTTTTTTATTTATTTTTGCACTCTGTAAGCATCCTGACAATACCAGGTGCTGTGAGTCTTTAGAAACTCACTTCAAGATCTGCTGGCAAATGTTAAAAATATGCACGTTAGTTTCCATACATATAGATAACTGGAAATCAGTTGTTCATAAAATGAGACAGTCTTCTGTGCAAAAGTGAGATTTTTTGAGAGTAAATGTCGATCAGAGACATACACAGAGAACACAAGAAAGTGCTTGTATTTTGTGCTGCATTTTGAAATTTCAGGATAAAGTTTCCCTGTTTATTTGTGAATCAAAAGCCATGTGTACGATCTCTTTCCTCTGCACAAGGGAAGGATTAAGAACAAAATACAGGTTTTATTTGTCTTGTGACTGCCTAGTTTAGATCTACTATTACCAAATGTGACTTGTTTATGACTATTTCAAGTTAGCTGTTTAAGTCTAATGAGAAATATTACGGATATCACCAGACTGGCAAACTTTAGATAACTTTCAATTGTTACAAATGCTGTAGGAGCTAAAAAAAAGGACTTTCTTTGCAAGGTTTTGCAGAAAGGTTTTTTGTACTGTTAAGAAAGTAGCTGTAAATGTCTGCGCTGTGTGATATCATGTGATGTAGTAATTCCTAGTAATTCATAGCTTTTAAGGTTATAATATTCCATGTGCTCACCTTAGATGACCTCCTATATAACTGATATTTAAAAATTTGTTTGGTACGTCACTCGTATCTCACAGGGAATTTCCTCAAATATATATACATTTTTATAATGGAAAAAAGTCAATTAATGGAATTTGTAATATTCCACTTGTGACATGAAGTGCTCTCTCTGGTGCTGCTCTTAAGTGAGAGGAGCATGTTTGTTGACCACTTGACCTCTCAGCTCAGAGAAAAAGCAAGCTCAGATTGAGAGACTGACTTGATCCCTGCTCCCGCCTCATGAGATGCATCCACAAAAATGACTCTGCTGTTCACTTCATCATGTCTATGCCTCACTTCTCCAGCAGTAGTAGATGGCACAGAATACTCCCACAGGCAGTGACTTCAGCAGCCTGTTCAATTGGCATTACTTCATCTGGAGGGGAATATTTTACTTTGGAAAGCTGCTACCTTTCTTCTCCTGGATCCACACTTCAGGTCAGGTGTGATGTTGTGTAGAGAGGATTTCATGCATTTTCAGTTCTGTCTTGCATCTCTGTTCAGAGGCCTTAGGATTCTTTGCTGGTCTTCCTCTCTCTTTTTTTTGCTGCTACTTTTCTATTCTTTATAGCACAGCCCAAATTGTAGGAGAGAGCCTGCTATCCACAGTAGTATTCTATGATATGTAATGGTTGAATGTCAGATAATCAATTGCTATCTGTTTCAAGTTATGATTTCTATAAACCTGCCTAGTAAATATCTATAAAATAGTAAAGGTAGTTTTTGACCCTTAATTTTACTTTACAATAAATATAGCAGCACTTGAATTCATCCTCTGAGAATTACATGCTCAGTGAGTCAGAAATGCTGTTACAGAACTAAAGCTAGGTATTCCTGTTTCACTTCTTGACTAACAGGAGTTTTGTCCTGATGTATGCTGCTCACTATTCCATTTGTTATACTGAATTGCATACCTAGAAACAATAGTGTTTGTAAAGCAGGATGTGAAATATACTCTAATGAAACTGCCAAGTTAGAATTACACTGTGGACCAATAAAGCACAGCTGTGACTTCTTTGGAACACAGATTATATTGCAGTAGCTATTGTACAATGTTGACATTTCTCCTAACTTGTTTATATATAGATTTAATATCATTATTTAGAAAAAGATATGTGAATGGCCTGGAATGCTGAACACCTTAGAAGATGATCTGAATAGTTCTGGAGAACTGCTGGGATCTCTGCTCAGTTAGCACCAGCAGCAGTCTACATGCTATGGGAATACCCTTGTAAATGTTCTGTCTGTATCCAGATTGCATCTGCCTCTTCTGGTGTGTGAGTAGTTGTCTGGTTCATTAGCTGACTGGAACCACAGTGAAAATTTGTCATTGTTTTGCCCACAACTGAAGTGACTATCATAATTTTGCATTGCATTGAAAATTTTTAACTTTTAATCAAAAAAGATGTTTTATTAAGTCCAAGTCTTCTATATAGTTACTGAGATGACAGAAAAAATATAGATCAGAAGGAAATCAGTAGCTGAACATCTGGGAGTGATATCTCCAAATATTTTTCACAGAAAACTGGCTCCAAGAGCTGGGGATGCCAATAAACCTATGGATGATATAAGGCTTAAAGGCATCATTAATACAGAGGCTTATCAGAATAATAGAACCAGGGTGAAAGGTCTTTCTAACAACAAGGAACTTTTGTCATCTGGGTGTCTATCATTTGGAAATAACCGGTAAGGAAAAACACCAGTCAGTCACAGACCACTGCAAGCTAGTGAAATTATGCAGCTCTGAATTGATCATATGTGTTTCAATTCAAGACAGGAAATGTTTGTATTGTACAAACCCTTTTAGGTCCTCATCTAAATACCGTAGTAGTCATGTTTGAGAAGTGTTGATTGACACCAAGAGATGCACTAAAGGGCCAATCAGGGAGTTGGAAACTTTTATTTAAAAAAAAGAATAAAATTGAAAGGTTGCATTTTTAGCAGAATAAAAGATGAATAATGACTAGACTTAGATTGGGAATGAAAAGTTTCTGAAGCAGTCTAAAATTAGTAATGGGGAAAAAATTATATTTAAAATGGATCTCTGCATACAGAAAGGACAGTGACCTATTACTGCAGGGGACGGGACATGCAAGGGAATCTGTGTTCCTGGGTTTCTAGCTTTACTATTGACATAAGTGTGTATGTTCTGACCAGAATGCCACTTCAAAATAAGCATCCAAAATTCTCAACAGATTTTCAAACTAAGAAGCTTACTTCTCACCTATTGGGTAAATATACCATGCTGACTCTTCTTTTTTCACTGAATGACATATTGACTAAGAAATTCTGTCCCAACTTTAGTTCTGCATTTTTGTTCTCTCTCAGCAGGATACTTGCACACTGTAAAACCAGGAAGCTTCCTACATTTAGGAATCTATAAAAAGATTCTCTTACTGATTCATCTTCTAAATGTTTCCATGACATAATTTTGATGTTAAAACTAATACAGAAATGTGCTTTATGGCCCATATGAATCATGTGACAAAACTTTTTTTGACAAACTAATACAACAGCTGTCATTGGGTGATTGTATTTGTGTCTTGGTAAAGCTCACCAGAGCAGGTAAATGCACCCTGAGAGATTACCTATTCCTTGAATGGAGTGCTGACTTTTCTAATACTACCTCTCCTTTTTATGAAACCTGAAAATGGTTCATAGTCTCTGAAAAGAAGACAGCTGGACAGACTTGTCTCTATCCAAACTTTTACCTTTATTGCACATTCATTTGATGTGTATTGCAGACATTGCCAGGCAGTCCATATTTGATGTGTTTTTCCTGAAAAATCTATATTCATTGAGTATTTATAATAGTTACATGAAACTCTTGGTCGGATTGGTCAATCTCTCACAGTGAAAAGAAAAGCGGACGTTTAAAATCAGCTTATATATGTGCAGTCAATGGGATTTTTTTTGTTTTGTTGCCTTTTTTTTTTTTTTTTTTTTTACAATGCTACTTCAGAGCTTGCTGCATTAGATGTATCTTTTTTCTTTCTTGCTATTTCCATGGGTGAATTCCAAAGGGGGAAAAAAGTCTCCTTTCTAAAATGTTCATTTTGTAAGAACTACTTAATGTTAGCAGCAAGTGGAATAAAAACAGCAGAACTAGAGGGATGTAAAGGAATTTCTGAATTTTCTGGCAGAGCCCAGCACTTGACAGGAAATCTTTGCAGTGCAGTTGTCATCTCTATAGTAGAACAGAACAGCTTCTGAGAGTTTGATGTTTTTCTCCCTAGGGTCCTGGTGGGTGGATGGATGTGTGAAAACACTTCTATAAAGGAGTATTAGCTTAAAAGTTGTTCAGAATTGTGAACCAAGGCTAGAGGCCATAGCAGCATACTTGCGAAGAGGATACCAGTGTGAAAGACAAATCAAAAGGAATAAGTGAATGTGGCAGAAAGGGTAATGAATTAGCACAGCTGTCCCCCACCACTTTAAAGAGAAAATATTTTTTCCACAGTCTAGTTTTCTAAACTAGTTTTAGCTATTAATGTGAAATCAAAGATGAGACTTTACTTAAACTTCTTGTGGGAATAATGTCTGTAGTATTTTAAGTCTTTTATATATAAAACTATCGCAATGAGTGAAGAGCAACAAAAAGTAGTTCAGGTGCTTTGTCCCATCTAGATTGTTGGGAATTTATGCTCTAAAATAAGCTGTTGAAAATAATACCGTTTTTGCTCAGAGAAATCCGGAACAGTTATTAACTTTTGTACTGTAAAATTAGCAATTATCAAAATGGCTAGAAGCCAGTTTGAAATATTACAAATACTCCTATTGTAAGGTTTTATACTGCTGCCCAGACGTGTTGGTATTGCTGTATTACAAGCCCCTGAGTACAGCGTGTTCTGTAAGTATTTCCTAAAGCCAAACCATTGGAAACTCACAGCAGGAAGAGGTAGTTTTGCATATCCCCTCCACTTTTATTAAGGTCTGAGTAATGCAATTATAAAAACAAACACTATGGGTTCTGGTTGTAGCTATGTGCGACACTTGTATTAAGATAAAATCTTGTCCTAGATCTAAATATAACAATCTGTTTTAACATGTATAAAAACTAAATCTCACACATTTAAATACTAAATGTAATGCCTGTCTGTAGTTAAGGATGTGACACAGGCTAGCATTTGTTATCTGCCCTTAGAGCATTAACCTGGTGGAATTTAGACAGTGGTTATGGCCTGACCCTGTTAGATGTTAAATACTCACAATCCCGTTGCCTTCTCCAGCTATAAGGGGTACTTGGTAAATCCCATAAGCAGGAATTACATTTAGCAAAATAAGTCTTCCTTCTATTGTAGTCAGTTGAGCTCCAGAATTAGTGGAAGCATTCAGAATACATAAAAAATTAACATTGAATATCAGCCTAAAGTTTATATTTAGCCAGCACAAAACCATGTTTGTAATGAAATTTCTCACTTTAGAGGAAACTTGGTTCCAAGTGGCAAATGAATCTCATAATTTTATTGTATGAATGACAGGGAATTATGATCATGAAACATCTTGAATATTTATAAATGGGAGAGCATGCCACTAACCCCGATCAGTGTGTACAGCCACAGGCAAGCCACACAACTCCTGGATGGTAAATACTTCTTATCAGCTATTCTTCACAGATTTTTTTCTTTTTAAAGAAAAATTGTTGAAAAAAATCTCAATCCTATTATCAGTTTCACCACATCTCCCTGTTCCAAATATTATCAGTGTACTTATAATTGTACTTATAAAGATACTGGTTTCAGTAGAATAGAGACAGCTGTTGAGGTGAAAAGTGCTGAGGTCACACAGGAGAGAACATGGGTAATGAAAAATGTCAGAAGTGAAGAGAAGGAAAAGACTGATGAGATAATCAGTGCTCATGAAGTATGCCATGGGATGAGCTCAGCCAAGGGTTTATAAGAGGTAAAGGTGTTAGACATGATGAAGTGAGATTATAAACATACACCATACATTGAAAGTTTCTCTGCTTATACACTCACATATCTGTAGCACTGAATTCTTTTAGAGTGTGTTTGTGATTAAAAGCTCAGAGGGGAAAAAAATACCTCTCCTGTGGACAGCCTAATCTTTCCAAAGAGTCTGCCACAGAACTTGTAGCACAGACAACTTGAAATGCATGGAAGCAGTCAAGAGCTACAGCAAGTGAAGCTCAGGAACAGTATCTGTGTTTTAAGTAATTCATGCCAGTGCACTTTCACTGTTATATGATTAATATCTGTGGATTTCAGCAGACTTTCACTCAAGCTAGATCAGTCTTATGGCACTTGTGAAATCTGAATGCCAGGACAGTACGTTGTTCTAACTCCACCTTCTTAAGCTTGCAACTTGTCCTATGTACTTACTTTGAGGGAAGCTGAAATAGAGCTGGCTGGCTTTGGAGTTATTATGCATGTAGCTGGCATGACTGCCTCAGTTTCCTTGGTGTGATTTGTTTTGTAATAATGTATTTTTAATAGCTAATAACCCTATTAAAGTGGGAAGGTAATTGACGTATGCTTGTGCAATTTAAATTTTATCACCCAGTCTGTGTGTTATATTTTGTAGTCATTCTTATATTTCTTTCAATTGTATTGTTGGGCCTTGAGAGAGGTACATCTTGTATGTTTGACAGTCCTGAGACATATGCAACTATATGAAGTTATGCTACATCAGGACCCAGTTCTATGGCCCTTTTTACAGGGGAGGAAGGATGATGTCTGTTCAGGACCATCCAAGAATTGCAATGGTTAAAAGTGTCTTTGCAAGTTGTCCTATCAGCTCATTTTCAATAGAAGCTTTGCTGCAATTTGCTAAAGCTCAAACCCATCTTGTGTCTTGTCTTTGGCATTTTCTGGACAACAAATGAACCTGGACTTCCTATTGAGAGAGAAAGTTCAAATTGGTGTTCCTGAGTCATGCTGGAAGACAGTTCTGCACCCTCACCAGGCAATCTCATCACTCTGTTACCAGTGTTGCCAGCTGCCCAGTGTGGACTGCGGGTATGGCTGTAGCCTTGTCTTCCATATATCCTTCCTGGAGAGGCTGAGTTAGGAATGCTCCAAAATACTGAAGCAAGCAAGAGGAGCACAAATAATCTGTTTCTTTTTACTGTCCTCCTGTTTAAGCTCACTTTATGTAACTGTTATCTGCCTGCTAATACTGTGATTCAGGCTTTGTGTTAAATGGAGGAAGCAAAGGGCACCACAGCATGGTGCTGGAATTGAGTCATTGGAAGTGCTACTTGTAAGACACTAGTGGCTTCTCTGACTTCTTCAAGAGGTTTCTTCAAAGGACTTATTAAATCTGCTTTTCTATAGAGAGTGCTTTGGTCCCTGGATGCATCTAAAGAGTTTCATCTCTTTCAAAATGTTGTACTTGGTGTGTATCCACAGAAACTGCAGCTGAAGAGGTGGCCCAGACAGCACTATCAGGGTGCAGCTTTCCACAGGGTTCCCTCTGAAATTGTTTATAAAGACTTTTATGAATATTGCTGATGGTGTAATAGCTATAGCTTGTAGGCACAAGTGACACAAAGTATTAGCCGTTAACTCAAGTGCTACAATCGGATCCCAATCTCTGTTTTGAATCTGGTTTAATTTATTTGCATTAGAAGGAGTGGATGATCTGTACTGTACCTGTCACTTCATCTTCATATTATGCTTATTGGGTTCATAGTATTTAATTAAAAATGTGGCAGGGTACATTCCTAGCTATAGTAAAATTCTCTCAGTAAATGATGGAGTTACAGGTTTTTCAAAACGAGCTTGTCCATCACTTTCTATTTTGACTTTGCTTTAATTAAAATAATTTTAAAATAGCATATTTTTTTTTATAGAGTACTAACAAAATCTGCAGGCAGCATCAGAAAGCCCATCGATCCTCTTGTCAGTGCATCCCACGGTACTGGCTGGTTATAATTTTCTTTTTATGTGAGAGAATATATTTCAGTGGAAGCACTCCAAACTTAGAGAACTAACTTGAGAGTTTTAATTAAATGTCTTTTGCATTTGGCTGCTACTGTATGTGTGTAGAAGACTGGGTTGACACAGTTTCTTGGTTACTTGAGCTGCACTATGGTGTCACTTGAGTGAAGCTTCCTCTTTGCCTTTTGCAAGAAGGAGGACAAAGTAAAATATTTGTTCTTTTATTGCAACTATTCATACCTTCTGTCTGTGGGGTATCTGGGGCTCAGACCAAGTGTGAGGCAGGAGACCCTTTGTGTTTAGAAAAACTGTTGTTAATGCTTATCACAGGAGCCTGAATGTATTTCCCAGTTAGGTCAGCCACTGGGTATCAAAAGTGCAAAGACTGTCAATTCTGTTTGCACTTCTTATAAGTTCAATAGATTTACATGTCCTTTGAAGGATATTATAGTATGGGACTGTGTATAAGATTATCTTCTGCAGATTTATAGGTTCTTTTTGTATTATATAAATACCCCTACTTTGGTGGGGCAAAGGAGTTTGCATCAGATGATGTCCAGAGGTGTATTCCAAACTAAATTATTCTATGATTCTATTATCTTACCCTGATTTTAATCTTTTTTTTTTTAAAAAAAATAAAAAATTAAATTTTTCATAGCAGACCTGAGATTAGGGAGCACAGAGACACTGGTGGTGCATTTCTGCCTGTGAATCATTCAGTGCCTCAGTAAGAATTGAGGGACAGTGTTTATGAAGTTGTCCAAGGTTCTTCTTCTGTAGATGTCATCTGGCAAATTACTTTCTTACAAATGGTGGGAATATTTCATCTCCAGTATGTCATATAAAGTATGTACTGTGTGATAATCCTGAAAAAGTGAACTGCAGCAAACTGGGACCTGACTCGGGGAAAGGCAGCTGTGAAGGAGTGTGAATGAGCTGGAAATATGAAAACTCTCAAACTGAGAGTGATCAATTAGGTATCTGAAGGGGGAAGAGTGTGAAAACCCATCCCTCTTACTGAAATCTAATGCAAAAAACAAGTACATTCAGAGCAGGGAGATGCAAGTCCTGGCAGACTGTCACTCTTGCCCCTCATCTTGCTCACCTCGCTGGTCAGGGGCATTTTGATTGGGAGTGGGAAGAGGGGTTCCAGTAGCAGGCAGCAGCCTCAGAGAATGCTCTCTCTAATTGCTGATGGTAACTTTACTGTTTGATCTGCTCCTCTTTCTTTGTATGTCACTTTGATTAATTTTTGTAAGGATGTTCTCCAGAGTCGAGGCTGATGATCTAAGATTAGCTTGGGTCAAAGAAACAAAAGCCTTGGACAGGTTTTGAGATTGATACAGATGAGCAATCCTCTTGTGCAGAGGAGGCATTAGGGCATTCCCAGTGGAAGGAAGTGTTACGTTCTGTGCTTGTTCTGCAAGGCAATCATTGCTAAAATTATAAACTATTTGTTTCAGTATTAAGAGAAAATGATTCTGTTTAATAACTAGTTTCCACCAGTATTCCCATTAAAAGAGGGTATACCACCCTCTGTTCTCCAAAGGGTAAAAATTGTTATAATAATGAGGAATGCATTGAATAGACCCATGGGACTTTTTTGCTGGAAAGGTACTAACTGGTGAAAATGTAAATGTCTGACCTTTAGATTTCTGTTGGGAGTTTTGAATGTGTACCTTTGTTTTCAAAAGAGAAATTTGTACATGATTTGTGATGGAGTTGATGAACAGTATGGCTCTAAAGACTAAAGCATGAAATCTGGCTTCTGAAGAAATACATATTGCTACTATGTTATGGCAGGAGACTATAAACATGGAATAGTTGTAAAATATATTGGTCCTGCTCCAATAATTTCACTTTACTGGCCTTTCAAAAGCTGTCAAAAAGCTTCGGTTGTTATCTTCCCTTCAGAAACATTTAAAATCACAGCTAAACTCTGAATTCTTCCTGTAAAACAATTGAACCATACAGGTTTGCTAAGTATGTTCAGGAGGATGATCCTACTGAAGATTGTTGTCTCCTAGGATATAACAATCATCATTTTTCACCTTTCTAGAAAATTCTTACAGCATCATTGAAGTGAGAAATTAATTTCTATTACCCGTATGAGAACAAAAATGTTTCCAGACTCCCTGTTTTCTAGTAGCTCTTTGACTACTGTTGTCTACATCAACTTGACTTTTCATATGTAAAATTCTAACAAGAAAAGTAGCCACTTGCTTCCACTTCTTTATTTCATTTCCTGTGTTGTAATTGATTTAGACTATTAACTCTTTGTTTTGGTGCACGTCATTCGGTCTAAGTCATCACACGCATACTCTGACAGATCCATACTCACTGAATTTTCTTGCTATTGTATGAAACTGCTCAGTTCCTGTGTACCTGAAGCAGACAGGTCCGTCTCTTCTCCTGAACATCATGTTCTTTCCAATCATTAACTGTGATATGGGCACTGGACCCTATTTGCATACTTGCTTGAAATCCATGATTAAGTATAATCTAAAACTATTCAGTTTTCAGTGTTAGCCTGCTAATTTTGGATAATTTTTTCACTTAGTAGCGTGTCAACCACATAACCATTGAGCTAAAAGAAATCTTCAAAAGAAAGCAAGCATACTGGAGAGGTTAACAACTTGGACTGTAGACCTTTTTCTCCAGTGAGTATTTGATGTAAATAATGAATCATATACTGTTTTATAAATGGGACTAGAGATGGGCTGAGTATTCAGCCCTTTCTTCTTGTTGAGCAATCACATGTGAACAGTCCTTAATTTTCAGTTGCAGGCTTTTTATTCACAGTTATTGAATGGATTATCATGTAAACTTATTTCAGTTTACTGAAGGATTAAAGATGTGTCTTCAAGATCCACTTCTGTGTGATTTGTTACTTTGAGGATGTGGTATTGGCTCTCTCTGTTTCTTGGTTGGCTGAACATAGCTCTAGCAGAGATTTGAAAAATATAATCAGAGTTAAAAACATTTTTTAAAAACCTAATAGAGGAACACTGTGTGAATAAGGGATCTTTACATAGTCTATTCTGGGTTTCTTGAGCTGAACCTTGCTAGAGGCATTGTAACAAGGAGAAAAATATCCTGTATAATATTTGATGTGGCGAACCTTAATGCATGTGTATGTGTATGCGTTTCTGTGTCAGGACTTAAGCCTCGGGCATTGTGGACATTTCTTCAAGCCATTCTGTTAAATCCATTGAGCATCAGCCTCTGCGGAGCTGTGTAAATCATCACCAAATTTTGTAAGATAAAGGTGGTAATACATGAAGGAGGAAAGAGCTTGCCAAGCAAATAAATTTAACTGCATGGATATCACTCATCTTATATCCCTGTCGGAGATATTGCTATTGTTCTGGTGCTATCTATGCCTGAAACATTCGATATGGATGTTACCTTATTTTGTCTTGGGACAAAACACAGGGAACAGGGAAAAGGTACTTCGCAGGATAAGATATGGTTGATGATCTTGCCAAAGGTTGAGACATGTGCTAGCAGGTACTTGATGAAATCTGTAATTTACTGCCAGAAAGTAATTCTGCTCAGTTTTCCCTTTTATTAATCTCTCCTTCAATTTATATAGAGTAACTTTTTTAAACAATATGCTTACTAATTTGCTTACTGCAAATTTCTACTGAGCTTTCATTTTTTTTCTTTCCTAAGCTGGTGCTGAGGACAGCTTTATTTAAAAGGAAAGCAGGTCCCAGAGTAGGTACAACTGTTTGCATATGAACACATGGACTCTTTTAATTTAAAAAGACCATGCCTTTTCCTGTTTTTAAGGGTCTTTTTTTCCACCTGCTAGCAACATTCTTGAGTATTTGTCACTTTCCAAGCTGTAGTAGAATGAAATTTTGGCAGAGTTAAATATTTTGAGCATATGATCAGCTATATCCTTGAAGACTTTCAGGATTATTATTGTGCCCGTAGTTAGGTTGTGCAGAATTTTTCTCAAAACGCTTGTATTGAAAGTCAGATACAGACACTTCCTTGAGAAAATTGTAAGTAACTAATATATGTTGTTTAAATTGAATTCTTTATACATTTTTTTTCCCTAGCAAAGTTGCTGAACTTTAATCTTATAAACCTATTGTGAAGGAATTGCTATATTTATTACTGAAATGTAGCAGGCTCTGACATGCAATTTAGGATATGAATTGCATTATGATACAAATGTTACTGAGTGGGTTGACATTCAAGCAATTTGTAGCCATTTATTAGCAAACTTTTCAATCTTGTTCCTTTGAAATGTTTTAGAGAAGTTTTTGAGTTCCAGATGCATGAAAATTTTGAGAATTTTGAGAAAATGCATGGGCAGATGTTTCTGTTAGTTTGAATACGAGTGTTGATTGACCACATAAGCAGCTTTTTAGGTGTGTATGTTTTTATTTGCATATGTAATGTTAAAAGCAGTCATACTTTGCAGGAAAAATAATAAAATGTTGTACCATCCCCTTCAAAATAACAAAATTGTTTGTAAATGCCTTGGGAGTTTGCAGATGCTTCATTTGAAGTTCCTTATTACCTTCTGCTTTTATAGACTTTTTATATTCTTCCTGTTTTTCTCCTGAGAAAATCATGTTATTCCAAGACTTGTCAAGCTACTGAAGATAGCATATGTTACGTGATTTGAAATAGAACTGGAAACTAATAGAGAAACTAATCTGCCCAAGATGCTGATTTTTCTTTCAACGTTGTTTTATTTTTTATTATTGTGCACTTAGTAGGCGTACGTTTCATCTTTGACATCAGGGACCAAATCTTTGGTTGTGAGGAGCTCTAACAACTCCATTGACAACAGCTTGCAATTTATACCCCTTTTGAGCCTGTATTTCTATACTGACAGGTAAATTCACAAGGTAGATAGATCTTTTGATACTTTGTGCATCAGCATTTCTGCTAGAGGAGGAAATATACAATATTCCAGAACTGGAAGTGGAGTATTGTTAAAAACTCTGGAAGCCTGGACTATCTTTGAACGTATAAATAGTTATGGGAGGCATTTTAATGTCATTCTTTACTGTCTAGAAACTGTGAAACAACAAATTCCTGTGTAAGTACTTTTTTCCTTGCAAGTACAAAATGAAATCTCTTTTATGCTGTGACTTAGCATATCCCAAGTCATTTCAAGCTACTGATTGATTTTTCTCTTCCTGTAATCTCTCTAGTTTAATAGAATAGTTTCAGCAGTGGAATGCAGAGTTACTGATTTTTATCCTGTGATTAATCTCATATATGACATCTGAGGAATACTTTTGGCTTTTGTTTTTAATATTTTTTTCACAAAATTCTTTCATCTATTCATAGCTGTCTCATAAATGACTACACAGTTGACTGGGTGCTTTTTCTAATATTCCATTTTCCACAGTGTGGTAAAGCCAGTTAATCCACTGATAATTACAGGCAGCTTCTATTATGAATGTTTCTGAAATAATTCAGTCGGCAACTGTCCCTCCATCTAGTGACACCTATTGACAATAACCCATTTGAAGTACACATCTTCAATGCTGTTCTCACAAGGATCTGAAGAGATAAGGATGCACATGCCTTGTTTTGCAGGTAGAGACTCAGGAGCAGTGTGATTGATTAGCTGAGGATCAGAGAAGTGCATGGCAGAGCAGTGGTTTGAATATTTTTCTCCAGTTCATAAGCTTGCTTTCTAATCAATAAATTATTCTTTCTCTCCTGTGAGGGAAGCATGGGTACTAATTTTGAATCTTTTTCACTCGTAGACCCTTGTATGTTTCCAGTGGAGATACAAACCTCTGCAGAGGGAGTTTAGACCTAGTAACTGTGACACTGCTTTTGTTAATTGTATTTCTAGTTTCCTTAGATATCATCCATGAATTTTCCTTGATTGTGTTTTCCCTGTGTGTGGGCCACAGGTGGAAAACCATTGGTGTGGGCTAAGATTTATTGGATAAAGCAACGATATGCAGCAGACCAAAGGGAAAAAAAAGTAATGTTGCTGTTTTTGTCTCTATCTTATCTGGATATCTCTATAGACACTTGGACATTCTGGATGAGATTTTGGCCCCAACTTAGTTGTTCCTTTGCAATAAATGGTTACTTAAAGCCTAGCCTTTACTAACCTTACAGTAAAATTTAATCCCTTTATACAGTTCGTTATCTAAATTTGATCACTACTGTGTGGCAAGAAATGAGATGAGGTCTTCTTCAGTAAATTGTCTGTCTTTGAGAGTAACTAACTGCCAGCTGATAGAAACCACACTGCTTCCTGTAACTTCACACTTATTCATCTTTGCAGAATCATCCCACTGAAAACCAACAGTAGAATTTTGGGTAGTTTTAATTATTGATAGAAAAAACTATCTTAGGAACTACTTAGATTGCATGAACTGGAGATGTACAACAGTTGCCTGTCTTGCACACAAGAATTTCCACCAATTTACTGCTTTGAAGTCCATCCTTTGGTTACTTGCCCTCTGTACTACCTCAGATGTCCTGTTTGGTCTGGACTTCCTAGCTGGAACCATATCAGCTCAGCACCAAGCAAGTGAAAAACAAAGCAAATGACTTCTGCTTTGCTGCCTACCGTCTTCTGATTGCTCCTTCTGTCAGCCTCCTACTCTGGCTTGTAGTAGACTTGTGAACCAGACATAAATGAGAAACATGTTGCGGAAGGGCAGAGTTAAAGAAAATTAGCAGCAAGGAGGAGTCTGAAGATAAAGTACATTATTTCAATCAAAACCAACTTGACCTTTAAGATTAAGAATGGCTGAAATAACTTGAGTTGGTTTGCATCTGGTGCAGGCTAGGAAAGTGAATCCTTATCTGGTGGGTTAACTAACTCGGGACAATTTCATGTACCTAAGTCTATGGTGCACTTAATTATATAGTTACTTTTGATAAATTTACCTAAAGTTTTTGATCATGAGACTACTTTCTCTTTATCTGTGAGGAAAATGGCTCTGAACCATCCCTGAACTGTGCATTGAAACTTCCTCTCAAACTCTCAGATCTTACTGTGATTAGCAGATCAAAATCTTAATATATTCTCATGCTTATTTTGAAAATGTGCATGTTAGCATTCAAAAGTTTAAATTTCTCTTTTGTATGTACAGTGCTAGCATATTTGTGTATAAACAATGGTAGACATGCAGAGCTCAGTGTGTAAGTGTGACCTCTGGGGTGTTCTGCTTTTGCATTTTGCATAATGCTTCTCTCTGTTGGAATACTTAATCCAGTTATGTTTGCAAAGTGAATTGAGAGTCTCGGATGGAAGGTGAAACAAAGGTGCAAAGTATAGTTACATGATATTTATGCTCAAGCTAAAAGGTTCTGAACAGAATAACCCAGGGGATCTTTTTAATGATAAAAGTAACATTTCATTCTAGGTTTTTGCTAGCCTTAAACATCTCATATCTGAACATTTTGCAGGCCTTGCTGTTATAATTGCATCTGCAGATGATTAAAAGAAACAACTTTTCCTGTTGAGAATATCATAAACAGATGCTGAATTCACAGAAGATTACAATACTCCGAGTCTTTGCAGTTTTTCCTAAAGAGGACAAGAAATTGCTGAGACTACATGTTATTATGTTGGAGAAAGCATAGCAGGAATGCATGTTTTTCACAATTGCAGATTAGCTGAAGTCTACATACTGAAATATAACCATTCTTCTAAAACAAAAGAAGCATAAATAATACACCAACCCTTCTAATTTACATTAATTTTCAGCTAAATGGTTATGTGAATTCTCTTAATGCATATAGTGCAAACTTTCATCATACAGGATTTGCCATGAGGTCTTATGTTGTTGGAGTTATTCCATTGAAACTGAGAGAATATTTTGGGCACAAAATGTGCATATTTCCAACCCTGATTAAAGCTATTGACCTCAAATTCATGTAGAAGAACTTGGCTCAGATGATGTCTTTTCCAGTCACATTGGCTGGCTATTGATTTCAGCAAAATACTAGAGAAGAACAAAAAAGACAGTCCTAAAGGAGATGTCTGTTGTAAACATGCATGTTTGCAGTTGGTTAGGACTTCAAGTGGGGGAGAGGCTGGATGCTTTGGATCCTTGGTTCCAGGAGTAGGGTCAGAAAAGCATAGGCTGAAGCTGAAAGTCAGTAGGTGATTATAAGAAGACACTTTAAAGGCTGAAAAATGTTTAAGAAAAAATATCCCCAAACCATACCAATTTAGCTGTGCTCAGCTGGTACTCCTAGAAACTCTGTGTGTGAAGTTATGGAGACAAAGTTGTTCTGCATATTAAATACAAATCTGAACATTCATGCTTCCTATACTAGGTTGCAAGGAATGCCTCACTTTATGTACCTATCACAAGAAAGAGATGAGAACTTAAAAGAATTTTCTAGATTAAACCCAGTATAGATTAGCACGCTCAAAGAAACCAAATCACCTACTTCTTGCAGCTTTCAATAAGAAGCAGACATCTCTTTAGAATGCAGATTCATTAACAGCTAATTAGTTAATGTAGCTAATCTTTTACACAGTCTTTCAGGTTATGAAGATAAACTTAACAGGATGAATAGGAAAAAAACATCTACAGCACACTAATGATAATCAGTCCCTAGACATTTCCCTATATTAAGACATCTTTCAAAGCCAGATACTGTTGGAACAGCTGAGAGAAGCTGCAGAAAAGCCTAGAACCATGATTCACATCTGACTACTTTGGTGTTAAGTACAGAATGGCTGCTTACTGTAAGATGCTTTTCAGTGTTGGGATGTGGGGTTAGGAGAGATCAGAGAATAAAAGTGAACCCAGGCAGTTCTGGGAAGGGAAGAAGCAACCTGATTAATCTTTCCTGTGGTGTCCTGGCAAAAATGAAATAGGGTGTTGTAGCTGTACTCACTGATATGGAGGCAATTTTCAATTGAGTGAGATGTGGATGTGGAAGAGTCCATCTTGCAGTGAAAAAGATCAGAAGAGATTTTTCTTCAGCTTGCTGTCAGATTTATGTGGCACCAGTCAGGTTTTGATGAATATTCTCATCATTCTCATTGCAGGGGGATTGGAGTAGATGACCTTTAAAGGTCCTTTCCAACCCAAACCATTCTATGATCAAAATATTTTGTTGCTTTAGGAACTCTCTCTTTAGTCATTAAATTTAAAGATATTTACACCTTTGTTTTTAAAATAAAATAACTTGTATTTTTTCAGTGTGTTATCCACAGTTCCACATCTTGTCAAATCAGCTTAAACATGGCTGATCTTTTTTTTTTTTAAATTAAAAAGGAAGTATTTTAATTTATACTTTAGCATTCTAAGAGTATGTGTACAATTAACTTTGCACACGCAAGTATTTTCAACCTGAGGAGTTTTATACTCTCAAATTCTTCAACTTGTCCTACTTGCCTTTTGAAAACTTGCTGTCTGAGGAGAGAATTTCATGTCTTAGATTCAGTGTTATCCAAATGTGGCTCTGAAAGTCAAGAATTTCTGAATCTTTTAGGAAATATGAACCAATCCACTAAAAAAAACGAGAGATTAAAAATAGGCAATTATTTTACTTGATTTCTGACTTAACTCTTTGCATTTTAAAGTTTCTCTCAACAACCATAAAACCTAAAAACATTTTTCCAAAATAAAAAGAGAGCTTTCGATATAATCATGTGACTCTAGGGGCTAGCTGTTTAAAAAGGACAGACTGAGATTTAAAAGCAGATTGGTGAAAATGGAAAATGACACAATAACAAGAAGAAATAAATATATGGAAGAAAGCTCCTTTTTTCTGGTACACGTTTTCTTTTTTTTTTATTAGGCCAGGAGCAGGTGTAAAGGAAAGGGGCAACTTATGTAGATTATACGACCAAGGAAGTGACAGTTGTGTTTAACAACTTGCATTCAATTTATGTTTTATTAAATGTCATCAATAACTCGGTGAATGGCAGAGCATCTGTCTATTTTAGCATAATTAAATTCTCACTGATTTGCATCTCAGATCTGTTCTCTTGATAATAAGCTGTTCTGCGGAAATGACATCATCTGTTGAAACTGGTTGGAACATTGCACAATTATTAATATATTATCACTAAATTTATAGTGAATAGCTTTCCAAGTCATAAAGTGAGAGATCCGATTATTTTACAATAGAAAGGATGTAAAATAGCTAATTACTTGGACTGAATTGCCTGAGTGATTTTATTCTGCATTTTATATGTTAAACACTGACAAATTAGGCCAATTAATACTGTGGTAAAGTTCAGTGTGTACAACGTATAGCACATAGTGCCAAGGGGGGTTACTTCCTTCTACCTGGTACAGCTGTGTATTTCAGTGCCCACCTCTTACCATTTCGGCCTAGACACCAATAATATATGATAATAATATATATGTTACCATGTTTTTTTGTTTCTGTACTTGCCGACACGTATTGTATGTGTTATACGTTGTGTGACACATGCTGTTTGTGCTAGAAAGCTCTAGATTTCTTTTATTGTTAATCGAAAGTAAAAAAGTCCCATCCTTAGAAGAAAGTGAGGACCAGGCCCAGAAGGACTCAGTGCTTCTTAGTTCTTTTTCCCTGTAATGCAGCTTTACAGCAAGATGATCCATATTCCTTACCACTTTACTCAAACATGGAGTCAAAGGACAGGTTGTTTTTCATATTTGTTAAATATTAATTACATATTATTTGTTGTATACATATCCTCTTCTATGCATTGCCTTTCTCTTCTAAAGATTTTCCCTTTAGGAAGGCAGATTTTAGATACAAAATTGCTACTCTGATCACATAAGTCCTAAATTTAATTTGCCTAATCAAATGCTGTCTTGCCCAAAGAGCTTTCAAATGAGGTAAAAGCTCTTTGTGTGTTTTAGAGTGTTTTTTTGGTGGGGGAAGGGGGTCCTTACAACAAAATTAATTATCTTACAGTTTTTCAGTTACTTAAAATTTTGCTTCTGGGCAGGTCCATCTTGATAGTACTGAACTGTCTCGTCCTGCATTTGTAAGATTCATCAAGTGAGTGTTCTCATGTCTGTTTTGGCTGCTTGGTTTGATCTGGCAGGCCTTTGCGGAGCATGTCAAGTCCACAAAACCACAGCATCCCTCTCCACTTTTATCCAGTAATGCCACTGTTAGAAGAACCTTCCTGTGTCCCATTCTTTCCATTTCTCAAAATTATTTAAGCTTCCTCACCTCATCGGAGTACTCACATGCGAAACTACAGGACATTCTGGGGTAGCTGGAAGCCATTTTTGTTACTTTTTCATCGCAAAAACTCTAATTTGTGTGGAATAATTATTTCTCAGTGGGCTGGAGAAAGCCTATGTTTATCAATATAGAGAAAGCCTGTGTGGTGGAGGAAACTGAGGAGGGAATACCCTGAGCTTCAGACTCTTGCTCTAATGAACAATTCATTTATCTTCAAGTAATCAGCAAAAAAAAAGCCTAAAACTCAGGTGTTTTTTCTTTCCAGCTTGACTACTTTGGCTGCTGGGCTATATCCAAGTTTGCTTTTATCCTTTTTCTGACTGTTGCTATGAATATTTAATCAATTCTGTGCACAGTGGAGCAAATTCAGCAGGAAGGAATGAAAATGCCATTAATATAGCAGATTGTCCTGCATCTGTTGGTTTAGGGACACCTTGAAGATGGCAGATGTTGTTTAGGATTCCTCAGATATATTCTAGAATGGGATATGTGCCTTCTGGAGCCTGAGGAAGTGCTGCATGCTGGAGAGGGCACTACTGCTGCTCTGTTTTCTGTATTTTGGGGGACAGGGGTTAGGCTATCTCAGTTTCTTAACAGCAAAGAGTTGGGTATTAGATTCCTGGTAAGGAGTCTAAGGAAAAGTGTTCAGTAGCCCAGAAATAAGTCAAATCAGCCTTTTCTGTGCATTGGATTTCTTAAGCAGCTCCTGCTCCAGCTACTAATAACCATGAATGCCAGTTTCAGGCACGCACTCACCTTGGGTGCCTGGGGTGCAGCTTGAGCTACAGATTTCAGGAGACAGTGCCATACTTCTGAGTTAGATGATGCCCTGTTCAGCACTGTGGTGCCTCTGTGCTTCTGACACCCTAACCAGGTGCTTGATGGAAAGATAAGAATACTTATGAGGAAGTGTTTGGCAAAGATTTTGTCTCTTCTTTCGGTATTTCAGCTTAAAGAAATTTTTCTTATTCACAAATATTTTCAGAATATTCACAATAACAAAACAAAATGTTTTATCAAATGATAAAATCTACTGCCAATGTACATGGAAAAGACAAGCTGTGTTTTTAATGATGCAATTTGAAAGGCATATGTCAAAACACAAATGAAACAGCTTACTGAAGAAGATCATGCCAGTTAGGTTAGCAAAACATAGTACTGCAGGATGAAAGCCAGTGAAAGCCAGCTATGACTTAAGTATCACTTTACATGACCTCCAGTACTTGAGCTGCAGAGGCACAGTAACACTTGCAGGTACAGTAAAGAACTATTTTGGTCCTGTTTTACAGATGGGATAATTCAAAGCAAAGAGAAGTAAAAGTACAAAAGCAGAGGAGACAGAAATATCCTTTGTTTCTTTTAGCTCACAGGCAAACTTTAATCCCCATTCCATTAATCTCAGTATGGGTATGACAATGAGGGCAGAGAAGAGCTAGGAAGTGTGGCCATAGTCATTCCCAATACTGTTTTATAGTAATCCCAGATAGAACCAGACCTGTCTGAGCTGAGTGAACCTCTCTATTCCAGTCCAGAGGCAACGTTCTTTTTTCCCCTAGTTGCCTCTAGAGGCACTTGAAATGCACTGCCTTCTCCCTCAGTGTTTCAGTCAGTGTCTTATTACAAGGTGATAAATAACTTGCCTGCGGTTTCTGCAGCTCACTAATACCAGAGATAGCAATAATAAAACCAGCCAGAACTTTTCTCCCTATTCATTTCATGCTTAATGAATACCGAATATAAATATTTTCGGTTAATGAACATTGATGGAAGCTGAAGTCTGGACAGGATGGAAAGAAAAACAGAGAACAGTGTCATCCTCTGTCACAGTGACACTCTCCACATTCCTCCAATGCAGTCCTACAGATGTCAGCTTTGATGCCTCATTGGAACATTTCTTCTTCCAACTGCAGCATTTTCTGTTCTGCAGCTTTGTGTGCTTAGAATGATCTTTCTGACATAGGTTGTAAAGCCTCTAGCCTTTGTCTAAATGCTGCTCTCACGGTCCTGCTCTCAGGAAGGAGTTTTCTAGCAATAGATTCAGAAAGAACTAAAAGAAAGCTAAGTCTTTAAGTCTACTTGATGCAGATGAGTAAAAACATTGTGCTGGTGCAACGATCAGTGCTGCACTTACTTGTTTGCTGTAGTTCATCTAATAAATGCCTGGTTCTTCAGGACTTTCACATTTAATTAGCTTTAATTAGGATAATTTTGATTGACACTACTGACTTGTTTTTCTGCTGCTTATAAAAAAAAAATGTATTTTTTTCTTAGTTGTGCAGTTATGTCTTTCTGTGGAAACATCTCTTTTTAAGCTATCAATGGCATTGCCAGGAATCACCATGGAGCTTTGTCTCCACTTATTAATGGGATTGTTGTCTGGTATTTTCTCTACTCTCATTAATTTATAAATCTTTCTTATACATCTTAGCATTCAGGAAGTCTGCCTTCATCTTCTGACCATTTCCCTACTGGCCTTAGCAGTTTCTGTCTAGTCTTGTTTGGCTCCCTCTCCTTCTCTTCATTTTTAGTGTAAGTTCTCTGTTATTGTTAGATCTTGAAATAGTGAAGCTACATGATGGCCTTTTATTCACCACACTTTGTTTCTCAGTCTGTCACAGTTGCACTAGCAATTCATACCTGGATATCTCCCGCATTCTGTTTTTATAGTCTTTTTCTAACAGGACCTGGGAGACGACCAACAATGTATAAAAATGATGCTATTTCACTATTTCTTTTAAGTGGCTAGTAAGTGTGGAACATTATTGACAGTAGTATCTTTACTGTTGTACGGAAACTTTAGAGTAACTATTGCTTTTTAAGAGTTAAGAACAGTACCAACAGCCAGAGCCAGGTTTCTGAGCAGTGGGAGGGGAAGGAAGAGGGGCTTAGAAGAAATCCTGTGGGGTTTTTTTTCCACAAAATTTGACCAAGAAATTTCATTTGGCTTCATATGAAAGTTTGAAATTCCATATTAAATAAAAAAACCCTTCAACATACCCCTCTTCCTACTCAGTTCCACAGTTATTTCATAATAACATTGTCATCAACATAATAAGATTAAGCTGAAATTGCCTGTATCGAGTTAGATTTTGCTGAAGAAGGCACTCTGTGCCCAAAAGTGTGCTTGCATTTTCAAGCTGTATCAGCTAATCTAATAAAAGATACCATTTTTACAAAACTCTCTTTACTTATGCCCATTCCTCTTATCCTCCTAAATCAATAAATAATGTTAAGGTAATCTAAAAATAAACCAGGCTGGTTTTGTGGAAGGTTCCCAAGCATACCATGCAAAACACCTTAAGAATCTGGCTATGTATCTGCTCAGCAGTATTCCTCCTGGGAGACAATTACCAGGAAGAAAGTTAAGTGAGAGATGAGGACCTGAAATTTTTTTTTTTAGAATGTAACTTTTCTCATTTTGCATAAAAGGCTTATGTGCAGACATTGCATCCTAGAGCCATGCAAAGGGGTATGGTAAATTTTTTACTTCTCAGTGGTTCCTTTCTGAAGAGCATAACTGCTTAGAACAGCACAATTTCATACACCACCTGATAATGCGGATGTATTTCCTTCTTATATGCTTGATTTAAACTGGACACTGGTATTGCCATAAATAAATGAAATATGTGGCAAGTAAAGAGATTAGAAGCACATTTATTTAGTGTACGCTGGAGGATTTCAAGCAAATATCTCCTAACGACTTGACTAACTCATACTCCTGCAGTTAGTAAGGCACCATTCCTTTGAATTTGTTAATATAATGTAATGAAAATATTCATATTTATGTAACCTCTTGCTTCTCATCTGAAGATTTAGGATTCTGAGATAATATTACTAATGCAAGACTCCTTTGCAGCAAAATAACCTATTAATTACTGCTGATTCTAATGGTATGGAAAAGAAATCATGAGTTCACTTTTTTTTTTTTCCTCTTCATCTAATCAGCTTCTTAACTTAAGTGGAACTTTCTAAGGCAATGTCAGAAGTTATATCAGTCATTGAAATGGTTTGTCTCCCACTGTTGATTTAGTTTCCATCATTTGAAATCAAAGTACGTCTATGGTACCATAGTAAACATGAGATCAATATGATACTGGGGATGCTCTTAATCACCAGGAATTGTGAAGTACTTCATAGAACTGAGATGTGAAATTTCTTTGGGGTCATACATTGTCTTGTGAAGTCTGAGAGATGCCTATCTAATGAAGACTGTCAGATATTTGGCAAAATATATGTTGGAAGATTTTTTTGAACCGTCCTAGTATATTATTATTACAGGTTGTCCTGTTATCCAGAGATTTTGTGTCGGTTGTGAGATACAGACCGAATACCATCTTTACATGTGGTGTTCCAGATTCTGAAATTCTTACTTTTTTTTACTATTTGGTACTTAAGAACTTGCATTTATGGGAGTTATGACTTGAGTGTAGGTAGTCAGGATTTAAATCAACAAATGAGGACTATTTCTGATTTTCATTTTTCTTTGACCATTGAAGTCACTTGATTGGTATAAATTTAAAGATATACCTTCTTTTATCCATAAAAAAGATACTGAAACACTGATTCCCTGAACAATATTCCAACTAAAAGACAAGAATCTCTTGCAAAATAACCCACTTCAGTAAGTTGCTTGTGCATTTTTTTCTTTGCACATGTTCTGAGATAATCAAACCACTCTGAGAAGGCAGGTTATCACCTCTCCACATGAAGAGAAGCTTTATGTCTTTAATCTTGCTTGCCTATGCGAAAAGCAGGCAACCTGGAGGGAAAACAACATGCCTTTACTAGTGTCAGAACCAATCATTTACAATAACACTTGAAGACTGATCTGCATTTTTGGTTTTCTGTGGCAAGATTCAGACTTCTGTGAAGTAGAATGAGCTCACTGGGGGAAAGCATAAGTTGAGATCGTATCAACTGTACCTTTTCTTCTCTTAAATCAACTGAGGTGTACAGTAGGGGAGAAACTTTTCATATATATATATATATGTATATATAAAAGACAAAAAGAGTAATTACATGGATGTTGTAATTAAAATTCTAGTTTTCTCCCAATTTCTCTGGGAGACATAATTTGGAACCCTCTGGAAAGGGTTTCTCTACATAGAAAACATTAAATTGATGCAAATCAAGCTTATACTGAGTTATACAACGTGAGCATCTGATAAATCTTCTGTGAGAGCTTTCAGTGATATTTCTTTCAGATTGTGCTTAACGTCATTATAAATGATGGTAAATAAAGTGCTGTCCTGAGTTGCACCCAGTGTCTTCAGAGCCTAAGACATGACAGGAAAAGTTTTTTTTAATAATGTATTCTTGATGTTAATGATAAGCTACATAAATCATACAGTGGAGTTACAGAGAATTTTGACTAAGTCTAGATTTGAATCTGTCCTACAACAAGCAGCCGGACTGAAGTCTGAGGTCACTGCACTTTATTTCTCTGTTATTTGAGAATTCTGCCAGATTAGGAAGCAAAAAGCCATGCTTGCCTCTTCTTCTCTGGCGTGTGAGCTGGAAAGCTGTTGTGTTGTGAAATACATAGAGGCACAGTGTGTGAAGGGGAAAGCTTGAACTATTGATGCTTTTGCTCAAATAACTCATTCCTCTCCGTTTCCTATTATTTTAATCCAATAAGCACAAGGAAAGAAAGAAAAAGCTGGAGCATGGGTAACAACTGTAGGGCAAATCAGGAGGAGACCTGATGCTACTAAGACATAGTCCTCACTTGTGTTACTAGCAGCTGTGATTCAGTGATCAAATATCAGAGTTCTCATTAATTCACCTTCTGTTCTGCTCATTCCTCAGTGATTAGCACTCATGAAGCAACTCACCCCCCCCTTTGCACATTCAAAATATAATGTTCCCATTTAACCAGCAAGGCATATGGAGTTCTTTGCATAAACATTGTTAGGTCCTTGCACGTACTTACAAGGCGATAATATGACTGCAGTTATTATCCAATTAAACAGAACATGACATGAATAATAAAATCAACATGACTCCAAAAGAGAAAGTGTTAGTTAAACATTATCTATATTCCAAATACTTTTAAAATTGCCAGAGTTAAGGGGATTTTAACTTTATGCTTATTCTATGTTACTAATTACTTAGGATGGTAAGGTATAAGTCAGATACCACTGCTACAGTTTGCAAATCCCAATGAAGTTCTGTAATCAAGATTATGCAAAATAAGTTCTGATCAAAGTGAATTTTCTTTCTTTTATCTTTCTTTTTTGTTTTCCCAAAAGTGAGTTCTGATCAAAAACAAATGATCAAATAACACAGATTTTGATGCACTCCTATGGCATGAGCTGATACTAATTATGGCATTTGTGATGTTTATATAAGAGTGGAGCTCTTATATAGTGGAAATAGCTGTGTAAGGGCTAGGTTGATTAACAATGTGGCATCTGAATTTTTTTTATTGCTGTGCCAAGCAGACCAATTTGGAAAGCAATTGGGTTTGTACTGGGCTTCCCATTTAGAAATCTGCCGGTGAATTGTGCTGGAGAGGAAACTAATTAAGAAACTGCAGTTAGGTGATTGTGTTTGGTTACATCTAGACAACCTTCCTCAAGGGGACTGGGGAGAACACAAAGGGAAAGGATTTCCCATTGTTTTTTCTTGTTCTCTGTAAAACAGCACATCTGAACTGGTCTACATACTTCTGATCAGTGGAAAAAATCCTGAGTTCACCTTGTAGCACCCACCTGTTTCAAACACTGTATGTGCCCATACTGCTGCTGCATAGCAGTGCTCCCTGTACTGAGCCATACAAATTCCTTTTTGGTGTACAAAGATTGCTGTAGTTTTAGGACTACACAACTGCTTGTGTCCTGACTCACTTCTCAGGGCCTTAAGCAGATCACTGATTCTGAATCCTAAGATCTGGAGCACTGTATGCCAGTCTAGACAGTAACAAGAGTGATAACCCCTCAAGTTTGTGCAGGCTTTCAGAAATATCACTTGTGAGGCTCCCAAAAGCAGCTGTATATTGAAGTTGGTCTTACAACCAAAGTAGGTACGTGTGTTCCTTTATGTACTTAGGACTTTTTTAGCCACTTAGACGGTAAATTGTCTGTGCACAGATTGTCTTTTATACATGGTCCAGTACAATATCAGGAAGAGTTTGCATAAATATTAAATAAGCGGCTCAATGATCCGTAGTAAATGACTGTTCGAGGGAACAAAGTCTCAATTTGATGAATTTTCTGGCTTGCAATGACAGATCCGATGTCATGCTCAATGCTAGAGTAGTTACACTATTTCATGCTGCTTGCACTGAGAATCCAAGCACCTCCAACCGTAGGGAAGAGAGTTTGGCAGGAATAGCTTTGAGAATAGTGATGTTCCCTACAATGTTAAATTAGATTGGACCCCTCAGACAGCTGTTTGTTTTGTTGTTTGTCTGTTTTTAGAAAAAGACTGGGCTTATGTTAGGATTATCTATTCATCGAGAGTGAGATTCAGCCTTGTAAGGAAGTAATCTCAAAGTCTTTTTCCTTAACAGGAGTTTGACACAGAAAGGATAAACTAATGTTGACTAGTAGGAATAAGAGCTGTCTTTAGTTGACTGGTATAATTTATGTGGATATTTAGAGACATACAATCACTCTTTATAAACATAGTCTATTACAGATACACTTTTTGTAAACATTCATTGTCTTAAATCTCTGATGTTCACATAATACTAGTGCTTTTGAGATGAGAATTAGATAGGGAGTAAACTGTCACTGTATCCTGGTTTGAAGAAAAGGTACATCAAACAAACTCTTGGTTGCAAATCTATAACAAGCATTAGATTTCCCGTGATTTTTTTTCAGAAAGCACCATTTATTTTTTCGACAAAAGAAACTGCTGAGAATGGCTAACACAGCAAAATGTACATATCACCCAGTGACATCAGCACAGTCTACCTGCCCTTTGCTGACAGTTCATTTTCAGATAATTCTGCATATTTTTGCATAATGGGCATGCTATAATTTCTATTAATGCATTTTCAACTTGGAGATTTTAAACCGAAATGCATTTCTTTCTTTTTGCTATGACAAGCTTCTTCCTTTAGTGCTGGGTTATATAATTAGGAAAATCTAATTAGACAAAGCAGGTAACAGTGCTGAAAATGCACCAACTAGGTGTGTTTGACGTGAACTGCTGCATACTGTTTAACTGTGAATGCACTGAGGAATGCCAGTAGCTTGTCTGCCTCTTGTCTTTCTGTCAAGATTGCTTGGTTTTCTAAAAGATGTATTCTGAATACAGGCTCTTGGATTCAGCTGAGGAATCAGAGTCATATTCTTTGGTTTGCAGTACTGGAGATCAGACTAGATGATCACAGTGGTCTCTTTCACACTTAAAAGCCATGTGTGCCATATTGCTGGAATAAGCCCATACAAAACCAGCATGTGAAGTCTGCGTTTCTGCTGAGACCAGAATGGTTTGAAGTAGGAGGAGAGTGGTGTGAATATTTGGAGCCAAAAGTGATTTCTCGTACGGAGCACATGTTCTTTGGACTTACTCTGCAGTGGAAGAAATTGAGGATTCCTTAGTTCCTCTGGTTACATCTCTACTAAGAAGTTAAATGTACCTCGGTCCATTCCTCGCTGTTGAACCTAACTGGCATAGAAGAACTGCCATCCATATGGCCAAACTCTTACCCTACTGTGAAGGTACTGTGCTACCAGGCTGCCACTAGAAGTGGTCACTGTCCTCTGCCACCTCCTGAATCATGCCTGGGAATTGTTTGAAAGACTGTAAGTTAACATGGGCCAAAAACATGTCAGGGACTGTTATGGCAGTCTACCAGTAGAGATGATTACAGTCTGGTGCCCAGGAACTTTACCCAACCTTTTACTAACATTAACATAACCTGTAGAGTAACAGAATTTAGCTTAAATTCTCAGACGTTGTGCTTCGGATAGCTGCCTGTAGGTTGTTACCAATGTGCAAGTTATTATTTTAAAAAGAAGCTACGTTTTGAAAAATGAAACCTCAAGGTTCTTTGAGGCTACTAGTAATATTACTGCTTCCTAGATGTCAGGGGTGGAAAAAAGCTACATGTTATGCTGCTACTTCTGCTCAGAGCTCAGGATTATTCTCTATTACTTTTTTTTTTCCTGTGTGAACCAATTTTGCTTTATAAAGATTCCTGCTACAATTGCATTATACTGGAGCGTCAGAATGAAGAGGCGTCACTGTTAAGATCTGCAATAGAAAATGTAACTTGTTCATTTGCTTGAAATTCCTGACTGCAAATTGGTTTGTGTTCTAGTTGTGCTCTGAAAGCATCAATTTGTGTCAGACAAATTGTTGTTGCTTCATGGGGGACTGCCGAAGGAGGAGTTTTCTATAGATCAGCCTCATACACATATGGCATGGGCTTACTGGAATTGCAAATGCTGTTTCGCCAGACACTGACTCTTGGAAGAGGGAAGGAACTGAAGGAAGGAAAAAGTGGCATTACTGAGTGGGATTCTGGAGTCACTTGGTGGCTATTCATGTAACCCAGTGTTAGGTACTTAACTGATTCAGTAAGAGGGACAGTCTGCATTGGCTCACACAGCCTGCTGGTTTCCAAGACACCTAGGGAGCTAATTAGATACTGAAATTTAGGTATACAAATTTTGCTTTCTTTTAACTTCCCAAAAGTGACTTCTTTACGTTTTACCATTTGCAAGATGGAGATAAAATTACTGTCCTAATTTCCAATTACATTCTGGAAATGTCAGAATTGTTTAAGATACTGTGCTGATAAAGCCACTACATAGGTAAGAAAGACAGTAGGTACAACACTTGTCTCTGCTGCAGCCTCCGTGCGGTTGGGTGATGGCATACCAGCCTGTAACCCGAGCTGAGCTCCCACTTCTGCCATTCACCCCTTACTCCAATAAGTATTTTAAGGGAGCTCTTTGACCACTGTTACACTTGCACATCTCTGTCTGCATATGAATGAGATGGTATGTGTATTTAGTGTGTATTTGCCAATTTTTTCTAAATCGTTATGGGGATACTGGTAGAAATGGAAGAACTAAAGGCACTAAACCCTCATTTTTAACATACCCATAGAACAACAGAACCAGCAAGGGCTTTCTTCTCATCATTCAAGGGCCTGAGTCCCAAAATATTTGGAGACACCACATTAGTATATCCAGGTCATATGTCTATAAATCTATCAACTATGGTGAAGCTTTACAATAATTTTGTTGTTAGTTGGAATCTAGATTGAGACTCCCCAAATGTTTTTAAAAAGACACTAAATCTTATGCAACTTAATTTTTATTGCATGTATGTGTGGAAAATAAGAACCCTTTTGCAGTTCACTGGTGGGTGCCTGCAAATCTGGGAGAAAAAGATTCCCTTTGCAGCTTTCTCAAGCTAATGTCTCACCCCAACTTTCATTTTTTTTTTTTCTCTCAGTATCTCTTTGCTCACTACTGTTAGCCCACAAAACCTGCTGAAGCTCACTAAGATGAAGTAGCTGGGTCATACTGCAGAAAGTGCTGATGTGAGCTGTTTCTTGGCAGGTTGAGCTGTTTTCCCACACAACCCTGTGGATGTGCCAAAACAATAGATTTTTTTTTTTTTTTTTAGTATATATTTCTTGGACTTAGGTTATGGACATACAGACTAATTTTTAATGCTGTAGGATTTTGTATTTCCTGTCCTATGCTTCAAAAATAGGGAGCTTGCTATATTATAATAGTTAATAATCCCCATTATTTCAAGATCTAGATTATACCAAACAAAAACCTGGTATGAAGCAGTCTTGAAACTTCACTGTACATTAAAACACCATGATATTTAAATGCAATGATAAATGGATTATATATTTACAATAGGACAGTGATGGACAAAATGTGTGATTGCAGGTCTGAATGGTTTTCTGAGCATGACTTTACGCTGATCAGGTAATTTAGGGCTTTGCCTTGATCTCATTTTCATATGTATGGATTATGTGGAATGGTTAAAATTGTCATGATGGAAAAGAAAATGTGGTTAGTACAGTGAATGAGACAGGTTATATCTGCATTTTGTGTTGGTTTGGAAGGCAGGGAATGGAGCTGAGAAAGTTGACTCTCAGATGAAGGGTTCATGATAGGCCAGAAAAACATTGTAAATTATGACATAAAAATGAGAAAAATGGGAAAAGGTGTTTAATAAAAGTTCTCTGGTATGCGCAGGGCTCACAACATACCAATAAATATTGGTGTGCAACATCTGTTGTTGATTTGCTAACTCTGTGGTATGGGATGATATCCAGCATGGCACGAAGGTTCATATTCAAGACAGAGGGGTTAACAAGAAAATATTAAAGTCCGTATACATAAACCAAGAATTTTAAGAATTCCTTTGGAGATGATATTCTGGTGTTAACTGGCAGCTTTGCATTAATGTCATACATCTCCTTTAACGTTATTTTTCTGGTTATGTGTATATAAGAATACATATATAAATGAAATATTGTTTTGCCAAAATGCAGTTAGAATTTTAGCCTTGGGGATTAGACCTAATGAAGACATAGCTACTGATTTTCTGGGGACAAGAGTCCTCTTATTGTGTTGAGGTTACAGTTCTACCAATTTTCATGATATCAAAAAATATTTTTCATTTCAAGTCTGGTAGGAAGTCAGACTGGAAACTTTTTTGATGTCTTTTTTTATAACCTTCCAAATAATTCTGTCTAATCCTGCATCTCTCTGCCTGAAGTTATACAAGTTGCCTATTTAGAAAAGTTAAATTCTTTATTTCTTGTATATACAAATGATCTAAAACTGGTGTGGAATCACACTTTGAATTGTATAGCTCATTCTTAAATCTACCATCTGAGAGTAATAGTCACATTGTTAAAACCAGCTTGTTCAAGTAAATATAGCGATAGAGCTGGATATGTTCAAAAGCTTCCTTTTTGGAAAAGGTCTCTCATAATCTTACACAAATAGCTTTATTTCCCCCAAGGCTCCCATTATCTTCTACAGTAATTGGGCCATAAATGCTAGTTTTACAGGAAAACTCTACTTTTAAATAAATTTTGTATTTTAGATAAAGCAAGAAATCTTTCAAGATTGCTGTTCTGATAAAATAGCTTTATTTTAAGAAGTTAGAGAATGGTACAGCTTCTGCAGCGTGAACTGCAGCAGTTGTGGCTTTGTCCACTTGTCATGGACTCGGATGTGCAGATCGATTCTGACTACCAGAAAGTTCCCACAACCGCATATTGGCAAAAAGAGTTTACTGTTAAGTGTTCACGTGTTTTAAAAAATGATTTTCTTACTTCTGGCATCTGCCTATTGTATTTTTTTTTTTTTTTAGTGCCTAGAGCATAAAATATACAGGATCTGCAATTTTAAGTCAAAAGATAAAAGATTCTGTCTCATGGTAGTATGTTCGAGCTCTTCTCTTGGAGCCATTGGGATTTTGTTGTTTCTTTCCTCTGTAATGTCACTCTTTGATGTATTGGTAAGTCTTAGGCACTGAGTTGACTTCAGCTCATAGCCGCCCTTCATGCACAAAGCACTTAAAATGCTTTTTTTTTTTTTTTTGTGGGAGGTGATGGAGTGGAAAGGGAGTAAAAGTAATTAAAAGAATGTGTACTGTAACTCAGTAAAGTCATCTTTTTCCAAAGTACAACTGCAGCTTGTTAACTTGTGTGCACCCATATGAAGTTAGCTTTAATTGAGTTATATGGAGCAGTGTGGTGGCAGAATCCCACAGGTCTGACATGTGGGGGAATCCAAGCACCTTAAGTGCTGTCTGTTGTTAATTAATGTATCGCATTCCGTTTCTGTGAAAACTCCTCAATACAACTTGATTACGTTGGATTGTCAGGGTGTTATTTAAATAATACTGATGGATGGTATCGAGGAGATCAGCCTCAGTTAAGCCAGACTCTCAGCACTCTGTAGTTATCGACAAAGCTTTTAATTATTTTATCTTTTAGTAATTCCATTTCCAATAGTTTCAACTGTAGTTTAACCCCTAATTGTAACAAAGTAAGCTTTAAAAAAGAAAGAGATGTGTTTCCCTGGGAATTTGCAGCTAACGATTGACACTGTTCTCTACACCCACAGTGACAGTCCCCAGCTCTGAACAGTGACAGTGCAGGGGTGGCCACTGTGGGAGAGGCCGGGGCTGCCCTGTGTGGTCACAGCCGGGTCCCGCCAGCTCCCCACTGGCCCTGACAAGAGCTGGACCAATCAGGGGAGCACCTGGCCCCTCTGAACCCATCAGAGGCGTTTGCGGCGCCTCTGTGGAACCGCCTTTGAGAAAGGGCGGCAAACGCTGTGTGAGGGGAACATGGAGTCGGGGGCTGTCAGGAGTTCCCCCGTTAGCTTCCAAACAGTGACTCCACACGCAGCGAAGAAGCAACGCTTCTTTTGCTGAGTACTTGGGGAACCCAGGTGACTTTGAAATCCCCTGAAGTGACACTGCTGCCCCTTCACAATAAACACAGTTTGCCCTGCTGGTTGCCCTGCTAGTTTGTGGCTTCACTGTTGGTGTTGTCAACTGAAGGGGTCCAAGTAGATTTGCACACATAGAGTGATGTGTCTTGATTAAGGCTTACTTGAATAGCTTCATTTTGAGTAAATACAGCTGCAAGGGAAAGGTACAGGCACATAATCTTGTCAGTGAATTACTAGGTATCAACTTTTGCTGCTGCATAAATACAATTAAAGTACTTGGGAGAGAAAAAAATAATTGGTCAAAATGTTAGAAATTCAAGGTAAGAAGCTGCTTTAGCTAAGTAAGGCTGACAGCATCCAGGTAGAGATTGACTGCACTACCTGAGGTCTGCTGGGACTGTTCTGTATAACCTCTATAAAACAAGTAGGCTTTGCTTCATAAACAAGTTGATTCAACTACTGAGTCCCTATAGAGAGATTTTTTGCCTTTGCTTTGTCATGAGGGAATAGCAAAAACATCCCTTCAATCCTAATATACGGCAGATGTATTTTGGTTTGAATTAATGATATTGAACAATTTCTGTGAAAGAAATTTAATATCATACTGTCTAAAATATCTAAGTTTCTATAACTTAGTATTTCCAAACTGCCTAGTTCAGGTAAATGTTTAAACAGTTAGTAATGTATTTTGCAGGCAAGGTCACTCCATTTCTGTTCCACTTGCACACAGTGTGTTTCCAAATCAGTGTACTTCGTTTTGGTATTAATTGCACAGAAATGACTGCTCTTTACATTAATTGATGGAGAGAAGGGAAATAATACAAGAAATGAGTGTCTTCATGGACTTGACAGAAATGAAACCAGTGAATGTAATTGGAAAGCAGGGAATAGAGTGAGTGTTGTAAGAGCTGGTGGTACTGGCTTGGTTATCCTAACTGATAAGCAGTGGGGCTGGGTGGTATTGCATGTAACATTTCTCCTTTCCACTGAGTAGGGAAATAAAGAGGTTAGTAACAGAGTCAACACATCTGCTATTCTGACCTGTGCTTATTGTTACCTTGATTTGCCAGTACAATGCAATTTCCCCTTTCAGCTTTCCTCTGGTCTTTTCTTGGCTTCTAGCATTCTCTTGATGAGAGGATTGTCTCCAAGTATAGTCTCTTTAGTCTTTAAATATTGATTATTCTTCTTCACAAATCAGGACATATGCTAATCTATTTCTTTCACTGAGAAATTCAAACTCCTTTGTCTTTTGCTTTCATTCTGAGTGTGGGTAAAAATGGTTCTTCCATTTTTTGCAACTAGTTGAATAACCTTGTTTCTTTTCCATGTATAAGGTAGAGAGGAGTTCTTTAATTGTAGCCTTCTCCTGATTATCGTTATTGGGAATTGTTTTCAGGCTTAGAGACTATCACTCCCTATTCTGTTAATTGGACTGTAAAAACTCTCATTGCCAGGAACTTTCTGAGAAAATTCTAAAATAGATGTATGAGTAGGTAGAATGCATTTTGCTTACTATAATATACAGGCCTACACGCTCCTGACATGCAAATAGGTTTTAAGTTCACTCTACAAAGCAGCCTTCCTATTTCTTGACCCCGCTGTTTTCTAAAAGTTGATCACAATTCCCTTCCACAAGACTAGAGGTGAAATCCTGGTCCTTCCAAAGGCAATGGAAGCTTTTACGCTTATTTTGTGCCACATAAAGCAAGAGGCTGCTGCTGTCTTGAGGGTTGTTCCTCTAACTCCTCCAACTGCCACTTTTATCCACTGTAAGTGAACTGAAATGCTGTGTTGGGAACAAGAAGACAGAGACTTTTAACTGATTCTTTCATGTCCTTATTTACACAGTTCTTGAGTTAGGTGCACTCTCCATGCCTGTAGATATAATCTCAAACCTTCTCATTATAATTCAGCCTACCTGAGAATTCTGAAGATATTATCTGCTTTATTATATTCTTGTAAAATAATTTCTAATGTAATCTGTGTGTGTATGAGAGAGATGTTATGATGTTGCTAGTACTCACTAGGAATACTTTGAACAGTCTGGAGAATCATTGCTGGAATATCTTGAGCAAGTGATAGTAGGTTTCCCATTACTTGAAGTCTTTACACTTAGACCAGATTCTTTTCCAGAGTATAAGCTGTTCTCATTCAAGCTATGATCTTGAAGATCAAGTAAGTGGTCAAGTTTGTCAACCTGTGTTATGTTACAGTTCATATGCGATGACAGTAAATGGATCCTTCTAGCCTCCTTACACCTTTTTTTTTGTAATTTCCAGTATGGTCTGAATGTCAAAAACATTTGTTAGTTTTACTATTAGTTGTGCACCTTGGTATATGTTCATTTGTAATGTATATCTCAATCCTAGCTCATGAATCTTGTCACTTCTGCAGTGTCATCGTTCAGTGGGAGCTTCTGCCTGGTTTTGTCAGTAGTTTCTCACAGAACACTTGTATATAGGTGAAAACTTAAACTAGTTAAAATATCTGGTTGATCAGCTTCATTTTCACGTTACCATGCAGCTGAGGTTCTAGAGTAACTAATATTTCCTCATTTCCCTTACGGCTATTGTTGAATTGGATTAGAATTTAATTTGGAGGTCTTTTGTGTTTTTTATTCTCTCCTTTGGGATCAACCATGTGGAAATTCATCAAACAAAATACCTTGCTCACAGCAGTGCAATAACTTTCAATAAAAAGGAAAATACTGAAGTACGTTTACTAAGTGACTAAAATTGTTCAAATGAATTACAAATGATATCTAAATGAAATTTTAGAAGAGAATGTCTAGACCTACAAAAAAGAACATATTAAGTGAAGCTCTATCACTCTGCTAATCACAGAGAACAGTAATTTGTTCACTCTTCTACATGTAAAATGATTCACTTAAATATAAATGCCTTCCATGAGGATGAATGGTGTGAAAAGGAAAATATTAAGCAGTGAGGGTTTTTTTGTAACAAGCAGAAGTTTCAAGTGAGAGAAATACACGTTTGGTCTAGGAAATAAACCACAAGTAAACAGGAAGTGGAGAATGAGGGCTGGTTTATGGCACCCTTACTCCAAGTAAAATCTTACTCCATTAGTAGTACCATTAAATCCAGCAGACTTCCTCTTAGAAAAAGCTCATGTTATGTTCTTATAAGTTGCCACAATCTGACACTACAGGAATACAGTTTTAAGACAGCAAGGAAATGTTTCCCCATGGCTGCTCACCCTCACATTCATAATGCATCTGAAATTATTATTTTTTTAGATCTCTATCTATTCTTGGATATGAGGTTCTCATACAAAATTCATACAACACCCTGCATCTCTGATGCTTTGTTTCTACTGATCCCCAACTATTACTGTTTGTGCGTACAATTTCTTTACATAGAACTAAGCACCTATGTGGTCAAAAGGTTAATACGTTGCAGGAAAGGAGGAAAGGGTTCCCAAAAGGTTGTGAGTCTCCCTAAGGACTTCATAGCAGCCATGATACTTATATTCCTTTTAGATTCGGCAATAGATTTGCATGCTTAAATTAGTAGATAAGCAGTTTACATTCCCCTAGTTTGCTCTCAAAGCCTCACTGTTCTGAAGCAATCTATTGCTCTGAGATAGAAGATCCAGATTTCCAGAGTTTCTGGAAATGACCCTCTTTTCTAAAAGGTGAGAAATCAGTCTGATTTCTCTACCTTATAGTGTCTTCTGCAAGCTGACTGTTTCTGACTTTGTTTTGCATTCAGTCTCTTTACCACAAAATACAAAATCCTTTTAACGTTTTTCCCCCAAAACTTACCTTGCAGTATTTTGGTAGCATGATATTAGCTTGCACTGGACTTTCTTCCCTGGAGCCTGGCATCAGAGTCCAAATGAGGTCATTAGTCTAAAAAAGTGCAGTGGTCTCATCCTAGTCTTTGTTATGGACGTCTGCGAATTCACCTTGCAGAAGCAATACCTCGCTCAGTCCGGTTCCAGTCTGCTCTGCAGTCTCTGCTTCAGAGAAAGGCTCAGGGCTTCGATAGCGGTATTGCTAATGGTCAGGTCTGTACAGCTTGAGCAGTGCTGTGTCAGTATCAGGAAGCTTTTACTGTGCCTCAGTTCCTGTCAGTGCTACTAATTCAATCACTTACATATGCAATAAATTCACATGAAAAATTAACAAATACTTAGCCAGCAGCACTGCCCTCTGTTCTTTCTTTTTTTTTTTCTTTTTTTTTTTCTTCTCTCTAAAAACCCGTGTAGCTTTCTCTTAAAATGATTGGGTTTTACAGTTACTGGATGTTTTCAGCATATTCTGTAGTTCAGCATTTGGTGAAAAGGAAATTTTATTTCTAAATGGTTTCTCAATATTAATCCATGACATTATGTTATTTAGCTGATATTTCTACTATCTTGCATTAGATTCTTCTCTAATTACATCTGTATCATCCCTTGAACTAAAAGGGTCTCTGCAGATGTCAGAGGGGGGTGTAGCTTAGCAACTTCCAGTGATCTGTTCCATAGAATAAAATCAGATAGATTTTGAGTTGTATTTTCCATTTTTAAAATGTTATCTCATGATGTTCTTCAAAATTTCATGTTGATATGTGTGTTAATTACTCTGTTAGGAACACTTTCATGCTCCAAGCGGTGTGCTCTGTTGTTTCTAATAGTACACCCACATTATGTCCCTTTTTCTCAGAATTATTCAAACTGGTTCTATTGCTTTGAGTAAATTCTTTCACTCATACCTTTTCACAACTCTGTATCTTGAAATCTGCCTTGAAAATGTATCAGTACAGTAGTTGTTTTTTGCATCCCATTGCTCAACACCAGTCTGTTCCTTGTCCTCTTATAATTATCACATAATGTGTTATTAGCCTTAGAAAGCCACCCTGAAACCAAATCATCTTGTTTTAGAAAAATGCTGGGTGCACTACACTGTTATTTTTCTGCATTATATGTGAAAAACGGAGAAACCAGAATAATCTTTCACTGTAAGCAACAGGTAAACAAGACTTTCTATGCAAAGTAAGCAATGTCAGCTTGTTCCTGAAGACCATATCAGTTTGGGGCCCTGTGCAGCAAACTGATCTGCAGAAATCAAGGCTGGGCTCACAGTTTTATTCCATTTATCATATTTCTTTTATTACCTTTTATTACAGATTTTGAGTATACAACAGTTATGAAGTAATGCATTGAATGAATTGCATTACAATCGATTAGCCAGACATAGCTGGGATTAGACTGAGATACCATGGTGCAAAAAATTTGTTCTAGTTTCATAGAACTAATGGATATAATCACAGAGGATTCCTGTGCTACCTGCTAAAAAAGGTGTTCAACCAGCTCTACTCTTAAAACTCGGACCAGGTACTGAGCCTGGTTCAGAATGAGATTTTCCTCCTCACCCCCTTTGGCTGGGGGTTCAGCCATGCCATCCTGCCCCTACTTTCATGGTGTGACTCGTGTGCCCAGTGCTGTGTACTGTTACTGGGCAAGATGCTCCTGACTGGACTGTGCTTCAGAGTTCCTTTGTTATTTTTAGTTTTCCTTATCTCTTTATGATTCTCTGTTATTGTAGTACTCATCTGCTTCTCTTCTTACACAAATCATTGTTCTATCCATGTCTTATCAGCAAGAGTTAAATTTACTTGGCCAGATTTCCATGCTTTGAAGAGAGCCCTCTTGTATTTGGGATTTTATTAACTATATACTTTTCAACTCACCTACCAATTCAGTTATGTGAAGGGCACTGAATCCTGTAACATGGTATTACACTATAATTTCTGTGTGAAATCAGGCAAAAAGCTTTGATTCAAATCTAAAGGTTATTTTTAAGATGACTCTTCACTTTTCTCGCCTATTCGTCTTAGGAATTAATGTCGTGCTTAAGGACATGGTTTAGTGGTGGACTTGGCAGTGCTAGGTTAATGGTTGAACGTGATGATCTTAAAAGTTTTTTCCAACCAAAATTATTCTATGATTTTATGACTCTATGGTCTCCATAACTGCACAAACATGCCTCTATATGTTTTGATGTATCTGGATAACACCCTGTGAGAACGGAAGTTCTTTTATTCCTGTCTTAGTGATGGAGAACAGAGGCACGATAGACAATAAGTATCTTGTCTAAATTCATCCAGAAAATCTGTGGCAATGGCAAAGCAGGAACTTAACCCAAGACCCCTCTGTAGTACTGCCATAACCATTGGATATTACTTAATTATGAGAAAGTTATTGGAAAGAACTTGCACGTAAATAAAAATACAATCCATTTGGGGCTGGTCCCAGGGTAAATGACTTGTAAGCAGCAGATAAGACCCTGGGCAGTCCCAGTGAGGGACTTAAGACCTGGCACATGCACACTTGGAAGAATTTAATCTTTGAAGTGGAAATGGACTTCAGTTTCTGTAGCTGTCCTACCAGTGCCTTTCCCACATGCAGAACTGTCAGGTAAGGAAGGCGCTTTGTTCCCCCACACAGCAGATTATGGTAGGTCTGTGAAATTCTCTCTTTCTCCCTAGATCTGAGCGAAGTGTTGCCTTTTTCAAATCCAGTCAGTAAACAATAGCTTCACAAGAATTGTGTAGTAGATTGAGTGCTTTTCTCATCTAACCTATTGGAAGAAATGATCTAACAGTAATGGAAGCTGCCTTTCTTACAGAGTAGATCATATTTAAAACCTTTCAAATTGTACAGTAGATATTTTAATCCTTCAGCTATTTCTGCAGAAGGTAGATAATGTACCACGTACAAATGGAGTGTAAACATGTACAAATTTCCCAAGTAGAATTTAGCCTACTTCTATACTAGCTATTTCTCTGTGTTCACAGAATGAAGATATCCGTTTTAAGACTTCTTTGAGGCAAGGAACAATGCTTCCTACTGTGAAAGATTCTAAAAAAAAATTCTGATTGCACTGAAATTAATGATGTCTTTGTCATTGATTTTACTGGAACCAGGATTTCAGAATTTCACTGGATGGGGATGAACATAGAGTAGAATCTTTTTAAATGAATCTTGCAGGACATAAATACATGGTGCCACGATCCTCTGCCAGTAATAAATATTAAGAAGGTGACAAAAGACAGAAATCTGTGGTGAATTTTCTGTTTTGAAATTTTCTCATATTTCAGAAATCTCAGAAATTATTTTACTGCCTATAAATACAAATTCTGATGGACTGCCCAAAAATAAAACTGGAGTGAAACAAATGGTAATTAGATACACTAAATAACTATTTTTCCTGTTATTTAATGAGATTCAGAGCAGAATTTATTTTGTCTGTAATATACTTATGAAAATGATTTCATTATTTGAGGAGAAACAAATGATGAGTGTAGATGAACTCTTAAGCAGTGATTCTATTGCTTTTCAAGAAGTGTCAGTTATAAAGAATTTAAAAAAAAACAAACATGAAAAAATATAGATGCATAACTGTCTCTGACTAGTAAAATTAGAGTATTCTGTAAAGTTTTAGGAGGTCTTTTATACGTATGTATTTAATCATCGGTTGAAGTGGGAATGGTAGTCCAGGCATCATCTCCATGTTTTCAAAATAAAACATAAACTAGAATCTGTTATATAAATGTCATAATGAAAAACCGAACAGTGCTGTTTGCACTTGTAGATAAGTGTAAATATGTTCCTTTTGCACACCTTGCTGACCCTGTCCGAAAGATTATGCAGTTGAAGTAACTACTGTCTTGTCTGCTGAAATGCTAGGTAGGATTTTAATTTCTAGAACTGATGATTTAGCAAGAAAGACTAGAAATGAAAGAATGCCTGTCGGCAGTGATATATCGAAAGCACCGTGCAGGCATTCAACTCATCATAGTTGAAAAAAAAAAATGTTGATTGTTTATTGCGTATCAGTGTAAGCCAAGAGCTCTATTTCTTTGTGAAGACTTGTCCCAAAGTCAGTAAAAAACTTATTATCTCCATATTTTCTATTTGAAATTCTTCAGCCATTTGCAGTTGTTCAGTGGGCACAGTCTGTACATACATTTCAGCCATTTGATAAACTTTGTCTTGATACATGTAGTCTTTCTAGTCCATGTCTATCTTGTCTGGTTGGCCGTTTTAGTAACGTAATCCTTCTGCTCCTTAATTCTGCAAACAACACTTATACCGGATGGAACTTGAGCAAGTTTATGTGCAAGAAGGAGTAGTAAATACTCGTTTGTAAATTCACATAAAATTACTTGTCTTGGTGCTTAGTAAATACACAGAATATATATATGCAACAACCTGAATGTATATTTTTTTCTGTGATGATTGATTTTTGGAATTTTATTTGAAACTTTATTTCTGGTAGTTGTCAGTGACTACCTGAGAAAAGGGAAGTGAAATTTTGTCACTCTTTGACAACTATAAAACACTTTGGAAACAAGCATTCCTTTTTTGTGTGCTGGCAGAAAAAATTGCTTAGCTCATCAAATGGCCATCTTATTTCCTTGCTGAGTAAATTTAGCAATATGTTTTTACATATCTTTGACTAGCCATTATTTGGTGATTTCACCTATTTGGAAACTCTTTTCTGGCATGACTCCTGAAATTCTGAAATATGAGTAGCAAAGTAATGCTCAGTAAACTGCAGCACAGCAAATGCTAGCAACCAAGAGCTGTAAGGCTGTAATGATGTTATCAAGTTGTGAGGGAGTGTTCATGGACATCTGTCTGCCTGATACATTGAGGGATGCAAATCACAGCCATCATGATCTGAAATGTGATAAGAACTCCAGCAATCTGATCCTGAAGCAGTTTTATGAGCCTGAATTACCCTGAAATAATTTTCTGACTCAATCTACTAGAAGGGACATGGGACCAACTATAAGACGTGGCTTTATGATCCCTTCAAAGAGAACAGTCCAAAGTGGGTTCAGTAGTTTTTCCTGCCTAGGACTGCAAAACAGAGCACTGAGTTCTCTATTTAAGAGCATATGCTTTAACTGTTGACCATTGCATTTATTTTTGGGGCTCAGGAGAGAAAAGTTAGCTGGTGGTAGTATAGAGAAAAAGCTGTATCCTTGCTCTGCTGAGGTCAGGGAAATTACCCCTACTGGTTCTGATGGGTTCTAGTTTAGATCTTCATGCACACACACTTTGGCTGTTATTAAAATAAATGTAAGCTTTCTGTTACACAGTATTAACGCAGCTGGTGATTTCAAACCCTGAGTGCCTGCTTGCAGGAGCATGAATATAAGATGGGAAAAATCTTCAGTGTTTCTAGCACGAACCATTGAGTTTAGCTGTATGGCAGAAATACATTTCCTCTGATTATTAAGGTTGTGTATGTAGTAAAACTATCAGTTCCGCTGAGTGGGAGACTTGTTAAGCAAGCCAGCAGAGAGAGTATTCAAACTGTAGAGGTCGGCTCTACAAGTAGTCAAAATGAAGTTTTGGACTAGGCAGTAGGAGGAGAAGTGAGGCCAATTTGTCAGTTCCTGTATGGCTCTATTAGCAGGAGGTTACTGAAGCTGTGAAGATAATCAAGTCCTTCACAGCCATTATAGAAAGACTTTTGACTTCTTCATGTTAAGGATTTTGGCCTTGCTGAACAAGAGTCAGGGTTTGTTTCTGCTGAAGTCAGAGAAATTTTGGAAGAACAAGGAGGATGTTACTGGGTTATTGAGGTTCAGTCTTCTGCTCTCACAGGCAGTTTGTCATACCAAGTCTTTCATAAATTGATTGTGTTTCATTTTTAAAGTAATCAGGTTTTTTTGCCTCCACTCTTCCAGTTGGAAGGCTATTGGAAATCTTGATTGCTCTAACGATAAAAAACCTTCTTCTAATTTCCAACCTAAATCTGTTCACAGCCAGTTAATATCCATTTGTTCCTGTGCCAGTTTTGTCCTTAGCTAATTTAGGTTTTTCTGTATCTGGTGTTTATCTCCCTGATGCATTTTCATGCTGTGATTATGCTCCTACTGAGCCATTATTTTGCTCAACGAAATAAGCCAAAATCCTTGGTCTCTTCTTGTAAGATTGACTCTCCCTTCTCCTTGATCATCCTTCTTTTGATCTGTTTCCATGCCTCTCTTCCTGACCAGATCTGTACAACATTCTCGATCGAAAATTTGCTAGTGGCTTTGTAAACTGGCACTGATATTTTCCTGACTATTCTGGAAAAACCTCTTCTAAAACTACAGCTGCATCTATCTTCTTTATGGGTTTGGCATATTGATGGCTTATAGTCATCTTGCATGTGCAAGTGTTTCTTCTTAATCATGACTAAATGATAGTTTACAGCTTAGGGTAGACATTTTTTGCTACTGATGTTCAACAGCATATTGTGCTGTTTAACTTAATCATGTTTGTATTGTTGAGGTTCACACAGTTCCATCTGTGTACTGACCTGAAACTCATCAGTACTGATATTTCCTAATACTGATAATGTTTCCCAGCACTGAGTAATCAACAAATATAGTCAGCATCTTCCTATTTCTTGTAGGTTTATGGATGAAACATCAGACATCAGTTCCAACATTCATCCACAAAGACCTTTCCTATTAAACTTTCCTCAGTCCAACTGTGCTTCCCTTAATTTTGTATTTTTCTTTTTCCCATGAATGAGTTTCTTGCCCTCTTTTACAGATTTTCTATTATTCCATACTTTCTCCACCTTCAATAACTTCTTTTGTGACACCATAAAAAATGTTTACCAAAGACCGTATAGATGAAGTCTGTTACATCTCCCTTGCATAAAAACCCAGTTATGATAACAGAATGGTGTCAAGTTAGCCTGACATTATCTTCTCTTGATAAATTCAAATAGCATTTTTTCCATTTTTTTGTATATGTATGTTTGTTCAAATTTCCTTAAAGTCTGTCCCCTAAAACCGTGCAGATTATGGATAGCCATAAGGGTATCTGGGTTCTTAGTCATCTCACCATTTTTCTCACTTTATCTTAAATCTTGATTATTTTCTGTTGTCCTGTCATATGACACCATGTCCAGATTCATAACTAGACTACTAAATATTAGTTGCTTAAGTCTTGAATTTCATATACCAGTTTCATCAGCAATTTGGGATAGAGATTATGTAGTGTATCTCTGCATGAGCTTTTGCTTCACACATCTGCAGTAATTGCAGGATTCATACCCTCGTAACCATTTTGAGTTTGCTTCACAAATTAGGTTATCCATAATATGAATGCCACTTTGAGTATGTTTTGCTTCCTCATCCCCCTCCTTCTTAATCATGTAACTGAAAAACTTTCAACAGGTTTTTTTAATACACTCTCAAGGTCTAAATAAGCTTTACTTTTTCCCCTCTTTGAGGAGCATTTTATCTCCATTCCTTGTGTGTTCTTGCCTTTTAACAATTGCAATTATTAGTTCTGAAGTTTCTTACAAAAATTTCCCCTGTGTTCTTGAGATCTAGGTTCCTAATGCAGCCAACAGCTTCGATTTTCTATCTTTCCTGAACAGTACATAATATTTTATTGTGAGTGCTCCAGGGATAAGTGTTTTTTCATTGTTTCCATGTAGTGTCCAGCTGTTTTCCAATAATTCAGATTTCTTTGTCTTGTTGCAGAGGTTTAGGCAAGCTTATGCATCCCTTTTAGTTTTCTGTACCCCTCACCACATTGTGTACATTACTTGGATTAAGTACAGTGGTAATAATAACAATATTTTCTACTGTTCAGAATGATAACAGCGTTTTCTTCCTTACTAGTTTCCATTCTTTTGCCTTATTTTTCTCTGTTGTGCACCATAATTTTCCTACTTTCTTTTATCTAACAAACTAGAGATAATACAATTCTCATCTAACCTATTGTAATATGTTTGGTATTTTTTTACTTACTACTGCTGGTTATTCTTTGTATTCCTTCTTCAAAACCTTCTTAAAACTTCTTTCTACTTTCTATCAGTAATATCAATCTACTCTTCTGTGTATAATACCAGATTCTGGCTTATTTTTTCAGAACTTCCTGTTTGAGAATACTCCTTTGGATTTTAGAAAAGCTCTGACAGATTATGATCACATCAAAATGTGATGTTTTCACTGTTTACTCGAAAAGCTTCTATTTGTTACAGGCTTTGCTTGTTCCTACATTAATATTAGTAAACTTGACCTTAGTAAATTCTGTGAACTTAAACTCTAATATTTAGTGTTACTTACTGAGAAACAGATCTCTATATTCCAGGCTTAAACAGGCAAGTATTATCTCCCAATTAACTTTTAATGAACAGTGAGTAAGAGTTCCTGAACCTTTTTCTTTACACAAGTACCAGTTAGAAAATATTGAATTAGAAAATGCAATTTGTAACAGCTTTTCTGCCCCTGTTCAGGACATGCTGTAGTCTCTCTACTTGTCACTGTAACTTTGGAACCTGCCTGGTGGCACTAGGAAGACAGGGATTAACATGAAAATGGCTTGAAAGCCAATTATTCTCTTATTTACATCAATAAAATTTCCACTTACATTCACTCATGTAAAGATAGGTACAGCTGGCTCTAATGTTGGAAAGGCAAATTGTCAGGTTTGTTTCTTCAGCTTTTACAAAACAGTCTATGAAGCCAAATGATTGATCTCAGGAAAAAAAAAAAAGCACAAGGAAAAATTTGACTGGTCCTGAAATAAAGCCATGTCAAAATAATTCTTAAGTTGTCATTTCCAATTGTCAATGGATAAGAGTATTTGAATTTCTTTTATGTATCTCATAACAGAAAACAAAGTCTTAATATAATAATGAATGATTGTTTGTCTGAATTAATTGTATAGTGCTTTCCTTATCACATATGGTTTTGTTATTATACTGACAGATTCTAAATGCATAACTGTTATTTTGTATGTTAATTGAAAATTGTTGTCCAGAGACATTTGTATTCATATAACTTGTATTATAATCAACATCCATATTAGTACAAGAAGCATTTTAAGGGATTGATATGAAATTAACAGTGGCGAGTTACCAGAAGATAGTCGAGTGCTCTAAGGCAAGTGAGCATGAGGTAGTAGAGTTCCCATATTTTACAGACAAAGTCACAAAGACTGTAGTGTGGTTACTTTTCTCTAGGGACTGGCAAAATAGAGAAGCATGTGAGAAAAGGGAGAACATGGATGTTGACCTACCCTACAAACATGTTGTAGGAGCTGTAGGTAAAATGTCAGGTTGCTCTTTTAAAGCCAACTATTTTACTTTTCTTGGTAGTCCCCTACAGTCTCCTAATCTAGATTTAGTTTCTGAACAGTGAGCTCTGCTGGCAGAAGAGTCTTCAGCTATCAGTTTGCTTCTTTCTCTTCATGGCAGTGAACTTCACTGTGGAATATTTTTGCCTTGTGACCAAGTGCTGCTGAGAGGTCACCCAGACCCTGTTGCACATAGCATGAAGTCATGACATGGGTGAGCTTGGCTGCATAAATGAAACTGCAGTGCAAATGTGGTAGGAGGCAAAACATTTTGAGAAACCCTTTGAACTTGCATAAGGAGAGGAAAATGAATAAATAGGGCAGAGTGAGAGAAGAAATCTATATGACTGTCTTGATAGGCCATGGAGAAGTGGAGGAGGGTGTCTTGGGGCTTACATCTATTATGCCAACCTGACAGAAGGTTAATGAAAAAATATTTGGGAGGAACAGCAGTAATACTGAGACAGGTGACTAAACATACAAACTCTGGTTTGTGTTTTCTATTCAAGGGGATACGTAATCTGATGAGACGTTTTTTCCATTCAGTATGTTTGAATTACTTGATATTTTAGACTTTTACTTAATTTATTTATATGCAAATAAACTACTGGAAGTGAAACTCATGTACTGATGACTCAGAATTTCAAAAGCCTGAGAAGAAAGCAAAAAAATATCGTACTCTTCATAATGATTGTAACCTGGTAGAAAAATTTGCTACATATGGTCTTTATGATCCTCAGGCATTTTGTTAGTAATATTATTGGACAATGATGAAAATGCATAACTACAGAAAGTCACCTTCTAGTTTACATGTCATGACACCTGATTTGGAAGACAACTACTTCTCTCAGTTTTGCAGTATCAGCTGTTTCTGAAATATACTGTGCAAAGTTGCATTCTGTGACAAACAAACAACAAGTAGATACTTCATGTGCTGGGTATGTAAGAAAAACAAGCTGGTCAAATTCGTTCTAAGTATTATTCCAATGGTTTTTACCATTTTCATTTCTAGCCATTGCAAAAAGGGTGGCAAATTAAACCTAGATAGATTGTTTTAAACAGACCTAGTTTAGACGTCAATCCTCTTTTCTTAAACTTTCTGCAAAATCAGCTTACTTAGAAGCAAGATTATTAAAAATTAGAAATTATTTTCTACAGGTGAATGTTTATGAAACTTTTTGGCCTCTTCCTTTGCATAGCACTTTCATCTGCACTCTTCCATTTGGAGACTGCTGGCCTGCCTCTTTCTCTCTCTGATATATTAACAGTAGGCCCCATTAAACTAATTGGTTTTCAAACATGCATAAACCCAAACTTTCAAACAAATACAAGTTAAGTAATCAAAATAGACTCTCTCTCTCTGCAGGTTTTCATGTAGCTGAGTGTTTTGCTGTTGACCATCAATCCTTGGGTTTAATAGTTGTGCAGGTGCATTTTAGGATATTTGAAAACATAATTAAAAAAAACAACTGCTATTCAAGCTTAGCATACATGCCGGGTAATCAGAGTAGATAACATACGTGGGGCAAAATGGATGTGTGGAAAGGTGACTGCGCTTGCAGAAGCTGTATGATGAAGCTAGAGGTAAAATCCAGGTATATAGATGTGTAGTTTAAAGACTAGCAACTGAATCGTGCTGTCATAAATTGTGATACTAGTGATAGATTTTAAAAAAATACAGCATGATTTCTTGAGAAAACAGTGCCTCTTTTGTGAAAGCTGTATTACTGGATTCAGACTAACATATTTACATAAATAAATGACAGTGCTAGGGACTGTTGTTTTCCTGTGTTTTGAATGAATTTAATTCCAGAATAGAGGGATGGATCCTTATTTAGTTAGTAAGAGTTCCTCTTAATTTGCATCCAGCAGAAATACGCCGTGTGCCAAGCATTTCTGAGCCTTTGCAAGATGTTCTGCTAGGTTCTTGTAAAACTTCCTAACAGCTTCAAGGAACACTTCTCTATATCAGCACTGCAAATACTCACAATTTGTACAGTTTCAGTACAGTATGCGCCTTAGCCAAAAGCAGTATATCACCTACTTTCTTTGAATGAACTTCTTTCAATGAAAGCAAGCTCGTTATTTTTAGATTTTCACTTATAAGCAGCTCATTATCTGCTGTTCAAAACTTGAAAAGCTGCTAGTGAATAACTGGAAAATATCAAGACAAAATGGAAAAGATACCACCATAAACACTGCCCTAGTATCGTCAGTACTTTTAGAAAAGACTTGTAATAATGAAAAAAATATCAGTTTATCATAATGGAATTTCTGCTAGGCTAGGAGTTATGATTCATGGACATCACTAGGGATCAGTTAGCATTCCAGCTATGTGCCCAGATTTTTAGAATTTTGTAGCTTAAAGTTAAGTTTATCTTGATCTTAACAGCTGAACAAAGATTCAGTTTAGCATTGAATTCAATTCTATGTCGTGCATATTCTTTGTGGGTTTTTTTATTCATGTACAAAATGCATAGCTAAGGGATTACTCTTTTTTTTTTTTTTTTTTTAAATTCATAATTGATTAATAGGTTGGGTTTTATTTATTTTAGGTGTCTGTGTAAGCAACACTATTACAGTATTTTTAATAGGTTACCAAATCAGCAAAGATGGGACTTGTGTCTGCAGCTTATCTTGAGACAGTTCTGCTTCACTTCTCCCAGTGAGTTAGCTGTGTCTGAAGTGTTGGGAAACCATTGCAAAAATTTTTTTTTTTATAACTTCTGAAATATTTAGCAACACTTTTCAGGCCCAGTAAAACATATGAAGCCCTTGAGGTATCATCTTGCAAGAACTTTCATGTGTACATAGTTTTTTGTAGACTCACTATGATCATATAGGTATGTATTTGATGACTGAAATCTTACTGAAATGTGAATGATTAATATGGATCATTTCATGTAAATATGAAATGCCAATGATAAAATGTTAAATATCTTTAATAATACAGAACAGAACAATTAAGAGCATGAAGTTGATTGCCTTTGCAATTAAAAGTTTAGGAGACTAACTATCTGATCTGGAATTTGGCCAAGGCATCATGACTAACAAGCTTGTTCTTGTGAAAAAATGCCAGAGGAACACTGATAGCCATGTGTGGTCAAGATTTCTGCTTTGTCTAAATTAAGCCATCTCAAAACATAACACTGCCATACATAAAATGCTATGCCAACATTTGGCAAAGCACTTCTGTTCAAGCATTTGTGCTGGAGAAAGCCGACTATATACAGCATCAAGGCAAACAGTTTTGAAAGCATTTATTTTGAATTTCCTAGGAAGCCAAATGGTGCTGAAAATCCCATTCTGTGATTGCAATTTACCCTTCATCCATTTATAGAACTCTCATAAAAGTCAATGGGAGGGACTAGTACCAGGTATATAATATACTGTAAAAACTTTAGAACATCTTATTGTTGGTTGTTAAAATGATAGACATTTTAGAACAGTGACTGTGGGATGAACTCAGTTTATGTTCTGCTTCCATCTGGCCTCCTACTGTTTCCTCAAAGAAGATGGAAAACAGCACACATTGGGTTGCACACATTGTCCTAAGAGTGAAATACTTTCTCTTTCACCTGTACAATTTAGTATTTAGACTCAGTTCTTTTGCCATATTTGTGTAATACCATGGTTTGCTCCTGTAACCATCAGGTTTTATCTAGTCAGAGCCTAAATTTACTGGATTAAACAGGATTTCTTACACAACCGAAGCTCTATGTTTGTAGGCAAATAATCTGCACATCTCACCTGAAGTTCTCTTTCTCATGCAAAAGCCCAACCTTTAAAGGCTCAGCCTTCAGGAGGCAGCTGTATTCCTTGGAACCTATGCCAGTCCCTATTCTGCTTTAGACAGTTACTGTGTAAATTGAACAGGTTGGTAAATACAGCTAAATCAAATGCTTATGCTAATTACGACAGTGAAATAGCTTTGAGTGTGTTCCTGTGCCACTGTATTTCTGTGCATCCTGTTTCTGTTTGTGGTGCTGGCTCTGTGGAAAGCCACTTTGCCTTTGAAAGCGTGTGGTGTACAAGTAACACAAAAGCTGGCGCTACAGAAAGGTAAAGACAGTGGTTGAACCAGTAATATACCTTCTTCTCTGTTTTTTGCTTGTTTTTACTGTCTTTGGAATTTTAGCTTAGAAGCTCTCTAGTATTTCTGCGTTGTGAGTGCTCATTTATACAACGGCAAGAGGGAAATCTAACCCTAGGTCTTTGGAATAAACTAAGTGATTTTCTGGGATTCAGAATAAAATAAAAACCAATCTGTACTAGAAACCAAAACTTAAGAAGAGATACACATATTATGGCCTGATGTAGTGAAGTACTTGAGGTGCTTGCTGGACTTGAGCAGTGCTTAAATACAAAGTATATTTCTTTCACACTTGTAGAATGTACTGAGCTTAGTCAGACATTCCTGCTGAAGTTGATAACGCTTGATGCCTATTCAAGATAGGTAAATTCTCAATCTTTGTAATTACGCTTATTACATTGTTACAGTTGTTAATGTTCTCATCTTTCAGAAGTCTTCCAAGAATTAGTTGAGTTACAGCAGGTTATTAGTAAAATATTGGCTCTCTAACCATCTTTTAAAGTAACTGGATCAGGAAATTATTTCTACAGATTTTACTTTTACATCTCAGAAAAAAAACCACTAGGAAAAAGGGAAATGACAACTGACATTCTAAGTCAGATCCTACAATAATTTCAGAAGAGTTTTTGCCTTAAACAGTGTAGGATCAGGCATTATATATTGGCATATCATTTTGCATTTGGATGTATAGTCAGATGCTTAAGTACCCAGGTAGGGTTCAGCTAAACACTCGAGTTTCACTTAAATGGAAGCTCTGATAGTTCTCTGTCTTTAAAAACAGGATTGTTTCTGTTCAGGAATTCAGGTACTGACTTAGATGCCTGACTTAATCCACCAAAGTTTGGATGATTTTATGGTTCACCTAATTTTAGATTGGCGGATAATTGCAAATGGTTTTTCTTAAGTTAGTAGAAGTCTTACCAGAAGTCTCAGAGATATCAAGAAAGGACCCGTAATGCTTAGGATATGCCTACATTTTTGTTAGTATGTGGTTTGATATTGTTATTTTAGCGATGACAGTTTGTGTTCCAACATGGTTTAATAACCATTACAGTAGATCATTTCATTGCAAAGAAATTAGCTCTTTATTGTCTTTGTCTGACTCACTTAAAGGCTCTAATTAAGGATATAGTAAACATGAAAATTTCTCCTAATGCTTTAGGCTTTTTAAAGTGTTCTCTGAAGAACATTAATACTTCCTGTTAGGACAGAAATATAATAAAAAGTTTGGTTGATGAACTCAGGTGGATTTTTATTTTTAACAATGACAAGTGTATTCAGTATGAAAAGTATTTTTAATTCAGCAAACTTGTTAAACGCATTTGGTTGGAATTTGATTACATCTGGGCTAGCAAAAGAAAAATATTTCAAAATAAAAATTACAGGACATCAGTCACAACATATTTGTATGTTTTGACTTGATTTTTCCATTGCAAATTTGATATCAACATTTTAATAACTCAGAAAATTCATGATGCTGCCAGACACCTCTGTATTCCATTACATTTCTTTTTAAAAGATGGTGTATGTTTGTTGAAACCTTGCAATATATTACTCATAGCAAAGAACTTCTGCTTTCTTAAGGGTATAAATACCTATTTGGCAATGTCTAATTCAGTCTCATTAGTTACAGAATTGTTTTTGTGTTACTATAAAACAATGCATACTTAAACCTTATCAGAAATAGTAATATGCACACTCCTTCCATTGACTACATTTCCTGTTAAAACCCTCTTGCTCTCCTATCACAAGCAATATTATGACACATTATGTATCATTTATCATTTTTGAGATCGGATAACCCAAACATGAAAGAGTAAGTGGTATCATTCAGTTCTGGAAAGCAGAGTGCTGAATCAGAGTCCTCACTTAACTCACATATATTGTACACAACCCCGTGTTTGACATTGAATGAAGTTTAATGTCCCTGATGACCATTCAGATTTTTAAATGCTGGGCAGAACCACACCAACCAGAAGTGGTCAGCTTACACTTAAAACTGCCATTTCTCTGTAAACAGCCTTAGTACTGACAGCACTACATGCAAGGCTGGTGCCACTGTACGTGATAACAGCATTTGATTGTTCCTGGCAATGAACACAAAGCCAGATTGGGTCCAAAGGCAAAGAAATTAATTTGGGAGATCAGTGTAAACTTTGGCATTTCCTCCTCCTTCAAAATAGACTTGGCTTTCCAAGGAAGAGCCATCTGAAGGAGAGCGGGAGTCAAGGTTAAAGTCATCACGTCCAAGGCACTAGTATGTTTTTATCAGGGAGAGGCAGTCTCTGCTATGGTGATGTGAATCGATGGGATCGTGAGACAAGATTTCTGCCTAAAATGTTGAAGTCATTAGACATGTGTTTGAATTCATTCTACAAAGTCATTCTAGGGCTCAGCAAAATCAATCTTCACCCCACGTTGGGAGGGAAGAATAGAAATCCATCACCTTTGAACACAACACACTGTGCAAATCGATGGCTTTAGTGTGGCACGAAATCTTTGCAGATTTTGCAAAGCAAGTGCTCTGACTTTTCCCTTAGTGTTTGCCCTTCACTTGACACAGAGGAAGAGATGCATCAAGAGGATGGCAGGAGATGTGTCACTTAAAGCATGCCATAACAATGTTTGCCCTGGAACGCTCCCTTGAATCTGTTTGAACAAGCAGGCATAATAAATGCATAAATACACACAAAACTTCACCTAGTTATAAAGTTGATTGAACCCCTTTTCTGCCCTCCCCCTTGAGCAGAGCTACCCCCCCAGGCACGCTCTCCCCTTCAGCCCTGAGCCGGAGTGCCACGATCACATTGCACCAGTGCACTTGTTGCGTGGTGCCAAGGTGGCATCTCCCCTCCGCTCAGCCCACAGAAACTTCGCAGAATGGCGTTTCAGCACAGCCCCCTCGCAGGGTTCTCCTCCCCAGCCTGCCCAGCCTCTTACCTGCATGTGTCCCTGGTACATCCTGCTGGCTCTGCTGCGGGTGCCCCTCAGGCCGGCAGGGTGGGTGTCCGCGGGGCTGGGGGCACTTCTGCTCTGCACCCGACTGAAAGAAAGGAAAAAAAAAAAAAAAAAAAAAAAAAAAGCCTAACCCTGGAAGAGCTATTTTTTTTTTTGCAAAAGATTCAGTTTGTCCTGGAAGCTCCTGCTCTGCTTTCGGGAACCCAGCGGTGTGGGTGCTCTCCCTCCTCTCCGTTCCTCTCTGCCTCTCTCTGGCTTTTTAACGCGGTGCTGCGACCTGCACGGGAGCTGTTCCCCGCGGGGTGCTGGGGGGAGGCGGGCCGGACCCAGGCGGCGGCGGTGGCTGCGGGGCCGCCGGGCGGGGAGCGCCGCGGGGCGGAGCGGGGCCGCCCGCAGCCGGGCCTCGCCTCGTCCCGCTGCCAGCCGCCCCGGCCTGGCGGCCCTGGCCCCGGCGGCCTCCCTCCCCCGCCTCCCGTAGGCAGCCCCAGCCTCCCTCCCTCCCCACTTCCCTCCTCCCTTCTCTCCTCCCTCCCTCCTTCCCTCCTTCTTTCCCTCCCTCCCTCCCTCCCTCCCTGCCGCTGGCCGCAGAGGGAGCGCGCGGCATCCGGGGAACGCGCGGAGCCCCGCGGCCACCGGGCGGAGCCGTGCCGGGATCCCGGGAGAGCCGCAGTCCCCCGGCCCCACCGCCCCGCCAGGAGCCGGCGGCTTCACTGCAGCAATTAAAATAAATAAATAAATGTAAAAAAATAAAAAAATAGTAAGAGTAACAACAAAAAAATCGGAGCGTCCCGGAGCCAGAACCCGGCAAAACCTGGATCTGGCACACGGCGTGGCCGCGAGTTTTGCTTCCTCGCGTGGAAAGAGAAGGGGAGCGGAGGCAAAGGGGCCCACACGCGGACACATCCACGGGAATGATTGTCTCCGAACCTGGGGTCACAGCTCTTCCCCGCCGCTGCTGCGGCTGGCAGGGAGCTGCCTGCTGCTGCCTGCAGCGCTGCAAAAGTTTGGCGTTGCAGAATGAGAGGCGTGTACGGGCTGCCGGCATAATTAAACCCCACCTCAGTGATGTGCTTGGGCCAGGCCCTACCTTGTGCTCTGCATACGGAGAGCGAACAGCATCTGTCGTGATTCTCGGAAAATATCGGGAGGCTTTTGTTCTGTCGTGATAGTAGTGCTTGGTAATGTTCTTCAACACTTAGCAAAGATACTGTCACATAGAAAAAAATCTGGCGATAGCCTGTGCATACAAAATTCTGACCTTGCAAACTGGCACGACAGGCCTGGCTACATCCTGCAAGTGACACCTGCATCATCTTGGATCCAGCTTTTTTCTCCTCTCCCTAGCCTCAAACCTTAAACTTCTAATCTGCTAAAAAGAGCAGCTGCTTCAGTTTTGTTGCAAATTTCTGTCCTACCCAGTGTATCTATATTCGGTAGCACAGAAACCATCCCATGCCTGGAATTTGCTAGATTGTATGATTTCTTGGCTCTGAGCTCTCAAATTTTACTATTAAACTACACAAAACTTTATAATGAGTTTGACTGACCAGAGCAATCCAACCTTAAGTGTGTTCCAGTACTAGAGCAATACAAAATAGATTTCTTATTCCCGAAACCAGCACATTCGTATCATCACAGCTCTCATTTCAGCTGACTAAATATGCCTTTTTGAAGTGTTCCTATTCAGCTAAAAAAAAAAATGGGGTTTTGCAGACCATGGGTTCGTAAAGTTGTCAGTGATGGCACAAGCAAAATGTAGCCAATTATTCTTTTCACTTAAGCTTGGGAGTTTTATTGTTCAGATAGATAGCAAAAGTGACAGTTCTCTTACATCCAATGAATGTGTGTCCAGCTCACTGAGATTTTCAGAACAGCCTAAGAGTTTAGCCATGTATTGATGAGAAAAGGAAGTAAGAAAAGAATATTTTCTATCTAAATCCCTTAAGCTGCTTTGAAAACCTCAATTAAGAGCTGATGAGCTTAAAATACTTCTTTGGGATTGTCCATACATGTTAGACATATTTTACTGTAAAACTTCACTGTGTAATACAAAAGGTGATTGCACTTACATAGATTAAAATATTGGTTTTGAATTATTGTGGTTTCATTTAACATAAAAAATATGGAGTACAGATTTTTCAGATATAAATAACTCTTTGCCTTTGTGCTCAATTTAGAAGAAAGTTTAGGTCTAGATATAAAAAAAAAAACAAGTTCTGTTTAAACTTGGAGCCTTGGTGTCTTTGCTGTTTGTTCACAGAGAAGTATTAGACCCTTAAGCTTTCAGTAATCTTGGAGGTACACTCTTTCACTCTGGCTACAGTAGATCCAGATTATCCTTTCCTGGGTTAGTGCACAACTTTTCTGTAGTAGCTGAATGTTTTTAAGGCATGTGAAAATTCTCTTTTGTTGTTGTTTTGAGTACAGGGCTCTTGTTTTTCTCAGGGGGGAAGCTGGGGTAAATTTATCAATGCCAGTATGTAGCAATATCTAGTTTTTCTAAGTCTAAAGATAAGTATCATGATTTAATTTTTTTTACAGGGTAGGAAAAAGTACACTTAGAGTGGAGGAACAGTTAATTCAGGAATGTTTATTTGGGCTGTGTTATTTGTGGGTGAGGGGCAAACATTGGTAGAATTTGGCAACATCCAAATGCTAGATGTAAGACTGTACAGTCTAGCATGTGTTGGAATAGGCATTTTTCTTAATGCATCAGAGGCAGGTGCATTTGTTTCACAATTTGTTGATGCGATGGCATACTAATGCCTCAATTTGGCAGGATCTGGCAGATCCAGTAAAGCTGAGTAGATCCAGCTTTTACCTTTTTCCTTAGCAGGGGGGTGCTAATTCACTTGGCACTGGTCAATAAGAAGGCTGGCAAAGCTGCAGCCTGTGCAGTGCAGAGATGGAGGGAGATGTATGCATAGATTGATGGACGGAAGTGGTTTCTTCTTAAGGAGCTGTTCTTTAAATATCTTCCAGTGCAAGCTGCACTCACGCACACTCAGTGCTGCGCTTCAGCAAGTGTAAACTCTGCCTTTGCTCTAGCTCTCCACTAAAAGAAGCTTCAGCAAGATTTTCTCTCTATATCTAGTTCTAATCTGGAAGCAGTGCATTATATTTATGGCTCAGTTATAGTACAGTTTCTAAAATGCGATGGTGGGTGGGACAGAAAGCATTAATGTGCAATTCTGTAATGTGAATATAAATATAAAGGCAAGTTCTTTACAGCTCAGGAAAAGTTGAGTGCCAGGACCCATGCTGTTTGTGACACTGCTCTATTTGTGAGTGTGGAGGTCTGTTTTGTTTCAGGGCGTGTTTAATCACACAAGGTTCCCTCGCCTAAAATGCTTTAAAAACATTTTTCCGTCGTGCTCTCTTTTTGTCTGTCTGTGTGTCTGCATTAATATTTGAACCAGTGATGCCTGTGTGGTATGAGCTCTCTAAGCTTTCTTGTTTGTTATGGCAAAAAAAGGAAAAATCATGGTAGAAATTATGAAAGTCATAATGTTTGTTAAGAAAAAGAAGAGTCACCATATGGCTCAACAGATTTTAATTAATATTAAATTGCCAGGGGAAATTTTGCAAAAAGTCAAATAAAAATCCTTTATTTTACAAATAAATGCCCAGAATTTGTTCTCAAATACATTCCTGGGGCAATTAGGACTGTTAGGAAGCCTAGAGATAGTCGTGGGAGTGCAGGGGCATTTTCAGCAATACAAAAGTGCACAAGGTGTCGTTGGAGAATCTGGCAGCTACGTAGTTACTGTCAAAAACCTGACATTTAACTCGCAGTTGGATGCCTATTGATTTTCAGTAGCAGTAGATATTTCATTCCTTTAGGCCGTACTGATATTTATGTCATCCTGCAAATTTAGTTTTAAATCACTGCCTCTGAAACTGCACAAGACAACACATAGAGACTCCAAGTTAACAACATTTATCATAGTATCAAAGTGATTGGAATGGCTAAGTCCATAGTTTCTACACCAAGGAACCACATGGTAAGGGTGAGTCATGGTTTTATTAGGGAAATCATGCAATGATAAACAGACCTGCACATTCCAAGTCAGAAAAGCGAACATGTACTCAGTGTGAAACTTGTAGTTAAGTGCTGTTCCTTAATAGGGACGCTTTGCTGAACGTGGGCAACAGGTGACTCGTAGGCAAATGAGTTTCCATAGCTGTACACTGCGTGCAACAAAGTGTTCAACGGAAGAGTTTTAAAAGCAAATTGAGGGTGATGGTTAGTGGCATGGAAGGCCAACGTTACCTGTGGTGTTCTGTGTTCCTGCAGCTTCAGAAGTGAGACTTGGAGAGAGTACTTTGGGGAACTCGGACACCTCTGCGTGCATGGCAGGTTGTCATCTCCATCACTGTACTGCGCTTCTCAGATCTCTCTGAATCTTTTGGTGTCTTTCATGTATGACAACAGATCGTGTTGCCAGCATCCAATGATAGCATATGTCATAAAGACACAGATTTGCTGCTTTGTTCAATGGTAGATTAATGTTCTGGTGCATATACCTCATATAAAACATCAGTCTATTAGCACATGTAACCATGGAGATAATAAGTAATTTGCATACCTGGAAACTCTTTGGGTTCATTTAGGCCTAACGCGTGCATTTTTTGAAGAAATAGATCTTTACAAACATTAAAACTAATAAATATTTTCATGAATAATATTTTCTGCTAACTGAAAATAATTGACATATTTGTGAAAACATGGAGCTGATTAAAAATTAACTACCAAAAATAACCAGCCTTATTCTTAGACCCGTGAGGTGCAAAACCTGTGAAAATTAAATTCAGTTGTTAATGTATTAATAGTCTTAAATCTTATTAATAACATAGAATTAAGGATTTATAATACTGTTAGTTCTGACAGATTCTAATTATACTTTATACTTTGTTTTCTAGTTGTAGTTGTAAGGTAAGAATGGTACAACTACACATGACTGAAAGCTCTAATTGTATTTGTGTATTTACACATTGCTTTTATATGCTAACACAATTTATATGTGTTTAGGGAATGCATGTGAAGGAGGTGTTGAAGGTGCTTTATATACTTCAGTGAATAATAAATTTGAGGAACACACAATCCTAAATTAATTTTAAAAAGCTAAAAGTTTTGCTAATGATGCATATAAAACATTTAATTAACAAGACTCAACATAGAAGCCACAAGTCACAGTAACAAATAGCAATTAGATTGTGAATAGCCTGAGTAGAATATTAACACGATAATTCTTTGTTATGTTGGAGTCACGTGAGCCTTTTTTTTTTTCACCTGTAACTCTGTGCCTGTTGGTAAATGCCAGCCTAGAGCTTGTCAACAGAACGAAGAAAAATACCACATTATTCCAGATTATGATCAGTATAATCACAAACTCTGCAGTCCTATTTCAGTTGAAGCTTCTGTTGTTGTTCCCCTGATTTATATATAGCGTGCCTGTTGTTACCCCAATTGTATGTATAGGGTAAGTGCCGTGAGTGGGCAGAGGAGGGAGCAGTCCAGCTGTGTCCATGTTAGCACCATCTTACCTGTTGTACAGATGGTGGTATGTGGTGGGTCAAGGTTACTGCTACTCCAGAGCCTGTGCCACTCATGCCTGTATCTGAAACACGTGCTGTGGAGAAATTGTAACTTGTATTGAGCACACTTGTATTCAGTCCGGAGGCAGCCAGTGCAGCAAAATGTGGCCTCTGAGGGAGGATGTAAGTCATGGTTAGCCATTAACATATCACCTACAGCAAATGGTAAGAACAGGAAATGGCCTTCTAATAGATCTGTCCTGCCTTTACCCCATGTGGCTGTATTTGTTAGCACCGTAGCTACTGTTGTTTGTCCAGCCATATATTCAGTTTCCTTGCAAAGGAAATTTTCTTGGTTTGCAGAGAGGCTGTTTTCGGTATGTAGTAACACTGTTCTCCACATAGAGATGCCTTATACAAGAAGGATCTCCTCCCTATTTAGACAAACACTTTCCCCATGCACCTGATTGCAGATTCCAAGAAAACTACATTTTAGTGGCCAAATGGCCAATGCTTTTAAGTTTTCCTGAATTTGGACCCTGGCATGCTAAAGCTGAAGTAAACACAAACTTTCCACTGACTCCATTGAAACAGAGTGTATGGATAAAGGCTTCATCTATATAAGTGTTTCAGACTTGTAAACTGACCATTCCCCACTTATCAAGTAGAAAAGACTTTTATGGAAGATGTAGAAACTCCAGGCATACACCTGTGCTGCAGTTACTATGATTGCAGTGTAGCATAAATGTATTAGGGTTGATTCTGCAGCCTCATTGAATGTTTCAAAATGTGGGAAGTCCAAGAGCCCCCAAGTTCCAGGGCTTAACTCTTCAGCTATTTGTAAATTTTTACTGCTGACCTTACCTTAAATATGCACTGCCAAACTTTGTCCTTTTTTCTTTTTGCTTTAGCCAAAATTTATGTGGAGAAGGATGTATTACCTTTCCTTTTGTAGCTGCTTTGTACACATTTTAAGAAAATTATTGCATCTCCTGCAATTTTCTGTTTTCTACAGTAAGCAATCCCAGTTCCTTAAACCTTGTCACATAGGCTGGGTTTTCTAGATCTTGATCATCTTTCTTATTACTTTCCCTAGACCAGTTTACTTCACTAATGTCCAAAACTGGACAAGTACACTCTTGTTGAGTAGACCAGAAATATTTCTTCCTGTGTATGACACAAAGTATTTCTGTTTATACATCACCCCATATTCCTGAATCATTTACTTACCCACTGTGGTTTTTGTGGTTGATTAGCCTTACCTAACTGTAGAATTTTGTGTTGTACTTACTGACTTGTAACCTACTTATTCAAAACTATTTCTCCACTTTATCTAGACATTTTAAAATTCTGATCACATCCTTGTCTTGTTCTCACAAGCTTTATCAACTTCATGTTGCCTGCAAATTTAAAAAATATGCTTTCTATTTCTTTAGCCAATTCATTAATCAAAATACTGAATTATATGCTGATCTGTGGAATGTCACTTGGGAAATTCCTCTAGTTCAACAATGAATCATCAATAACTGTTTTCTGAGTAGAGTTTAGCAGCCATCTAACAGTGATTTTTCTAGACCATGTTTCCCATAGCTGTTTATGACAATATCATAAAGTTCTTATTAAAAATATATAGTCTGGTTTTTGTTTTGTTTTGTTTTTACCTGTCTGTAATGCCTGTTACCCTGTTGTACAGAGAAAATAGTCTGCGTTGCTGTTTACTCATCCCCTTATTGTCTTCTAGATGCTTAAATTATTTGTTTAATTATTATATTTCTGCTGTACTGAGAAGTAAGTTTTCCAGCCTTTCTTTCCCCTGTTGTTAATGATAAGCACTATTTTTGTACCTGTTTACAGGTTCTGTTTAATGCTTCTGAGATTACTTCAACCTATGCTCAGAGTAGCTGAGGGTGATTTAATCACATGAAGCTATTCTGAAAACAACTAAATTTCCTAAATACTTTCAAGCCTGTGTTTTCCCATCACTGGTGTTAGGTCTGTTAGACTTCTGATCACAGCTGACCATCTTAGGTAATTTAATATTTTAATTTTTTTTCAGATACCAGTAATTATTTAAAATCTTTTATATTTAGAATATTTAAATATACAAGCATTTGCCTACTCCACAATCCTGATGTCTGTGGCTGGATGGGTGCCAGTATCCAAGCTGGCTTTGGTTTAAAGCTAGTTTGGTATGTCTGCACTACATTGCCATTATATCAGTGAGTGCAATGTAAACACATCAGTTTACCTTGAAGTTAGGAAAAATTACTTATATAGAATATCTACTTACAGAGGGAGTGAAAATCTGGTTTAAATGGTAAAAATTTGATGGTAAAAAATGTTTACATAGTACCAGTACCTAAAACATGCCAGACCTCAAATGAAAGGATGATTTGCAAGGATTTTCTTCTGATCATTTTTTGTTGAGTGAAAAATGCTTTACAGATCTCAAAGTAAAAATTTTTGCTTTTTAATCAGATTTTATCCACTTGTCATTACTGATAGTACAGAGGATACATATTCCTCTTACCCCATTAACTGCTTCGCTATTTATTGTACTTGACAAACCTTGAGAATTTACTGGATTCAGTGAAGCATCCATTTAGAGTGACTCCATGCAGTCACATAAGGAATTTTCTGGCAGTGAAAGGTTTAATGTTGCTGTATAAATTCTGGGTAGCCAGTATGAAAAAGAGTACTTTGTTTCTCAGATCCTATTCAATACAAAAGAAAGAAAGATTTTTCTTGAAGTATGAATATTCTTAATCACTGGAAAGGTACTGCAATACAGAGGAGTTAAAAACCTCAAATACCTAGCTCTTATGAATTGTTTTTAAACTACTGATCTCAAAGCATTTTGGGAGTAAATCCTGTTATCTGCATTTTGTACAGATAGAGATAGGGAAATTATTTTCATTTCATCACTTACTGTGGAGGTTGTTAAACAGCTACTGTTCAAGTTACACTTTATGATCAGCACTTCCAATAACGTTCATCAGGGAGTATTCAAGGAACCGCTTAAGAATGTCTCTGGACTGTTAACGTTGGTTTTTATTAATTGATACAGCACTGGGAAAACAAATACTGTGCCAGAATTTTAAATGGGATGGCTTAGTAATTACAGGCCTTTCAGCCTGGTGCCAGTCCCTGGCAAAATAATGGAAGACTAATATGGGACATTATTTGTAAAGTAATAATCAAGAATAATGTAATTTATGGCAGTTCTCATTGGTTTATGGAAAATATATCTTGTCAGACTAACTCAATAGCTTTCTTGTGATATATGAGGTTTGGTCGATGACTGTTGTAGTGCTGATGTAATGGACTTTCTTAGGGCATTTGCCATGGTATCACACAACCTTTGATTAAGAAATGAGAATAATGTAAATTCAACTGGGCAACACATTAAAAGGACCTAAAACAGCTTATCTGGTAGTTTTAATATGCAAAGTGGGAATCATTATCTCATAGGATCCCTTAGGAATTGTTGGCCATGCTCTGTTTCCAATTTCTTTTAATGAACAAAAAAAAATTAAAAAATCATTAATAGTAAATTTATGTAGATGGAACAAAGTGTGGGACTTTGGAAATAAAGTTAGTTCATGAAGTGATCCATAAATCATGTATGCTTCAGTAAAACTGAAGATAATACCATATAAATATTTTTTTATATAAACATTTTTTCATGTATATGAATAAATAATTTAGCTTACATTTGCAGGGTGAATGACTTTACCCTAAGAAATGAAGACTGAAAAGTTTTTGAGAGGTCATGATAGCTAATTGGTGAAATGTAGGATTTCACTGTCACACAGTGGTCAATGGCCTAAAGAGAAACTTCAAACAGGAATCATGAAATTATGCTACTTCTATGTCAGTAGTGATGTGATAACGTCCTAAATATATGAGTACGTGTGATTCTGATTTGTGTTTCATAAAGGAATAAAGAGTTGGTGAAGGCTTAGAGGATGATCAACGGACTGGACATTCTCTGAAGCAAGATACTCAAGGGCTGTATCTGTATGAGGCACACTATATGACACTGGAAAACTTTTCAACATAGTACTTATAAAAAAATTAAATGGCAGAAAGTTGGAAGTTAAGCAATGGTAGACTGTAGGTGCACATTTTTATAATAAACCTAATAAACTCTTGAAATTATTTTTAAAGGATCATTCTGAATTCTCTGTCTGGAGTTTTAAAATCAAGATTCCTTGGGATTTTTTCCTGAAAAATATATCTGCTTCAAGTAGGAATGGATTTAGCGTGGACCTATAGTTGTGTTATAGGAACAAACAATTGTTGTAATTATTGGTTTTGTAATCTCTAAAGTGATTTACTCAAGACTACCTAGTAGGACAGTGGCAGAAGTTAGGATAGTATCTGATCTTACTGGTTTTCAAGCTGCAGTGTTATCCTTTATACCATACAACTTGCTACTAAATAAGAGAAAGGCTGAGATTTCTTAAATACATGTTTCTTTACACGAGCATGTATGTGTGAATCCTACTTTCACGCTCAGTGTGGGAGATTAAAGGAAACTTTTTTTTCTATCTGTGCACCTTGCTCAGAAACAGTTATAAAGCTGTACTTTTTGTTGTGTGAGTCCAGTAGCACTGAAACCCTGCACATGGCCAACTTGAACCTCAGTCCTTTTCCCCTAGACAGATGATGTCACTCTTGGAGGGCTCTTCTGGAAAGCCAGGACTAATCTCCCATATACACCCCATATCAGATGGAGAATATGCTTTCTTCAGTGCCCTTAGAGCCATCAAACCTTTTTTCATTACAGCTTTTGGCCTTCCTATGCTGCGCTGGCTCCCAAAGTCATTACTTTTTTTCTGCTGAGCAGGAATTTCATGTTTCAGATGTTGATTTTTCATAATGCTTGCTCAGTTTCAACCTGTAAGAATATTTTTTATTAATGACGATTCCTTTTTTTTTTTTTTTTAAATTTGAAACATCTGTGTGGGTTACAAAGTTCCTGTCACACAGATCAGGAACTGCCTGCTGATACACAGAAATTGTGTACCACTGAAAAGGGAGCACATAACAAAAGACTGTTCTGTGACCTGACTTTGTGGGATACCGGACATGTGTCTGTCCCACCAGTATGCTAAATACTGATGTCCTTGCTCAGATGCCTGAGTATGAGAGGTGCTCTTAATTTTTTCAGTTCAACTGGACTAGTCCCTGAGTGACTCAGTGTCACTGCTTAAGTCATTTGGTATTCTTTATGCTTGATGTAGTGTCATGTGGAGAGCTAGCACAACAATCTCTGTATTTTACAGCATTTCATAGCAAGAGAGGCAACCATGCAGAGAAGTATGTACATCACCTAGTTGATAAGAGAGCGGATCCCATTTGATCCCAGCACACGCTGGCGGGGGGAACGGTGATGGACACCTGCCAAGGGAAAGGCTGCGGGGTCACAAGTAATGTGAATATATAAGCTTCAGCTCATCTTTTCTCCAGCTCTCTTAGAAATGGCTAGACACAATTAATAGCAAGGAAGTAACTTTTAAATAGTGAGATTTTTAAAATGTGAGACTCAACATGTACAACTAAGACTACCACAAACAAATTCTGCTGAATCTTTCCTTTTGGCTTTTCTGTTATTCACAAATAACCTGCATTTCAGGCTCATGATTTAATGGTTCTAAGCATATTCTTAACAGAGGTATTCATTTTGGCTGCACAGAGGGGAAAAATGCATTTTATCTTTTCTTCAGCTAGTATCAAAAAAGCTATCTTAAAATTTTGGGATGTGTTGATAGTAACAAAGGCAAAAGTAGAGAGTGATCAAGGCTGTTAGTGATGATTCGTCTTAATGGGGGATTTCACATTCAGAAAGTAGCAAGAGCAGATGTGATTAGAAAAAAAAACCTAGTCAGATATAACAACACAGAGTTATAAATGCAAATAAATCATTGTGTTATGCTTACTTTCATCATGATAGGCAACCTTTTGCTACTACAATACATACATAGCAATAGAAGCTGCAAAAACCAGGAGCAGATCCTCAGCAGGGATAAATTCTCATAGCTCCATGACAACAGAGTTGTGATAACTTATACCTTACAAAGGTCTGCTCTTTACTGAAACAAGTCCACCTCTTTTGAGGTGGAATTTGTCTTTTTGCAGAGTATTTACCTCCTCTGTTGTAGGCTGAGTAAGTAAATTCTACGTGAAGGGCTTGGAAGGCAAATAGGTCTTGTGCTGCTTTGCTGCATCGGAGTATTTCGCCTGCTGTGTTGTGGCAACGTTAAGATGAACGATTTGGCCTCCAAAGAATTCCTAATAGGAAAAGCTTTGCTAACTAGTGTGAAAGTCAGCTGGTGTCCCTTGGGATGCTGTAATTAAGATACAGCAGATGTTGAAACTTTTCTCGAGAAAGTACTAAGGATTAGGTATCATGTGCAGTAGAGGTATACATTTGCTTAGATATGATGGAGAATACAGGTAGCATGTGAGGTCCCTGTTTCATGAGACAAGGAGAAAGATGCAGTACATGCTGGGGGATTTGGGTAGACAAGTTCATGACAAAATATTTAATTTGAGAAGTGTTGGGCTGATGAAGAGCAAAAACATTGCTGACATTTGGAAGCTGGAGGACATGTAGAGGATTTGTACTTTGGCAAAAAGACTACTTGGAAGGTCCAAGGAGGAGGCAACAGCTCAATTTTTTAATGCATTCCCCTTTACTCACTTTATTTGGATTACTGCATATCATCCTGCTTTGCTCTCTAACCAAATGCATAGAAGGAAACACTTTAGAGAAAGGTTTGAGTCCTGTCTTTCTCACTTTACCTTGGAAGCTCGCAAAACTCTTGTCCATCTCTGAAGTATGGAGTAATTCCTGACTGAATCTGCATTATTGCGCATCTGCCGTTTCAATTTGCTAGGGAAACTTTGCCTAGTGTGTATCTGCTCCTTGTGACACACAGAGTGTCTCTTTCTGATGTGCTGTAAATCCTTCCAACAGCTGATTCTGGGATTCTGATGTTCCAGTCTGGGTGAGTTTTCATAAATCAAAGCAAGAAAATTGCTGCTCAAGCACTGTTTATGCAAGCTTTGGTTCGAAAACTGAGTGGTGTTTCCATTAAAGAATTCAGAAAATGCACTTAGACTGTATAATATTGAAGACTTTGCTCCAGTGATGGATAAAGAGACCTTAATATGTCCAATTGAAACTTCACAGTTCTTTTCATGGTAACAGATTGTACTATCACCCTGCAAGAACTGTGAAGTGAGTTAATAGGTGATCAAAATATCTACTGTACCTGCATCTCAGTTTTCTTACATTACTGGCATGATAGGTCTGCTGTCTTGTCTAAATTCCAGTTTAAACAATTATGTTCTGCCCACCTTTGTTCTAGCTCCTTCCCATGCACTCAGCACTCCCGTCGGCTCCCCTACTTATCTTTTATTTCTGCTCTAACCTGTTGAGCAGTTACTGTGAACTGTCAAGCTATGAAGCTTTATTCATGATTCCTATATATAATCTGCATGTTAATTTTCACAGCACTTCTTTAGAACAAAAGGCAATATATGAGTTACTCCTTCCCAGTGCGGCTGTATAATTTCAGGTGTAAATGTGAAGAGCTAAAGCCAGCTAAGCCAATGTTTTTGGGGAGCTGTATTGGCACCATGCGTTCAGGATGCTTTTATATGTGTTTCAGTTGCAGGAAATAAAATAAAATAAAATGTGTTCAGGCTTAAAAAAATTTACAGTTTACAAACACCTGTAATTCCTTCAAAGCATGAGCTGCAGTTCTGTAAAGGTCTTACTCTTCAGCTAATTAGTGTAGCAGAAATACTTCCAATTTCTGTAACATTTTTCTCCGAAGGACTGCAAAACATTTTCTAAGTTTTAACGAATTTAGACTTGAAATATCATGATGATGTGGGTTATCATCATCTTCATTTGTCAGAGTAATATACTGAATCTCAGAGGAAAGTAAAATGACATGGAGAGGAAACTGAACTGCTGACAGCTCCAACTTTGAATTCTTCTCTCTGAAACATAAGATCATTTGTCATTTCTGTAAAAAAGCATTCTCAAAAGACAGTTTGCAGTTTCTAAAGGGAGTCAGAAGAGTGTTTGTATTACCCAGAAATACCTAAACATCTTAGGTACGGCTGAAACCATTTCTTTAGGCCAGGGAAGTGGGTTATCACTTCCTGCAGTCAGTAATTACAACCAATTCTCACTTGGCCATCCTGTAGGAACTGAGCTGTTATTAGAAATAAAAGGTGATTAGCTGTTTCCTGGTTACTGTAAACACATGAACAGAGAGGTTGAATCTGGATTGTTACCTCCTGAGGCCTTTTTTTTTTTTCCCTTTGTTTTTTTGTACTTAGATTAGCATAATGGCTTTCTGAGCTACAACTGAGTCTCCTAACCTAGAGTGAAATGCTTCTGGTTCTGTCATGCCCACAAATACAAAGCCTAAGGACTGGTAGAAGAAATATGCCTTACCTCAAACCAGAGTTACTTTTCTTGGTTGTCAGGAATCTAACAGAGGATTAACAGAGCTGAATTAAGCTTTAAGGTCAAGTCAATTGCATTTATTCCTTCACCAGCTTGTATTTCTCTCACCATTTAAAATCTTCACTACAAAGGGAAGAATAGAATTGAGAAGAGGAGAATATATCCTGTACTTTCTTTATTTCCAGAACAAGACTTTTCCTCTAACCTTGCTGTCTGGCCTTGGACTTCCTCTGTAGCCAAAACACTGTCACAAAGTTAATTTTTTCTCATAGATGAACTCCACTTTCTTTTTCTTTATCCATGTTTCAGCTTTATTCATTGTACTAGCATGCTGCAAAAAATTCACATATTCAAGTGATTCTGCTACAAGGTGCCACAATGTACTGCTGCGTTCACAAAGCAAAACTGGCACTGAGATGGCTGGAGAATAGTAAGGAAAATACAAAAATGTGGTTATGTAGGTCAGTGATGCAGCCTCATGTAGTACAGTGCAACTTAACAACTGATATCAACAGACCGTGAGAATCATGAGCGGTTGTTTTAGAAAGAAGATTCTTTCTTTAGAAGAAAAGAAGGCATGATTGCATGATATCTGTAAATAAATGGTTTATAGAGGGACATTGGGAACTTTCCCTCATGCTACTAACACTTGCATGTTTTATGAACTAGAAACTGCCTCTCTCAGAAGGCCCAGTATGTGCCAAATTAACTTGTTCATAAGTTGTATTTAGCTTTAAAGTTAACTGCTATTTCAGACCTGAAGAAAGGTTCACATATGTGAAGGCCTCTCTAGTTTTTACAGCTAGTCTAGTTGGTCTGATAAAAAAGTTAGCTCTGCTTATCATCTGAGGTGATCATGGCTGTAACAGGGTTTAACTAGAATCACTTGTCTCTTTCAATGTCGAGAAATTCCAGCACATTGTGTTTTCTCAGCAGTGTAACATCTCTGAGAAGTTACAAAACTCGAGCTTATGGAAAGCCTGAAATGCTTACACAAAGGACAAGACAGTTTAGAAACCTGGCAATAGTTTGACTTCTGTTGTCACAGGATGAACTGTTCATCAACTGGTATAAAAAGAATGATGAAAAATCAGTTCAATTCAGCATCTTCGTGACTTTTTCAGACACTTCATTGGCACATCAGAGAATAACAAAGAAGGCCATTGCCTGGAATTTAATGAGATGTCTCTGGCACTCAGACATGGATTGAATGAAGAAGTTGCATTTATAGATCTATAAGTTGCATTTGTAGACATACAGTTCCTTTAATCTGGTGTGTGCTTGTGAATTTCACCTTAGAGGAGCAAAAGTAGTTAGACGTCATGCTCTGCAATACAGCTTTGTGTTGTAGTCACTTTTCAAGTTCTTTGTTCAGATTTCACTGAACAGCTATGAGGACAGATCAGCAGCTGTCAGTATACGCATTGTAGATGTGTACCAATTTGTGATGTAATCGTCAGCTCCACTGTGCTGAATTAATGGAATGGAAATTATGGAAAGGAAACGGATTAGGGCTTTACGGTGACAGATGAGGCCTCAGTGTTGTCTTGGGTTTATTTGGCCAGCAGTGGGCTGGGATGGTCTGTTAACATTTCTACTGGTTGTTCTGTGATGATATTCAAAAAGGTTTCAAAGCAGAAAAGTCCACAAGCTTTTGATCATAAATCTTGTTTTCTATTATTTTGCAAGCTAAAAAATGAACTTTATAAAATATTCTCTGATAGGTCAATCTTATGTGAGAGCAGCATTATGAGAAATTCATAGGTGTTAAAGTTATATTCAAAATGAAGTCATACAATTCTGGAATTTTAATTTAAAAAATTTTATCTCAAAACCAAAACCATTCTGTTCTAAGGAGTTTTCTCTTTTTTCTTCACAAAAACCAAAGTTCTCCGTGGAACTGACATCTTTTATTGCAATTTCCAAATGAAGTTCAGATACTTCTATCCTGTAAATATTTTATGTAACCTAAGGATGGACCTGATTCTGCCCATGTGTACCTAATAGTCTACTTACTTCTTTGAGTAGTCACATTAACCACCTTGTTCTTCCTGTGCTACTGTATAATACTGTAGATAATAAATATTTTCAGAATCAGATTACAATACCGTCATGAGAAAAACACCCTTGATTACTTGGATAATCTCTTCACTATAGTAAATCCAGCTTGTTCTTCCAAGTCCAGCTCTGATTTCCAGCCTATGAGTGGTTTCAGGAGGCACAGAGCTGCAGAGACACTGATCTGATAGGCTTCCATGTGTCACTCCTGTGTCTCCACTGCTTATTTCTCTGTAGTTTAGAATACTCTTACTCTTAACAGTATGAATTTGGCTGCCAACTCTGTCAGTAACATCTAATCTATCTGTCTTAGTTATCTCAAGTGATCTCCACATTCATCCTTTTATTTATCATTTTCTGCAACAGAAAAAAATTTTAGCAGTGCACATTTTATTATTCTGCTACATCAAACTGGCACTTCATATCTTTATCTTCCAAGACACAGTGATACATATATTCCATGTATAGCAGGATGTCATCTCTGCGTATATATGTGTCTATCTATATGTACATAAAAAAAACAGGAGAGAAAGGGGAAAGAGAAGAAGAGAAAGATAGTGCTTGGCACTGGAAATAATTAATTTTTTTGTGACAAACTTTAGCACATTATTTATAGACAAACCTACCCTATTAAATCTTGATGGGGGATATGTCAGCAATTCCTATGATTGTTTGGTACTCATGAAGTGATCCATGCTGTAGATACCCTACAGCATCTGATGATTTAGAAAGCGTGTAATAGTGGAGTGATACTCTTTTCCCTGTAGAAGTTCCCTTCACAAGTTTTAGAGCAATAGCTTTAAGAATATTGCCAGCAAATTCATTATACTTCTTTCCTCAAACAAGACCATACTAATGATACAGAACTGCTTTGTTCCATGAAAAGTACTTCCAGGTAATGGCTTCACTTACAGTGACAGGCAACTGCAATGATCCAGAAATAATTTTCAGCGCTGTAAAATTTTTTGCAACAATTAGCAGGAGCCTGCAGAACTGTTCGTTGAGGGTTAGAATCAGAAAGAGCAGAGCTGACTAAGGGAATGTAAGAATTAATAAAGAGGTCATCTACCTATTGAGAACTAGAAAAAGGTGTTCCACATTCCTTTAGCAGAGCAGCATTTTAGAGAGGAGTTAGGTATTTTTCCATTAGATTGTCTTCAATATTCCAGAGCAAAATTTTTTCTTATGTTCTTTCTGCCTTTGAAATACTTGATTATGGGAGACATTTAGAGATTTCACTGTCTCCCAACTAAAGTTGGGAACACTCTGCTCCTTGAATGTGCAAGACCCTCGGCATCTGCTGCCATCTGACAAGAGGGTGCTTGAGTACAGTTTTCTTGAGTATTTGATAGCTACTGTTACAGAGGAGCAGTATCATGCAGTGAAATGGGCCTTTAAAGTGATGTGATTGATTTGCAGACCTCACTCGCAACTGTTTTTCCTGTTCTGTCTTAACCACATAACACAGAGCCAGAGTACTGCTCTTCTCACTATTGGGAAAGCTGGTAAGTCCTAAAAGCTTAAATAGAAGATCACCTTGGACTGTAGGAAAGTTGCAGGGAGCTGTCTGGATGTGCTGGTGAATTGTAGAGGGCTTAATTAGCAAGAAGCACAATGACAGCCATTTCACTCATCAGCAAGCTTGCTCTTTATACCTTACAGCCCCACAGCTGATGCCTAAAATAGCTATTTGCATGTTCCAGACAGAAAGTACATTTGAGTTCGGTGATGAGGGGAGGGGCTGTCTTGTTTGTCTGTGTCTCTGATTTTGTGCTGCAAAGTGGTGACTCCTTGTAGGCACATAGCTATAGCTCAGTAGCACAGTCCCCAGCTTGCCATGGTAGGGTGATAACTGGCCTGCTAGGGAAATGAGTAATAAAAAATAGGAGGAAAAAAGCAGACTAAATCAAAATGGTATGTGATTTCATACAGTTCTTGCCAAAAGACAAAAAATTAATTATGTGGGAGCTTACTAGAATTCTTATATTACTCTTTTTCTTACAGTGCAGGGACACAGAAATCAGATATGAGGTAGATGTTAAATTAATGAAGATAAAATCCAGTAGTTTTAGTTGATCTAGTTTCCCATTGCATAGAACACCAGATCTTTGTTTTGGGGGTTTCCTTTGAAGGTGAGCAGGGGAAGTGAAATGAGATGTGTCCTCATTTTCTGAAATGTCAAATCTTGAAGGTTTCATATACATTCCTCTAAGATATACAACAGTATAGAGATGCTTTATAAAAGCAAATACCAGAAGACGTTTGTGAATGTAAAGAGGGTTTTGTTAAGTAACTAAAAGGTAGACACTTGTTAAAAAAAAGGCTAAAATTGCAGAAGAGTGAATAAAATTAATGGGAAGATCATGCTCTGTGATATGATAAGTACAAAACCAAATCTAAGAGCTAGACCTGTTATTTCAAGCAAATAGAACAAAGAGAGTTAAAAGAAGAGTTCAACCATGATAGTCAGGAAAAAGAATTAGAGCTGAACCAGAGAGATAAATAGGATCATGTAAGGAAACACAAGAGAGCATAGCTGGAAAGTGATCATATGTAAATATAGCTAATAGTATAATGTCTCTGAACTAAACAAAATCTGGAAAGAGACTAAGTCTGGATCACATCAGCATGAAAATTCCACTAGGTTTCATAATCCTTTGCTCTGGGAAGGATGTGACTAAAGCAATAACAAAGATGCTACTTTAAATGATTGAGTATGTAAGTACAGGTCTGTTTTCTAATCTGCCTCAGTGTTTACTTGTTGCTGCAGAGGCATACAAATTCAAACCATCCTGTGTCATAAGCAAGATACTCAAGCAAGTGCAAATGTTATTATTTTCAAAATTAATCCAATATTGTGACTCTGAAAATGGTATACTAGACGCTTTAGCAAAGGGGCCAAGGAACATTGCAGAAGCTAATTATTGAATAACTTGATCAAGGCAAGTCTCCTACTAATCAACTCTGTTAGAGTTTGACTAAGGCCCTGAGTTATATGGGCTTATAGAATTAGCTTTTCAAGCCAGGAGGCACGAGAAATTCAGCATCCTGTTTAACACAAGCTAGAGAACCTCATTTAATAATTGCTGCATGAACCCTACAACTACTTAAATATAAACATATATGATTAAAGCCAGAGAGTTATTATTTGAAAATGACAGGAGGAAGAAGAAGCCAACTGCAATTTTTGACTTACAGGATTACTGTGAGACATGAGTCTGATGCAGTCATGAAACAAAGTAAATAACAACCTCAGATGAGTGTCAGGCAAGACATTTCCAGTGGAACTGTGAAAGAAAGTTTCGATGTCGTTTTATAAGGCATTAGAGAGATTTAATTTGGAAAATTCTGAATAATTCTCAGGTTAAAATTCTCAGGTTAAAAACAGGTGACTTCAAGGCAAAAGACATCTTTGTTTTTAAGGGGAGGCCAAAAGAATAGAGCTTACAAAATGAAGATAAAGTTAACTATTGCCATGGTTATAACTGAAACTGCTCTGGACTGCTCTTCATCTTGGTGTTGCAGTATTAAAGCACCATGAAAGTATTGCCCTCTACTAAACTCTGATATTGCCAGCCAAGCCGTAAACCAGCATATGCAGAGATGCGAGCTACATACAAATACATTTTGCCAGTATTTTTTCAAGTTTGTAATGGTTATGTATGTCACCGGTTATAATTACTATTCTCTTCTAAATTTCTGACTAACCTTCAGCCACTTATTTGATGTAATCAGTCCTTAAATAAATGCATTTTACTTCATTATTTTTTCACACAAGTGACTATACACAAAATAGGTTCACACGTAGTCCAATAGCTGTGCATCAGCATTGGCAGGTCTTTAAAAATGCTCAACACTCAGTAGCTCCTTTTTGTGACAAAGAACCCACCAGGGTAGGTGGGTTTGAGGACTTCTAAAAAGACTAAATTTTTCTGAATGCAGATGATGTTTGAAAAATACTGAGTAACTGTAGCAAGTCTCTTAAAATTTCCAATTCTTAGTTTCCTTGTCAGTTAAATGGACTTAAAATTTATGGGATATTTTCTGGCTCCAGTGGGTCTTCACTTATACTCAGAATTAGAGAGGTTCTGAACAAGCCCCAATTATTAATATTGCAAGAGTAGAAATATTTGCCAAGTATTATTTATTTACAGATGTTATTTTTCTTAATTCTGATCAGACTCTCTCTTCATATAGAAGAGCTATGCAGGAGACAGAAGTAATGACATACTGCACACACATACCTTCTTAATGTATGCAAATTATTGTGTTTTTAGAAATTACACACAGCAACTGCAATCTTACAAAAACCTGTACATTAAAATGAAAGAAAATTACTTTAAAACTGCCTTATTCATTGAGCATTTATCTTTCTACCAGACAAGAAAATAAAATAAAAAGAAACTCAGAAAGCCTGAGGCATCAGCAGAACTTATCATAACAAATGATCCAACTATTTATGAGATGCTAGTTCTGAAAATCAATGAATAGTGACAATATCTTTTAAGAAGATTGCAACACTTCATATTAAGTTTTCTTATCTTCCTAAGGACCAAATCCTGTCTCTTCATAAATTTACTGAGAGTTTCATTAATGCCTTTAATGAGAGCCTGATCAAACCTCAAGAGCCTAACTTGAAAACATGTTATCTTTTTGAGCATCGCCAAGAACAAGTTCAAATTAGCTGCATTGCACTATGGAATAAAAATCTATACTTGCATTTATCTCTTTGTGTCTATGCATTCTATATGTATAAACAAATATTCCTTCTTCTAAAAAATCATATGATGTTTTCATGAGTGCTGGTGCAAAAAGGTAAAGTGTCTTGAGCAGCAAGGGCAACTGGTTAGGCATCAGTCAAGCTCATGGTTGGCATCCTGTAGCTTTTTCTTTTCATTTTTATTCGGCAAATGTGCCACAATGCAGTTTATTGCTTCTTTTACACAAAACTGCCGTTTTTAGAAGCCATGCTTTTGATGTTACACATCTCAAGTTTACGGGAGGAGGATGTGTGTCTGGATTCTGTTCTTGGGGCTTATCTGTTTATGCATGTATAAAATCATCTGAAATGCTACCAGATTCAAACAACTAACTTTGTATAATTGTATACTTATGACAATAAACTAATTGCTTTGTATCCGGAGGGCTCTTTGAATTCCTCTTTGATGGGAAACCCCACTTGCCTTGCACACAGACAGGCTTGAAATACTGAGATTTCCTGTTTATTCCTGTGTTCCTACAAGGGCATTACAAGCCAGTGCTATACAGCGCTCGGAATCGAGGCTAGGGTTGTTTTTCTTCCAGCAAATTGTGAGGAGCTCATCAAGGAAGCAGTTGTCAGGGATGTCTAGATATTTAGTCTTGACATCACGTCTGCCATCAACATGTTCTACACTGAGGTAGTGTTTCCAGCTCTCATAGCCTTTCAGCATGTTACAGTCTATCACCACTGTGGTAAGGTGAATTGTACTACAATCTTAGTGCTGTACTTTTACTTTTCCCATGTGACCTTGGAATTTCAATCTACAGGGATTCTGTCTTACTTTTTGACATGGCTAACTTTTCACATCTCATCTGAAACTGAAGTTTTCTTTAACAGACAGCACAATGCTTTCTTCTACTTGGCTTTCCTTTATAGTTTACTGAGTTTACAGTATCCCACTAATTGTTTTCTACAAGTTTCTCCTGTGCCTTTTATATCAATATTTTCATTTAAAGCCAGGCATTCTAGTCTTCATAATTTTCTGTTAAACTTTTGCTGAATGTTTTCTATGCTATTTGAAAGAAGCAGTGTTCCCATTACTTCATCTCAAAAGATGGTACAATCTAAACCGTATGTTCATTTGCTCCAGCTTTCCATAATACCCTAGTTTAAGAAGTTTTCTGTCACTGCTAGCCTAGTTCTCATCTTGTTTAGGTGATGCCAAATTTGTCCTGTGTGAACTCCCTTGTTGAATCTGAAATGTCCTTCTTCACTCTATTTTCTCATCTCCACATAAAAATTTTACTTCCATGTTTGTCTCCACATGAGGTCCTGGAAGCATTGCAAGAACTGCTACAATAGGAATTCCTTATCATCAGTTTGCTTCCTAACACGCTAAATTTTCCACTGGAGCCTGTCTCTTAGTCTGCATTATAAAATTGACATCCACAGGGACCATGATCCTTAGCCTCTCCAGCATTTCCTAGGATCCAGTCCTGATGCCTGCTGAGGTGTCACACCCCAGCTCAGGCCTCCACCTTGCAAGGGTTTCCAGTGAGCACTCACTATGCCTAGTGCAGTCACAGTTCAGTAACATAAGCCTAAGGAATATATGCAATTGTTTGCATAAAGTAAGCATTTTCTAGATCTCAAAATGAAGAATCAGTTCAAGAGAACTGTGTAGTTATGATCTTCTTATGAAATGAGCTTTTTGATGATGGTATTCAAGGCTAAAGTACGTGCTGAGTCCTTTGGAGCAGTGAATTATGCACTTTTATTAAGATTAAATATACTGAACTTTGAGAATGAATTGAAAAAAACTTTCCAGTGAAGGCAGTGTTGCTTGCAGCCATGGAGAAATCATACAGATATTTCTTTGTGTGAGTTGCTGTAGTGTCAAGGCTTCTATTTCATGTTCACTTCACATGTGCCTGGTGTTATATAAGCAAGATCTATTTTAAAAAGACTACAACATTTTAATATGCAGTACGACATAGGAGAAATACAGAATTATTAAAGAGGGATCACTATTTGGTAAACAAGTTGTGATTATCATTGCAGCCTTTGTAGCAATTAAAAGGTTATATTACTGTACAGACTTGTAGGAAAGATACTGTTACATAAGGAGAAACTGCTTAGTGCTTTCACTCTGTCAGTCTATTTCCTCTGTTACTGGATCTGTACAGAACTGATTGGAATATAAACTGATTTTTCATGCTTTCACTCTGTTTTATAGCCATTACAGGATCTCTGTGGATGAGTGCAGGCTGCAGTTCAGGGGTCAAGGCAAAAAAATTGCTCCTGCTCTCATCTTAAGAACCATGAAATGGGCATAGATGTATGTAATTGGTTACTTTGCATGCATGAAAATACAAGTAAAAAATTGCTCTGTTTTATGTATCTTTCCTTGTTCTCAGTGAAGCTTTTTGTCATTTTTAACTGCCTCCTGAGGAAAGTCCCACCTGCATTTCCTTATACCCAACCATGTACCTGGAAGCACAGAGAGATGTCCAGGAAAGGATGGGAATCTGAAGAATTGCTGAATAGCTCTAAGCTTTTCAAGAACTTTTCCATATGGAGAAATCCTGTGGATTTTTAGGATTAATGTCTTTCACCAGAGCAACATCCACATCCTATTGTGCATTTCTGAAGCCGAATATCAGAATATCTAAATAAGGCTGAACTGCTGCAGCCAGTAATGTGTTCGTAGAGGAACACAGTGTGCATTATCACTAACGGCAGGTTGCATTACAATCTGGCTAGTGACCCAGATGTATACAATAACTGTTTACCCGTGTACGATATGCTTGTTTCTAGTAGCTTAGTAACGGATGGAAATCAGAGATCAAAAACTGTCACTTTGAAAGAGCAGAGAGTAATTTAAATCCACCCGAGGCTGGTTCACAGGGCCTATGTGTTTCCACTCCTTAAGCAATGTAATACCCAGTATACTAGACTGAAATGCCACATTACTGTTCATGTCAGTGGGAATTACGTGTGCAGTAATGAAAAGCCAGTGTTGCAAACATGACTTTCCGGTGTGGGTTTTTTGTTTTTTGCTTCTGCTTTATTTTGTATCTATGGATAAAGTTAAAATTTGTTCTGCATGAGTTTCCAAAGCAGGGAGGTTATATCCAGCATGAAAGCATCCTGCCAAGAGTCAGGAAACTGAAGTTCCGTTCCTGGCTTGGCCACTGGTTTGCTGCTGTATGATCTTGAAGAAGTTATTCAGCATGAGATTCAAGTGAGTGTATTCACCTGAAACAGTGACCCTAACTCCCAGTAAAGACTGAACTAGTACAGGAATTGGAGTTTAGAGCATGATTCATTTCACCCTAAAGTAGATATCTGAATCCTACTTATTTCTCATAGTGATAAAAGGGTAGTTTAGCATTAGTCTAAAGCTGTTTTAAGCTATGTGACAGAGTCACATCTCTCAGCTCATACAAAGTATATGACATTAACACAACATTTATGATCAGTGTCAGATACAGATCTGCTGAATTAGATAGTTCACACATTTTGAATCTGACTTATTTGTAGCTCTGGCTGTCTGCATTCGAAGACATCAATATATGTGGCAAAATTGCTGCAAATTATTAAGAATATTTGTGAATATCTGCTAAATGTTGTTAGGAAACATCTAGCTCTGACATCAGCATTTCAGTTAATGATAAGTGGCACAAAACCTTTATGGGTGGGAGTGTTGATCTCCTTGAGGGTAGGAAGGCTCTGCAGAAGGATCTGGACAGGCTGGATCAATGGGCTGAGGCCAATTGTATGAGATTCAACAAGGCTCAGTGCCAGGTCCTGCACTTGGGTCACAACAACCTCATGCAACGCTACAGGTTTGGGGAAGAGTGGCTGGAAAGCTGCCTGGCGGAAAAGGACCTGGGGGTGCTGGTCAACAGCCAGCTGACTAGGAGCCAGCAGGGTGCGCAGCTGGCTAACAGCATCCTGGCTTATATCAGCAATAATATGGCCAGTAGGACTAGGGAGGTGATTGTCCCATTGTACTTAGCAGTGGTGAGGCCGCACCTCGAGTACTGTGTTCAGTTTTGTGCCCCTCACTACAAGAAGGACATTGAGGTGCTGGAGAATGTCCAAAGAAGAGCAATGAAGCTGGTGAAAGGTCTGGAGCACAAGTCTGCTGAGGAGCAGCTGAGGGAACTGGGGGTGTTCAGTCTGGAGAAGAGGAGGCTGAGGGGAGACTGCATTGCCCTCTACAACTCCCTGAAAGGAGGCTGTAGCAAGGTGGGTGTTGGTCTCTTCTCTCGAGTAACAAGTGATAGGACTAGAGGAAATGGCCTCAAGTTGTGCCAGGGGAGGTTTAGATTGGATATTAGGAAACATTTCTTCACTGAAATTGTTGTCAAGCACTGGCACAGGCTGCCCAGGGCAGTGGTGGAGTCCCCATCCCTGGAGGGATTTAAGAACTATGTAGATGTGGAGCTGAGGGACATGGGGTAGTGGTGACTGGGCAGTGCTGGGTTAATGGTTGGACTTGATGATCTTGAAGGTCTTCTCCAACCTAAATAATTGTATGATTCTATGAAATAAGGGTTGGGTGGGCTGTACTGGGGAGGAAAAAGCAGCATTGAGTGGCTCAGGGCAGAAATAATTTATGCTGCTGTTGCTGCCGAAGACATTGTGTCATCAAACTCAGCCTCTTAGACTTAGACTGGCCTTAGATTTCTGTGCCTTGGTTTGTCATGTTTAAATGGAGATGGTTTTACTTTCCTACATCAGTGAGTAGCTGGAACAATGAATAAAGACTCTAAGGTGTTGTCCGAGGGCAAATGATTACCATAATTAACCCATATTCTGTTATTCATGGCTACAGGTCAGTTCAGCAGCTGAGCATGTGTGATAGCTGTTTCTTATGCTTTTACCCCAACAGAATCTGGATGGCCTTAGTGACGAATGGTATTTAACTTATGACATTATTAAAAATAATGATTTTTTTTTTTCCTATGAAAGAGTGAACAGCACCTTCTAAAGCAAATAAGCAGCTACATGAGTAAGACTATGATGTTCTGCAATTACTGGCAAGTTGCAGAGACATGGCTAGGAATACACAGGGAAGCATGGCAGGAGTGGTTTTTTTAAACTTGCTGAGGTCGTACTGCTGCCCAAAGTATAATCACAGCTTCACAGCCAGTTCTGAAAAAGCCAGCAACTCCTTGCAGGAGTTAAGTGAAAAAAGGAGCTCTGAAAAATCCTTGAATTAGAAGAAAAGACCTCTTATGGGGCAGAGCTCTTTAAAGGCAGCTTGGAAACTATAAACACTTGTTTTCCATTAATGTTTACAGAAATTGGGTGCCTTGAATTTTTGGGCAACTTTGATTGTCTGAACCATAAAACTAATCCATACACTTAGTCACTTTAACTTGCTCTCCTGTTGCTTTGCATTAGTGTAACCCATTGTGGGGAACAGTTGCCTCAAAATAACTCTTTGCAACAACCATCAGTTAACATCAGTTTTATTCTTCATGTCATGTAATCTTTACCCACATCATTTATCAAGGGGTGCCCACTATCAGCTGTTTAACTCAATAGTCCTCAGTGCTTGCTTGGCGCTGTACGCCAAGAGGCAATGGACTGTCAAAGCTAATATATGCTTTGTTACACGTCATGAGAAACAAACTGAAGCACAGAAATTAAGTGGAGGCAGAGTATGCACTCTCTTTGTCTGTGAAAACTTTTACTGATGTTGCAGAAATAGTTGTTTTGTTTTATCAAGATGTAATTGTTGGACACTTACATTCTTTAACATCAAGGGTAGTTAATTTTATTAATGCACAATAGATGGAACCTGCCACAAATCTGAGTAGTTACACTTTGCACTTATTTTGTCTAGTATTAAATGGCTAAAGATGATCTATGGCAACAGAGAATCACAGATCAGGTGTTTACGTTATTGAATACAGATGCATTGTGACAACAACTTCCAAACTGATTAACAAAGGAGTGCAATATGATTCGTGATCTTTTATGAATGTCTGTGATTTCATAATACAGTTCTCAAATTGCTGGCATCCCCAGTTATTCTGGGGAACATTGCTTCATAAAATAGGAACTCTGATTCAAGGCTCAAGTCTTCCACAGATTCATTTGTTCTGATTGCATGTCTTGTATCAGTGAAATCCACTGTGGCACAGCTTGTCCCATAAGGCCTGTTTAATGGAAATAAGGAAAGTTTCCACAGTCTCATCCTTTCCCAAATTTATAGGGACTTTACCAGTTGTGTGGCATATGAATATTCAGGTCTCTTCCCCAATGTGTCAGAATATGCTATGAATAATTCATAGTTTTAGACTGAAGTCTTGTCCTTTCAGCTTTGGAAATGTATGCATCAACACTGACTTCTCTGTTTCCTGGTATTGAAACTGTATCCTAAATATTCTTGGTTCTAAATTGCCAGTTTAACTGAGGAGGCCCAGGACACCAAAGTATATGTGTACTTGGTGACGTCAGAACAGTGGGTGTTAAAAGGGAATTTAATACCATGTGTAAATTCTCATCTCCAAAACCAGAATCCTCCCTATACTTGGCCTCTGCAGCAAAGAGCAGCAAAGCTGTGATTTATCCAACAGGCTGAAACTTGGCTTGAAAGCACATTAAGCTATATGTGAAATATTGTTGCTTTCTAGATGAAATTCCAGCCTTTGATTCTTTTCCATCAGACATGAACTGTTTTATCACATAATTTTTTATTTCTAGAAACGTGTTTCTGTTTCATACGTAGAAATTCCTGGCTTGACACTAGTCAGTACTGTTTTTTTAAGAAGGCTATTAAAGTGGGACGTATTTCTACACTTGTGTGTGTGAAAATAGATTGGTGCCATACTTGAAAATTGAGCTTTAATTATAATAGACTACTAGAAGACTGATAGTCTAGTAAAGTGCTGCTTTGATTAGTCTTAGTCTTTCTTCCTTCTCCTAGAGAATATATGAATTGTACCATATGTTACTCTTCATTTATTTTTGAAGTTAATGAAGTTTCATTTGAAAAGGATTTGTGATAGACTTGTTTACAAGGAAAAATAGTTTTTAGAAGAGAACTGTAAAAATAGCACAGGATTTTTATTCCTTTAATAATTGTAAATAAGCATTGTTACAATAATTTGTAGTGTACATAAATTACCTGAGCACCTCTGAGACTCTTTTCTTATGTGCTTAGTCCACTTCCAATTTCAATTGCAATATTGTGTTTAACAGCACAGTTTTTTATTTTCTGTTCACAGAGAAACCTGCTAGGCATTGCTAGTTTTATTCTGATACTAGAAAACAACAAAACATCTCAAAATCCTGGTGAATGTTTGTTTAGTTGAAGCTCTGAACACTGATGTCAAACGATTCAAAGACAGTCTATTTTCAGTTAAAAAAGAAGTAAGTTGAATAAGGATCAAGCCTTCACGGTATCATTCAAAACACTGATAGTGTGAACACAGTCTAACCTGAAGGCTCAGAACCCACAAGTTAATTGATTAAAATTATAACCATAGTTTTTTGTCTTGACATAGTTGGGATGTGACTCAGTTTACATGGTTAAGGATTTCTGAACTCTTGCAGCATTACGTGGTTCTGAGGTGTACATAGATGGTACACAGGGACTGACTCTATGTGGGTCGGTACATGGAAGGGGGCGACAGTGTAGCAATGGCCAAGCCAACCCATCTTTATTTCACATGCAGAAATCAAGCTTAACAACACTTCGCACATGGAGTGTGTTTCATTCCAGATCTGAGTACATGAAAAAAAAAGCTGGACACAGTGAGGACATGCTAGGATTTTACTGACAGCTTGTTCCCCTGGGCATGTTACAGAAACTAGGAGAGACCATGATGCAGCTGGAGCCTTCCAGAAGGATTTCCGCTGATATTGTCCCTTAGAGCATGGGGCAGCAGCAGGGAGCTGTCCCTAAGCAACTGGCCATGGTTCTTGGAGGACGTGCAGCTCTAGCTGCCAGATGCTGCTGTGGAAACTAAGGGTTGAACCTGATGAAGTTCTCTGGTTTTCCTTTCCTTCTTTATCCCACTGAGCAGCTTATTCAGATGGAGAAGGCAAGAAGGGCAGAGTAGATGTACCTCAGCTGCACATCTTGGCTTGGGCAAAAGAACAGAGGAAGTTGCAGGAAGAGGGAGATACATAATCTTGGAGGTTTTGGAACAATTTTACCAGAACTGAGAAAGGAGCACAAGGCTTGTGTGGGAAAGCTCTGACACATATCCAAATGGAGATGTTTGGAGGATCATAGCAGTTTCCTTTGGATTTACCCACGGAATCTGAAGGTTGACTCTTTTTTCTGCTATGTGCATGTTCTATTTTTATCTTTCTGCACTCTGCTTAGGAACTTTTTTCTACTACATACTCCCCCCTCTCCCAGTTCTCCTCAGGTTTGCAGTTTATCTGTTTTGAAGTGCTAAATTAGGATCAAAATGCTACAGTATAATTTATATTTAGGAAACTGCTGCAGGTATGAGGGGGCTTGATGGTGTGCACAGGGATAAGTAACAGTTTGGTGAAGAGGAGGAAACCAGTGTTTAATCTCTACCATAAGGAAACTATTGCAGTTTGACTTGTGTATTATCCAATCTGAAGCCCTACAAAAATATAAAGGAAACATACATAAGAATTCTGTACTTAATGAATTTGTTAATTATTCTTTTCAAATTGATTATTGGCTCTTCAGTTGAGATCAACTGTATTTCATTCACTGGAATAACGTACATCTGACAAAGAAAGCAAATTGAGAATAGAGACTCTGAGACTTGAGACCACCTGAACAAATAAGTTTTCTCTATCTTGTTACACAAAAATATCTCAGTCCACTACCTATAAGATCATTCTGAGGCAGATGCTGCCTATTTGAGTAAGGAGAGAAAAATTGAACACTTATTTTATGCCTAAATGTTCGCTTTTCTTCCATTTTATGCATTGAATGAGATAATTTAGGTTACAAACTCTCTGTAAACAAGAGGTCACGTCCAACAAGAAAAGGTTTCCTTGGGTGAGATTTTCTGTAGGCTGAAGATCAGTTTGCCAGTTCTCAGCTGCATGGTTTTGAGAAGGATCAGAACTGCCATCTTTTGCAACCCATAACATTTACAGTGACTGCACTTCTCTGCTTCATGGCTGTGGGAGGTATGCCGTTGGCAGTGGTAACCGACAGCAGGGGCTGAGAGCATCTGCAGGAGGGTAGGCAAAACTGGCATGCAACAGCCTGCTTCAAGCCAACTCCTACCAACAGGGAAAGACTGTTCTGTGTCAGATTTAAACCCCAGGAGGTATTGCCTTCCCTTAGGACCCTTCCTCACTAACCTACTTAGATGATGCTTGAATACAAAACTTCTGCCCTCAGACTATTCTTTCTAGAAGGATATGTGCTTCATAGATATTTTATTAACTAATATATCATCTCATATTCTAGTCTCTCTAGTTACCAAAACAAACAAATTTTGAAACAAAGCTGTTTACTTAAATCTTTATAATATTGACTATGAATAAAATTGACAAAATTTCTAAATAAGTTATCTGCAGAATTTTAGTTTCAAATTCCAATATCAGATATATTGGAATTTTCTGAAACAATTATATTTATGCTTTTAATAGAGATTAGGTGATCTGTGTAATCTGAACCTCAGCGAGGACCCAGTAGATTCTGTTATGAAGAAGAATCTTGTTTGCTTCTCTTGAATCAGGGTATCAAATATTTTCTGATGTGATGGATCACAACAACAGAACGGTTTCTCTCTCTTTTTGCTTCATCTGCTACAAGACAAATGTAAGGGAGAGAAGGCAGGGCACAGAGAGACCATATAAGCAGAACGAGCACAATTAGTTTAGAAAGCTGATTTGAAACTTCTACAAGAGTACGACCAGGTCAAAACCTGTAGAATGAAATACATGAGTGACTAGAACTGCAGCTGGAGCAAGTTGTCTCAGGTCAATTTTCATTTCAGTAGGCCTGTAACAAATTATCCCAGTTGGAGTGATAGCCTTAGAAACTTCACTTCCCTTAAGTTCCTATGCCAGCAGGTTTCTCTGCATTGGTCCAGTATGATCTGAAAATGGACAGAACTCATTTATACTGTTAGGTCATATAAAAAGTATGTTCATTTCCCTTATGTCTCCCACAGGCATATATCTCACTAAAAACCTCTAGATTTATCTGCTCCCCGTGAGTAAAATTTTGCTTTTTGTTGAACACTGTTACAACTGAATGGAGTCACTCAGCCTTCTTCTGGTGTGGCTGAAAGCAGAATGCATCCATCAGACTTGCTGGTCCCCTACAGGTCTCCTTGTACAAGCAGGAGATAAGATCAAAAATGGTGAAGTGAAGGCAAATAAGCCTGTCTGTCAAATTAATGATAGATGCCATTCATACTCAAGAACCAAACCTAAAGCTCTCATTCTCTTTGCTGGTGATGTCTTTAATTATGGTAGTTAGACAGATGGAAAGGTCATTGTGCAGGTTTTATTTAAGTGGTTCATGCCATGGTAGCTTTTCTGCCAAGGGTAATCAGTTGCATTAAGGAATTTGCCAGAAAGAACAAATCTGTCTTATTTATAGTTAGCTTAGTTCTAATTACTTCTCCTAAATGGGCAGTAAGATAATAATGTGTAAATGTAAAGCAAGCATAGAACTGCAATTACCACACAGTGGACAGCTTCCCCCAAGCTGTATAATATTTTCAAGCTTTGCCATGTCACAGAACAAAACCACTCAAATTGGTCTAAGTTTTTAATCATCCATTTCTCCCTGTCATGCAAAGAAATGATGGGTTGCTTTTCCATATGAACAATTACCTCAGGCACCATGTGTCATGGGAAATGGATCACCAGTGCACAGATCTGGTACTAATAAATGTGAAAACAAACCCTAAATGGTATCTTCATCTCTTGGTAGGATTAATATACCAAAGTAGAAGCAAAACATAATACCAGAAAAGATATTTCTGGTTAAAGAAAGCTGGCTAAAACACCTCATGTGCTTAGTGTGCTAAGATCTTACTGTAGTTCTGTAAAAAATATTACACTATAAGATTGCTGAACACTTGAAAAACTGAACTCAGTTGTAATTGATTACAGCTGTGGTAGTCCATGCTGCGAGCAGCTAGCTAGCTGTATGTGTTGCCTATGCACCCTCTCTCACTAGAAATGGGCATAGCTGTCTGTCTTCTCTGGATTTCACACAAATGGAATAAAAAGTATGTCACTAATCTTTTGCAGTAGATTTCAGTGGTAGGAGATTAAATGAAAAGAGTTAAAACCATGCTTATTGGGACTGCCCAATAAAAGTGTGCATGAATATAGCAGAGGTACCTCTCCATGCGCCTGCTACCACGGCAACCCTTTCTCTTCCAATGTGCAGAGGACTGGGGAAGGTGGCAGCAACTGGGGCAAATCTAAGGTTGCATAGTGGTCAGACAAACAGAGGAAGAGGATCTTGGGCTGCTCTTTGTGGGAGGTGTGGGAGAGCCACCGTCTGTGTTCCTTTGGCAGTCGCTTGCAGCCTGCTGCTTCTAGAGCCTCAGGTAGAAATATACCTACAGGTGGAGCTGAGAAGCCCCTTTTACTGTTCACCATCTTTCAAGTAATTCAGTGCCATCCTCACCAAATGCAGACTCACAAAACAGACTTCTAAATGCCTTTCCAGTGCAGTAAAATTTCCATTATGAAGATTCTTGAAAGTAAACAATTTAGTTCTTGGAATTGAGAAAAGGTGACAGTTGCATGCCCATAAATTCCTGTCATGAGAGGTGGAAAGGATGCAAATGGAAAACCTCATTCATATCAATACAAGCATTTATACTGTAATAATGACATAAGTAAGCCTCTTCAAAGGATTTAGGGCAGGTATCTGGAAAAACATTCTGTCATCTACCTTTGATGAGACCTTCAAGACAAATAATAAATGAGCAGATGAAACTTTCTGTAGCAAGCTATGTTTTCAAACATGTCTAAATAACATCTTCAGTTCCTGATAGCAGTGTGCTAAAAGCAAAAGCAGATCATTAAAAATAGAGAAGGTACTTCCAGATTAATAGGTCTGGCTACAAAAATCCTAGAGTTTCTCTTGAGGTTTGCCAATGAATAAATTAAACTAGCTTCATTTCCAGTGAATTAACATCAAACTAATTTCCAAAACAGTGAAAAATAGAAATAAATAACAGAAGAATGTACTCTGTTTCTGACAAATTCTGTCCCAGAATTTTTTTGCAAAATAAATTAAATGATTGACTAGTTAGAGGCACAAAGTCAGCTAGAAAATAGAAATGAAGGAAAATAAATACATTAAATTTGATTAAGCTATGACTACACACAAAACATTCAAGTAAGATTTGAAATAAATCCTGAGTTATGTATAAAGGAAAGATGTCTTCTATTTCCCGATTTCCAGAAAAGAGAAACAACTCTCCTGTCAATAATAGCCAGATTTTGTGATTATTTAAGACATGATATCCCTACTAGGTAATGCAGAGTACAGTGTTGCAGTGATTCAAGCTATGCGGTACAAAGTATTTACTGTAGCTTTAGCCAGGTTCTCAGAGATGTCCAAATAATAACAATAGCCAGAGGATAGCCCAGGAATAGCCTTAAAACTACTCTCACTTTTTCCTTGTTGAGCTCTGAGAGGCTGCACAGTTTCAATTTCTGAAACCTGAGAAAGGATTCAGGAAAGACCAGGGCAGGGGATTTTTTCAGTAGGGGATATTTTAATCACTAGCTGGAGGGCTCTAACATACTACATGCCAGAGGCATCTATTAAAAAACTAGTTATGAATGTAGAAGACAGTATTTACAAGAGATGAATAGATGTCATGGTTTGAGCCATTGCTGCTTTAAAAATATATCAGATTCAGACTGAAGCAGACAATGAACTAATTACTTTGGTAATGATGTTGTAAAAGTGAACAGGAAGTTAATTATGGAGGCTGTCAAATTCAAAAGGGTCAGAATAGGAAATTCACATGAAAATGCAAATCCATTTAGGTTGAAAAATCAACTAAGAAAATCAAATTATTCTTGAGCCAACGCCAAATTTTAAGTACATGAGGAACTGGATTGCAAGGGAATTACCCCAGCATGTAAAGTCAGATATGCGGTTGAGTATCTTCCTGAGACAGGTCTTGTAGAAATCCAGTGCAGTAAGAGAATCTTTGAAGTATTTAGACTTCAGCTGGTAGAGCAAAAGTTTTTTAGTGGAATTAACTGTGCTAACAGAAGGTGAAAGGTTTTCAGAAGATGAGTATTCCAAAGGAAAACATTGTTGTCATTACAAAATTTAATCCTGAGCCTTTTACCTGTATTCCAGTAAACCTTTCATTTGAGGTAAGGTATATGGCTGCCCTGTAAGAACAGTAGACTCAAGCTTTTGGTTTGAGCTGATTGTAAGAAGGACTGTGAGAGAAAATGAGCTCTGTCTCCAGTCAGTAGATATTCTCCTACTTTGGAAATTTTTATCCACATAATACATGATGTTCTTATCTTAGTTCTGCTTCTGTGGTTTCAGACTCATCCGGGTGGAATCACAGGAATAAATTAGACCTGTATTTGCAACAATATACTTTTAATCGATATGCATACACATTAAAAAAAAAAATGTTGATATGATGAGTGAAATCTTTGCTCCATTAAAATTAGAGAGAATTTTACCTACACTTTTAATTGGATCAGGTTCATGTCTGATGTTACTTCTGTAAACTGTATGGAAATCCCAGATGACCCAAGGTTCAGTGTGGGCCTGAAAGCCAAACATTTCATCCATTTCAGGACTATGAAAATGTGTCCTCCTTACTGAAAAATTATTCCCCATTCTATTGAAGTCTCTATTTTAGTACAGAGAACTTTGTTTTATTTCCATATGTGAGATGGGTTTATTTGCAAATTGAGTTCATGTAGGGTAGCTCTAGGCCCCTGAGCATCCTTGTGAATTATTGCACTCATTAGCATGGGAGCTGTACATTTCCTGGAAGCAACTTTTGCACGAAAGATTAACTAGTAAGGAAGAGTTTTATTTTTTTCCCCTTTTTATGAACTTTCATTTTATGAACAAGGCATTCACTTAGATATTCCTGAAAAATTATAATCTACCCCTTAAAATGCCATTATGTCAATTAATTCAATTCAGTTAAAACACTGATTTATGTTCTGAAAGTGAGTCATTTCTCATTTAATAACAGAACACTTCACTTTCCACTTCAAAGAGGAAGAAATAGTTCACAGTAAATATTATCTTCTCTTTAAACTTTTTTACTGATAGCATGCCTTGAATGCTGGGACTATGCAGTTATTTAAACCATTTTCTAAGTGAGGTCTATCTTGCAGATGTGCCTCATAAAAATATTAAATTCAGTGGAAGATTATACAGCACACAAAATACAGTAGTCTTTTTTATGGTTGACTTTGAATTTGCAATCAGTGAAAACATCATTAACTATCTAAAAGTCTTGGACATATTACTGATGACAGTTAGGCACTGGAACAGGCTGCCCAGGGAGGTGGTGGAGTTACCGTCCCTGGAGGTGTTCAAAAAATGAGTGGATGGCCATGGTCTTGAGGCCATGGTCTAATGGTCTAGTGGTTAGGGAGATGATGGGATAAAGGTTGGACTTGATGACCCTGGAGGTTCTTTCCAACCATAGTGATTCTATGATTCTATAAAAAGCTAAAGAAAGGAATGAAATATGAAGAATGATTTGATTATCAGTTTTGATAGATTATTTTCCAGTAGAGTTTAAAATTTAGGAAAAAAATCCTAAATCTGGCCTGTGAAATAGTTCTTTCCCTCATTGTCTAACATTTTTTCTTATAATTAGTAAGAAACAGGCAACCAAACCCTAAAGTATTGAATTTTAATTTGTAATCAGGTCATACCTCCCTTCTTTTCTATCCCTAGTTTTGACTCCGTTTTGTTGGTGTTTTTTTGGCTGGTTTTGCTTTTTTTTCTTGTGATTTGTTGGTTGTTTTGCTCATTTTTTTATTTTTTTTTGTCTCCAGGATGTTCTTATCCTCATTTTGTTTGTTTATTAAAAAACCCCAACTGTTTAGCATCACTGTGTACTAACCCAACCTCCTCAAATACTGTCTGCTGTGATCTGAGATGTTCTGCAGGAGGGACTGAAATTACTACATTACAAAGGAGTGGATCACTTGGAGTAGCTGTTTTTTTCCTTTTCAGAGTTTCCTCTTATCTTTTTTCTTTGGGACTTAGTAACATCCCATTCTGTAGGATTTCTTTCCACACCCCTGCTGACACAGGGGACACTATCCTTGCTTGTAGAGGACTGAATACAAAGCCATCTGTTTAGTTTGGGGAGACAACACCATGTACTAGTTTGTTTCTATTAATTTTGGTTTCTCTGTGCTGTGATTTTCTGGTACATGTAAGGAAGCTCTGATTTTCATGGAGGAATAGGCAGAAAGCTTGTTTTTCTCGTATGCTCTTGTATTTACAAGTATCACCTACATATAGAATATCTTGAGTTGGAAGTGACCTATAAAGATCAATGTATTATAAGGATATATTGCTGTTCATTTATTTCCTATATATGCTTTCTTGAACAATGCACTTAAATGTATGACTTTAAAATGTATTGTTGGTTCTTGATGGGAAATTGAAGACTCTGAATATAAATTTCGAACTGAATTTAAAAACATAGAAGTATTTCATCCCTCATTTGAATTCTACCCAGGAATTTAGTGGAAAAAGACCTGTTCTGAGTTTCTTGTACCATGAACTCTGTGAGTTTGGCAGAAATACCTCATTCATAGAAGCTCACTGGTACTAGATCCTCCTGCTCCTTGGCTTCATCAGAGAGATCAGATGAGCACAGAGGGTGAATTGATAGCGCTGTTCCTGGAGGTGAGGTCATCTGCAGCAGTCTTCAGGCCACTGCATTCCTTTATGAGTGAAGTGCTGCATCACTGTGTCTTGAATGCGTGGCAGGCTCCTGGCTGGCAGTCAGGATCTCACGCTCATTGCATCCAGACACACGCGTTCCAAAGACAGGACACAAAGACAGTAACTGGCTGAGCTTGAAATTGCTGTAGATAGAGAGCCCAGCACTCACTTTACTGTCTATTTTTCTTGCTTCGATAAATCATGTTGGAGTTAGAGTTGAATGTTGATGAGTAAGCTAACTGAAAACTTCATTAATTTATAAGAACATAAAATCATACCAGATTGTTTAACTCAATCAGAAGTAACTCTCACAACAGATTGAAGAGTATTAGAACAAAAAAGGCTGTCCTCCCTGCATGTATCTTCCTGCAGTGCAGCACACAGATGGTCATCTCCAAATCTCAAAACTTCAACTGTCAGAGAATCCAAAATGACTGAGGGAGACCCACGTTTCCTAGGCACTGTGATCAGTGCACAGCAGCTGCCAAGGTCAAGCCCATGAGTACAGCAGCTGTTCCCAAGCCCTGAAAGAGGGAGCTGAGAACTGAGCAACAGCCCTCCTCACTGCTGTGCTCTGGACTTTACAGCATTTGCAAAAAAGTTGCTTTATGCAATAACCAAGGTTTTCTGCATTTCTGAAAAAACTCATTTCACCCAGCTGAATTCTTGGGGATTTCTTTTGCTCTCCTCCTCCCTCCTCTCTCTGCTCTCAGAATGCAAAATCAGCTCCAAAGAAAGCACACCTCTGCATGACATAGTTGGGTACTTTCCCTTCCTTTCAAACTTTCACTAAAAGCCCATCAGCAATTAAAAAATATTATCTTTCTTTAGTTATGTATGTATCAAAGGACTTCACCAGTAACTGTGCAGCTTGTGCACATTGGTGAATTTTGTAATATTCCGGCATATAAAGAAGTTGAGTGTTAAATGTTTTCACTGAAGAGATGAAGGCATTCTGTGCACTGAGAGCACTGAGCTCTTCCGTGCCTACATCAGGTGCTATGAGGATCTTTCACAAATCAAAGATGGATACAGAGCAGGGAAAAACCTTGTGCTGTTTAGATATGACAGTTCTCATACACCAAGTGATATCTCATTTCTCCTCTTCCCTGGCATTTGTGGCAGCAGCTCTGAAAGGGAGGTCCTACAATCTGATGCAGAAACACTTTGCTGCGCTAATAGGTGCTGTTTAAGTTTAGTGTTAGGGCTGCATTCCCTTGGTTGTTCCTCTAGCAGTTGTTGAGGGTTACCTGACTGATTTCTCAACTGGTGAACAGGCATCTGTAGAGAAGACATTGATCTCTGCAAAGCTGGTCACACTATGTCCTACGACAATAAGCAGCTTAATTCAGATTTTCAGTGGTATCTATGAATGAATTTGGGGTCTGTGTCACTACAGCCCCCTGCTATCAGTGATGATTCACAGAGGGTGTATTTCTCATCTCTCTTTTTCTCTCCAAGATTTTGACATATCTTGGAAGAACAGGCATTGTAATCTGGATTCATAGAGAATTTTTATTTTTATCATACCTTACTACGCAGCCCCTCCTTTTTTCTTCTCTCCACCCCCTCCTTCTTCCCTAAGTGCTGTTAGTGTGTATGAATGTGGGTACACGTGAGTGTACGGGAGGGTGTGACAGAGATGACAGATATTTAAATGACTGCTCTTTCCTCTCCTCTCTCTCTTTCTCTTCTCTAGACATTTTCTAAAACAGCATTAACTTGTGATAGCATACATTTATTCTCTTATCCTCCCTGTTCTGTGGTGCCTTTGGGAGGCGTGTGTGGAATTTTCTTGTTTTGATGTGTTTCTTGTATTCTGTATATTAGTGCTACAGAAGGCAGAACTATACCAATGCATCATTCCTATGAGCAGAGAGGACTAGGGCTGACCAGTGCCCTGACATTGATATGCTGTGCTTTTAAGGGCAGACCTATGAGTCTTTGTGTATATTTAATTCACCTTTAATATAATTTCAGTCTCAGTTTCTTTTTTATAATATGTGTCTGTGATCAGAGACCATCAGAGTGGGGAAGAAATGAAAAACCATTGGAATGAGGCTGCATTTTCTTTGAATTTATCACAGTGAACTGCTTCCAAAAGAAAGCAAAAAAGAAGGGAAATACAGCTGCAGATGACAAAGGATATCAGATTTGTTTAAACACAGCTGGAAACAATGCTGGAGATGAAGACAGTGCTTTGAAATAGTTTTTATGGTCAAAGTCAGTAGCTGCATAAGAACTTCCCAAAAAAATTCAGTTTTCTCTCAGGCTGACATGCATTGCACATTAACTTTTGGGAACATTTGCAATTGTTAATCCCAATCATTGGGATACTGATGCAATTGTTAATAGTGTTGTTGCCTTCTAGTTCTTGTGTTGTCAAAAAAAAGTATATTGTTCTCATAGCAGTCTGATAAAGTAAAGACTTTCTGCTTGTCCTCAAAGTTTCTTTTCTAACTAATCTTATCAAATTCTTCTCTTTGGATTGATAATGCTTTATTTTTTTATGCATGGATTTTCATAGTCCTGATCTTGTGATGACTATAAACAAATAACCCATGGCTACTCCCTTTGCAGTTCAGGGGAGAGAGATTCATGTTCTTATTGGGGTTGAAATTTTCTTTTTGTCAACCAAAATATTTTTTTCTTTATGTACGATGTTAGTGTTTTGTCTTGATGGAACAAAAAGTTCAAAGTTTGATCCTTTTTATTTAAATTACAAATATTGACTGTTGAAAATTTTAGTTCGTTTTGTAGCTGTCTTGGAAGTATGGAAAAAGTAAAGGAAGAATTATATATTTTATATTAAATCTCAAAATGTTGTAATTCCAAATAAGTTTATGTGCTACTAACATAACCAATCCTCTGTGCAAACCTGGGTCAGGAGGGTGTGGGAGTATCTCAGACCCCACAGTGCTAAGCTGTGTTTGCAAAAGGACTCAGTTACTGATTTGGTAGATCTTTTGTGCTTCTCGTTACTGAACGCACCAGAAGTGGATGCCACCCAAATGAATGTAGGAGGATCTATGTGACTGTGGTCATTTCTGTACGACACACTAAGGAGCTTATTCCTCACTGAGTAATCCTAATGAGGAAGAATAAGACTTCACTAAGGTTTCCAGTAAATCTTTCTATAGAATAAACCACTGACATACCATTTGGATGACAGTAGAAGAGATGTAGCTTGATGAACCAGTAGCAGGTTGGAATCTGTGGATTCCTGATTTCTAGTGCCATCTGTGACACTAAGAAAAGGCATAATCTTTGTCAGATACATTGGTTTCCTTTGTCTCAATCTCCCAGTTTGTAAGTGATAGAGTTTTTGCATTTGCTTTAATGGATTCTTAATGGAAAGGGAAATAAGTAGAGTGAAGAGGAGGAAAGAAGTCCTGTTGCTTATATTGAAATGTATTACAGATGAGGCTAGACAGTAATGTGTTAGCTGAAAGCCTTTTATTCCTTGCTACCCTAGAGACTATTGAGCTTTAACACATGCATAGCTGATCTTGACAGATCTTGTCTCTTTATCTATTAAGTATGATTTACACTGCAGGCTGGCTGAGAAGAGCTACATTCAGGGGAGTGCAGTTTTGTTGCTGGAGTATTGATCAAAAGGATTTTCTTTTAATGCAAATAGACAAGATACAGAGTATATATGCATGCAAAATATAGATTAGAAGATAAATTTATTTCATTAATGAAGTTGTGAGGGATGTTTGAATTCTACTTTATACAACTTCCAATGAGATAGCACAGTAACCAGGCACTTCTAATGGCATCTGGCTACGTCACTGAATCATTAAAAAATCATAGACATTTGGCACTGAATTATTTGTCTGCAGTGACAAGTCATTAAGCTCCAGTCCTGCAAAGAGTCACTTGTATTTTTTCTCCCTCCAAAAGATGGTGTGTGATGAACCCCTTAGAGGGAAAAGATGCTTTTTCCAGTGCTGGTACTAGAGTTGGTTCTAGAGACATCTGGGCTGGACTCCTGTCTCTGCTATAAATTGTGTATAATTTAAGCAAATCACTTATATCCCCTGTACTTCAGCTTGTTAACGAGAAGAATAGTATGACCTTCTCTTCTGCATTTGAGGGAAATAACTGTCTTCATCCACATGCACAGTGTCTAGTACAACAGTGTCCCACATTTGGGTGGTGCCTACAAGGCACTACAGTGAAAAAACTGTGGTAATATTAATAAAATGTAATTTTTTGTAATTTGTACCATGAAGTTTCCTGAAATAAGAAAACATTTTATCTGAGAAAGTTCTTTGTAATTGGATGCAATTGCCTGCCAGGACTATTAGCTCACGTGCTCTCTAGAACATTAAAATCTCAACTGCTTTTTCTGCTGTTAAGGATGAGAACATTTCAGTGCTTTATTACTCATCATAAAGGAGAATATACTTTATTTTACATTACAGTCACATTCTGTATTGCTATTGTAGTCATAAGATTTTTAATCAGTCTTACTAATTTGTTTTAATAAAAGTATTAGTTTACATTACTGTTAAACTTCCCTAATTACATACTCTAATCATTACAGGAAATATTGCCAGCTTGTGCTGCTCATTAGGAAAAACAACTCCTATTCCTTTTTCCATGTTAAAAGTATGTGAGACTGGTTGCCTCTATGTTTCAGCAAGAAGTGCTTGCAGAGGCAGTCTTGACAATAGTAGATGCATAGGAGCAGCACCCCATTTGAATTTGTCTAAACTCCTCCTGAGCAGGGATAACCAGCCAAGGGATCACTCTGCAAATTTAGGTTTCAGCACAACCCAGTAAAAAACTTCTGTGGCTATACACAGTATGCCATTAGTGCATCAACCAAATGAAGGGACTGTACGTGGTATTTAATTTGAGAAATGCCTGTGGTGCAGGTATTTTTTTTGTAGTGCTAAATATAATAAAGAAAAAATATGTGATTGTTTCAAGTACATGATATACTTAACTCTTCTATTTTTGCTGTAGCATCTGTAAATCCCAAACAAGACGAATTATTCTGTGAAGGTTAGAGAGTTTCTTGTATTTGTGTTACCTGTGTACATTAGAGCATTTCTTCCTTGGGAATATTTGAATCTATTTTTAAATTTAAATTATTGGAATTTGAGCTGGTTCAAGTCCTCCACAAAGGCCCAGTAGTGAATCTATTTTAGATCTCTTCTTTCTGAAGTACAGATGATCTTACTTGAGATGCTGAGGTAGTGCGAGAACTTTCATCTCTTCCTCTTTTATCTAGTAAGAAATACAACAGGGGAGAATATTATGGGTTGATTGTGATTATTTAATTCCTTACAGCAGTTTGTTAAAAGGGGCATTGTTAGGACTCATATCTGGTAACTTCTGAAGGGTATCATCAGAGAATGCTCTTCAATATTTCATGTCTGGGGAAGTAATCTGAAACCCAAGGTACTCAAGCAGTTGAATTGACTAAAGTCCTTGGACTTCTGTGACTGTTTTCAGAGGCAATACAGGAGAAGTAAACAGGGAATTCAGGGACAGCCTATTACTGTTTTAAAGGAATACATAAAGTTTTCAAGTTTTATGGGATGCAGTAACCAGTTAAAAGAAACACCAAAAGAAAAAAAAAATAAAAAATACGTAGAATCCTTTATTTAGCATATAGTGTGTGGGTGGCTGTCTCACATACTTTGTGGGATGACCAGGAATACCTAAGTGAAGATGAAAAATAGACGTTCTGGTGCCATTAAAAATTAGTGGAAGCGATTATTCCAAGAGCCGGTTGGGAAATATGGGAATGTAGGGAGAAATGCTCACTTTAAAGTGATAGTGGAATTAAATGGACTGGATTGAACCTTGGTGGCAGTTTCTGGTGAGAATACTGAAGCCAGTTTGTAAAAATTGAGGTCAAGGAGCTTTGGTTATGTCTTCCTCATGAGTGAAGAGAAAATATGATACTGTAACCTGCTAAACCAAGTGGATTAGGTGATATATATCTATAACCTGATGGCTCAATCAGTGGCTTGGAAAAGATAGATGGTGTTTTAGGAAATTCAGTTGAAAGTGCACCTACAAGTGAAACTAAGCAGTAAAGTACAGAACAAGAGGGGATAATAACGTTGTAAACTATGCTACTGAAAGTTCACTGTGATTGTTGGGAACTGGACCATAAAATGACTGAAAATAGGCACCATATTCTTTCAGCTTCAGACATATCCCTTCCTAGGCAAAGAATATTGTCAGGAATCTGTGATTAAAATAAATTACTGCCTAGGCATCTTACCAGCTGGGGGAGGGAAAATCTTTCATTCTCTCGACTTGTGCATCTCATTTTTGAGTTGTGAAAAACTCGGCCAATCCACTGTGTTCGGTAACACAGCTGCTTCTGTAAGGTTCTGTTTTCAAAGTTAATTACCTTATTTATCTGTAATATATCTATCCAAATTTTAAACCAGTTCATTTTAGGGGGCTGTAGATAAATTTCAGGGGGGGAAATGTGTATTAACTTTATTTTAATCTAAAGATGTAATCATTTTTTCAGGATTCTCATAGGTTGGTCCTGAAAATTCAGAAAGTGCTGCCCTTCTTAACTTTGGTAGCTAATTCCATCTGCACCTTTTTAAAAAGCTTTTTGTTGAAGAATAAACAAATTTGCATTGGTAATTTTGCAAAATCTGTAACTTACGCCTGCCACGTTTTATTTTCTATAGATTGGTCAGTTAAACCTTTTGTGTTTAGAAGGTTCAATCTGCATGAAAGTGGAGAGGACATCCAGAGCATGTAAAATAAAATTGTATCACACATTTATGTCATCCTGATGAATTGCTTTAAAATAGTCCTCAGTATGATTTCCACAAAATGTATTTTCCAGAAGTGGTTTGTTAAATGTAACTATCTTCTCAAGCCTGGGGAGATAACTAATATCATACCTGTTATTTATGGTCAATTTTCTTTTCCTTGACTTCTTTCTAAATTGAATTCAGACCAACTAAACTACGTTGTGGGATTTCAGGTGTTCATAAGTACTGGTGACCACAGTGCTTGTTAATTGCATCATAAGTTACATAGATTTTTCTGAAACTGCAGAGTACTACTTCCTGACGTACGAATAGTTAGGTTGATAAGTATAGGTCTGTTTATAGAAATGCTGCATTTAAGTTACAACCTTAAATCCAATTCTCGAACTGGCTTTTCATATTAGACTTTCCTCGTGAATGATTTGAAGCTGATAGTTGATCTTCTCAGGTATTTGTATCTGCTACCAATGTCATTTAAATCATTCTACATACAACAGATTGATTTTAGTTGATTTAACATGAAATCATAGAACTGTGAGCTGAATATCTACCTCTTTGGTTTTGCCACATAAAGTTGAAACTCACTGTATACCTTCTAGTTCCTACCATCTTCAGGTCTATCGTGACTGAAACTTTGATTTCAGCGCTAGTAAGCCTTTTTTCCAGATTGCTGAGAGTGAAGTAGTTCACCTTTTTTCTCATGGCTTTATAAAGGCAGTATCCAAACTGTCTGTGGGATAAAACCCTCCAGGCTTTTTTTTTTTCCCCCCTCCTATCTTAAAAGCACCTGGGGACTTGGGACTGCATTCCCAAGTAGAAAACTATAAGGTTTCTGCCTGAAGTTTGGTTTCATGTCCATCTCTGCTGATCTTTGAAGCTCTGTGCTAGTGAAGCTGAAGGTGGATTGCCACCAGCAAAGGTACTCCCTGGGTAGTATACTGGAGCGTGATGCTCACTGACATGGATTTTATTCATTGAGGTAGCTGAGAAACAAACAGGGTTATGAGAAGAGTAGAAAGGAGTGGCTCAAATGAACAGAGAAAGTGCATTGTCATGTAAGAGCTGTACTCGACCATGAGCCTTTACACTTCTCTTCCATATAAGTGACTAAGGAACAGTGGGGAGCCCCATTACTTCTCTGTATGTGGGCTACTTTATCTTCATAAATGGGAAAGGGTCCAATACCAGATTGCCATTCTCCTGCTATGCAGGAGGGCAAGAGGTGGGCAAACAAGCATGTGAAAAATACTGAGTCTTGATGTTATTTTTTATCTTTCTATGTAGATTTATTTGCTGAGGTTTCTGTACTTGTTCGACTGAGCTACAGCAAAAAAAGGAAAGCAAGCTGCTAGAGAAAGAGCCAAAACTGTTTTCCACTAAAAGTAGGGAATAACTGAGAGAGATAGTGAGCTCATACTTTGATTCTTTATTTGCCCAAGCTGTATTACACTAACCTGTAAATATATATTTATAATATTTATCTGTTAGTGAAAAGGCTGATGTGCTAATCAGAGTAACTTTATAGACATTAGTGTCAGTTTAGAATCTGCACAACCAGCTGTGTTGAAAGTGCAAAGATTGCCTTGCAGCAACTGTTCTTGAAATTTTTTTCCAATTTTTTGTTACCAAGACCAAACAAGCTTTTATGCACTTATGGTGTAATATGAACTAGACTGAGTTATGAGCACCTCTCAAGAAAAAAGCAAATCCTGATAGCACTATATTTTAATAAAGATATTTTCCTTCCCCTGTCAAAATTAATTCCTCCTGGTTTTGTATTTTTACTGCCTGTTCTCTACCAGCTAAGAGAATATCGGTGTTCTGCCCAATTCAGCTTTAGCAAGACCATCACTTCCAAACTTGTTATATTCTATTGTATCTTATATTAATAAATGCTGGTAATAAGAGATATATGGATTGAATGAACAAACTGTTTCTAAACCTCAGGATATTTTCAATTAAAACATTTAATCTTCAGAATGCACAGCCAGCTAGCTTTCAAAAGATATAGACATGAGAAATATGGGTTTAATATTTTAAAATTCTCATATCCTTTCTTCAGTGGTTACTTGTTCTTTGTGGTTACCAAAGCTCTTCTTTATGAAAAAAAATGGACCTTTCTGTCAGCAAAATATATTTTCAATGTAAAAGACATAATGTGAAATAAAAGGAAAGAAAAAGAAAACAGGTTGACTGTAGGGAGATAATGGCACTGTTTTAGTGAGTAGGTCAGCTATTAATCAGATGTATTTACTTTATTGACCAAATTCCCTTTTTGTTTTGTGTGTGTGGCGTATGATAGTAATGATGATGCAACTGCAGGTGAATCAGTTGGGCTCTATTCTGAATCCCTAGCATCAAGCATGAAATAATTCACCTGGATTATTAACACATCATTTGAATTTACGATGGAGGGCGTTAGGTTTAATTTGTATGTTAATAGTAAGTTCATTTAGCCTCTGAGATACCACAAATATGCTACACATTAAGGATGATGATGTTCTATTGTATAACAAAGATCTTTGCTCAGTGTGAAGTTGGTGTGAGTTTCAGGTAATAAAGCTAAACACTGCAGTTCAGTGTGACATGTTTCAGCCTTGGATCACAGCCACGTAAAAGTGTCCAAGTGATTAAGGCCAAGTTTGTCTGCTAAAGTAGCTGTACTGCTGTCAGACTTGTTCTGGCTTGCACCATCCTAGCACAAGAGTTCCTGTCACACTTTCCATGTGGGGGTTGACTTTGTGCACCTTTCAGTGCACCTTCTTTCACAAATGAGCAGGATTCTCATATATTTTCATTTTGTTCTCTATATTCATCAGAGTAATGAGCAGCATATGCCTGTATTACATTTATGAAACATGAAATCACCCAGTGTGGCTAGATTGCCCAGAGAAGTTGTGAATGTACCATACATTTCTATAGGTTCTCAAATGGCCATTTCTGTCATTTTGTGTATCTTTTTATCTGCATCACCTACAGCTATTGCAATTCACAGGACACCCAAGCAAGGTGAAGTGTCAGTTGAGATGAAGTGTTGGCTTAGTAACTTAATTTTAAAATATAGAGATTTTTGTTAAGCTTTCCTTACAAAAGCAAATTGGGATCTAAATGAATTTCTCTACTTTTCTGGGAGCTTGAGGCTACTGTGGGTGACTTCTATGTTTAAACTGCTCTAGTCAGCACAATAGCAGGTTACTGTGATTGAAAACGGGGCAATTATCAGTTTCCCCAAGCAAGAAATACTACATACCCAGCAAATCTTTCTAACGTGATTAGGAAATCTGGACTGAAGGTATTTTGCAGCTTTTTTTTTTTTTTTTTTTTTTTTTTTAACCTGGGGGTTAGATGCTTCTAAATGTTCTTTCTAAATTCTGCTTAAAACAGCTTTCACTTCAACCTGCCCATTTCTCCTTGCCCTGATCAAGCACTACTACCCTCTCCCTGCTGCCTCCTGACAGTAAATACACATGAAGTGGATTGAATATGCTAAAAAGTTTTCAAAAATTCTCTCATGAAGCCTTTTCTTGCTTCTCTATTTGTTGCATTTGTTTTTTTTGGGTTTTGGTGTGATGTATAGAACTTAAGGCCATAATACTGCAGTTGATTCTGTGTAGGAGTAAACCCGTGCCCATCTACAGTCCCAGTGCCTCCAAGGGAATGGTGATGGGGTGCTAAAGAAAGGGTGGATGACAGGGCCTTGTGTTAGTCACAGCCTTGAAATCATATAAAAAAATATACAGACTCCCAATTACATAAATATTACATTAGAAGATAATAAACCAGATATCAATTCTATAAACTGAGAGGGATTAGGTATCCTGGGTGAGAAAGATTTAATATAGAGCTTGAAAATCAATCAGACTCCCTGAGCCCTGTCCTTGCAGTCTTGCTCTGAAGGTCAAAAACTGTCAGCAGCAGAAGTTAAAAATCCTGTGTTGGACAGTCTTTGAGCATCTTGGAGTACATTATGCGTCCTGTCCACTGCTTTGGGGGTACATTGCAGCCATACCCTTCCTCAGCCAGTTCCAGGGGGTGTGGGAATTACTGTCCTCAGCTGTGCTCTAGGATGGATGGCTTCCTCTGTCACCAGCAGGATCAGCCTGGCCCAGGGTGCAGCAGCACAGACAAGGTACAGGTCTCATCCTCGCTGCTCAGCTGTACTTTCTTGGTGTGGGTACTGTGCATAGAATCATAGAATAGCCTTGGCTGGAAAAGCATTTTTGGTTCAAATTTGAACAATGAGATTATGCAATTATGCCCTTTGTCAAACGGGTTCCCTGGAGGCAGAGGGGAACTGATGTGATTCTCAAGCACTGATCTTACCATGACACTAAGAAGGAGGGAAGAAGTACAACTTGCTCCTAGGTTAGATGTGGAATCTCATAACCTGTTTGAATCCAGCAGTGCATTGCACCTACAGAACTGATTCCAGCCTTTCAAGGTCTGGTTATGACTTCCAATACGTATTTTGTGTGTCGTAAATTCTTCTGGCTCAATCAAGTTTTAGCCTGCTTCACAGAAAATGGTAAGGGATCAAACATTCATATCTGAGTGCTGATTCTGGAGGTTTTCCTGGGTACATTAACTTATCTTTTGCTTATGGAGGATGCTGAAAAACGTTGAGTCATGAAGATACTGTTAACAGGCGTCACTGGTTTACAATTAATTGTAACTCTGTTGAGCACCTGTTGACTCTAGTTTGGAAGCTTGTTTTAATGTGTACCCTAACACAGTACTGGACAGCTCTACTTTGAGCTAGTTAAAATCTTTAGTAATGGCAAGAAGGTTCTGTATGGTTGTGTTAAGCGGATGCCACAAGCATAGTATTTTTTTCTGAATTTTGGCTGGAAGTTATGGGATGAATATGTATCCTTACAGTGTCAAAACCCTTGGACAGTTAAGGCACTTTTGCACTACCTTAAAGAATAATTGGCAATGCTTTAGTCATAAGACAACTCCAAGAAACCTGGTGCCGGGTTTCTGTGTGTGTAAAGAACATAAATTGACTCTTGGCATATTTTTAAGACAAATGAAAAGCAAACAGTTGAAATGAAATTAAATTGCCTTTCAGCTTGCAAGCTCACAGTAACTTTTAGTTAATCTGAATGTACATTTTTTTGGTTCAGCCATTATTTTTAACAGTTCAGCCTATCTAATCATTAGCTGGATCATGAAGTCAATTCCTTTCATGTATTCAGTAACTCATCTTGTCTAAATTGTTTCAGTTCCTCGGAGATAGTTTTTGAATATGCATGACATATTTCATCATAATAACTAGGAAGTCATTTTATGTTGCATATCATTAGCAAAATAAAGTATCAAAACAGGTTTCCTTTCCTTTAGAGGAAGCTCTTCAATTAGCTCTGGAGAATAATTCACCTTCAGTTCCCTCAAACATGTTAATACCTAATCCTGAATATTTCATCTTAAATACTAGACTAGATTCACTTTAATTGCATTGTATATAATTTACTTTCCCTCTTCAGGGATCCTAGAAGACTGGACCAATTTGAGGCTGAGTTCTAAGTAGGGCATAAACCAAATCAAATAATTTGTTCTGTGCTTTGGCACAATGTTTATGGACTTCTTGGCTCTTGCTTTCAGTAAGTAGCATGGAGCAAGGCTATCAAGAGCAGCTGGCTGCTCAGGTCCCTCCTTCCCATAAAGCAGGATTTGGAGGTACAATATGTGTTAATGGTAGAGCCCTCAATCTGGTACTACTTCTAGAACCCTTGTAAGAGAAAGTGCAGAACTTGCTCCACAATTGTTTGATGTACCACGTCAATATATGGCCTATAATAAAAAAAAATCATATTTATGTGGTTCCAAAATATGAGTCACATTATTAAACAAGTATATCCTTGAATACCATCTGGGATGACTTCATTCTCCACTGCAGCAGAACACAGCAATTGCTGAAGTTGCACTGTGATACCACACAGCAGTTTAGGACAGGAAACTACTGTTCAAAACTAGAGGGAAAAGGTATAGAGGAAGTATATGGTGCTTTGGTGAGGACCTAGTTATTTTATCTTTTGAGATTTTAGGACTATATAGTCCTATGTGTAAATGGCCATTATAGCTGCTGGCTTTTTTGTTTGATTGGGTTATTTTAATGCTTTCCCAGATGGCTATATTTTCATATGAATAGGGATTCTCAGTAGAATCCCTGGACTCAGGGGATGTGTCCCAGGAATGACTGAAAGACAAATATGAATAACTATCTGCTAGAGCCCAGCACTTGTGTTTACAATACCTAATCTGTCTTTGAAATGCCCTGGGTAAATACTGATTTAGTATGTGATTTACACCGCATTTTTGTCATGGAGGTCATGGGAACCATGAATTTGAAGAAACCTCAGGATTTTTGCAATACTGCCCACTGCTTACTTAGAGGCAGGACATTTTGGATTGTAGAAATAAAGTGCATATAGTATTGCTGGCCTGAAGGATGAATGGTTGCCCTATCACTCCAACCTATAACAGTCATGAAGCAATCTTGCAGACAGGGGAGTCTGCTCAGCAAAGCTGTTGTTTGGTAGTTATAATCATATTCGACATGCTTTCCCTTCATTTGCCTTCATGTAATTTATTAGAAATGTTCATATTGGAATCAGAGCCTTCCTGTAGAAAGAATCTGCTGGAAACACAACTGTGCCTCAATCATTCGGGGGAAAAGAAGGATTATAGGTCTGACTTAAAATTCTGACCTAACTTATAGTAAAAAATGCATGTTTATAACCCTCAGCTGTGGTAATATCTTTAAATATACCACACATACATTTTTACTGCATTTTGTACACATCTTGTGAAGAACAGATGTGGAGTTCACTGAGCCTTATGTACTGAGGGTTGTTATGAAAAGTCAGTAAAATACAGGAGTGATGGTATAGGGAAAAAAATGTGAGTGACATGTGAGTGATGTAAAAGGAAACAAATTGCATCTCGATGGGATGTGGCCTGGACAGAGCGGTCATTTTTACTCCATTTCTCTAGGGAGTTGCTTTATAATTAATGCTCTTTGTTTATGGTATATTTATGCCTGCAAAAAAAAAATAAAATAAATAGAAGTAGACATGTCCTTCATCAAGTATCACAGCATGCAGGCCAGTAATTATTCTTATGTAACTTGTATTGTATGTAGTATAAAGCTCCCATGCAGTGCCGAACACAGAAGGGCTGCTAATACATTCAGTAAGCACAAGTTAGGAAAAAATAATTATTTTGAGTGGGGCTAGAGAAAAAAAATAATCCCTTTGACTCTCCAACCCATCTGTACTGATGAGTGGGCTTGAGGTTCAATGCTGTCATACTTGCAGAAAGTGTAGATGTAGCAGAAAGAAGCTCTGCTCTGCGTCCTTCCGCCTCTGCATTGCCTGAGGAAAAGCTCAGGTCCTGTACTCAAGGGCTGGGAGAGTTCCCTGTGGGAAAGTTCCTCTGAAGGTTTGGATCAATCCTCTTCATTTGTGTGAGTAAACCTGTAGGAGCTGCTTCACTTCCAGGCACTTTGGACCAAGCAACACAGTTTGACTCCTGATCTCCAGAATCTCTTTATCCAAACCCTACAAGTGTTGTGTAGCTCTAGCTCTGAGCTTAGCTCCTGTGAACAGACATTTCTGCCATTGCTGCTCAAGCAAGTGAATGCACAGAGTGAACTAACATCTGTCGAATGAAACAGATGACAAGTTAGAAATATTTCCTCTTTGCGTTAACTCATTTTAAAGTTTTGTTTTGTTCAAAATCCCACAGCTTTAAGCAGCAGTTGTTATTTTTTTCACAAGTCCCTTTAGGGAATCTCTAGCCTGGTTGGCCTGGCCACAGAACACTTGATACTGTGAAGCTCCTGTTACTAAAACAAGATAAGCTGACCACTACTAATATAATCTGTAACTTAAAAGAGAAACGTGTTTCTGAACTGCTTTTAAGAAATAAAAGCTTCTAAGTCAAAACTTGATCAAAGCACCTCTTTTTTATAGGCATTTTGGAGAAAATCTAGATGTGGCTGTTGTACATCTGAAATACCAATGACACACTAAAAAATGTAAATACATTATTTGTGGGGGAAAGATTCACACTTTTAAATAAATCTCATGATTTTTTTAAGGCCTGACTCACAATTTTAATGCTAGTGTTGGCAATATTGCTGGTTCTCTCCAGATGGTTCTTTTTGAAAGAAAAAAACCTCACAGTACCCTATGGGACACCCATCTTGAAATTCAAATAGCAATGTAAAATAAAGAAGATCAAAAAGAATAGAATGCACAAATCCAAAAATCCAAGTACAGATGTTTAACATGGGATTATACCTTGTCTACTCAGGGATGTTCAATAAAATTAACCCAAATGAATCTGGATTTGCAAAGTATTAGTGAAACCATATTAAATTGGTTTATGTACATGCAGTCAGAATCTAAGTGGCCTCAATTTGCTTTTGTTTAATTCACTTTGAAATCAGTTAAGGAAACCAAGTTATGCCACCTTTATTTCTGAGTAAAAGCCCATCCTTTTAGTAGAGCTGATCTACATAACTTGCCTTAAATTGATACCATTTGGTTAATTCAGCTTCTTTTCCTGAGTGTCCTTGACATATCTGGGAGACAGCAAAGGGCCAGAAAAGGAATGAATGACTGTCAGATTCAGTGAGATTCTTTCTTCGTTATGCTTACCTCTAGATTTTTCAGACTTCTAATATCCCTGTGGAACATGATGTCTTTCTCCTTCAATGAAGTCAGTGAAAACTCAGCTGCAAACAGTCTGAATTGTGTATATTTCAGATGATGTATTTGTGCTTCTTTAAGCAGATGTGCATAAAAACCCAGCTGAGGTTGTTGTGTTGTTCCACCTTGTGAGTGTGGAGCTGCCAGCAAAGGGCACCTTCCATCCTTCCATTCTCAAGTTCCCTGTGCTGCATAAACATGGGGAGAGAAGATGGACAGAAAGTGTATCAGCCAGCACCTATGCCCATTTTCTGCATCTGAAATGAAGGTGGTGATTATTAATGCAAGCAACAGTGCAACACAGCAAACTGGGTAGAAATTATATATATGCATTTTTCTACCAGATTAATACTGGTCCTCAGCATTGAGTTTATGTGGGCTTTCTGCTTTCCTGCTGCCTGCTGAAAGACAGTTGGTACCTGACCCACATGAGCTGGAGTGCCACGGACAGATAATACCACGTCCAGCACTGAGCCTGCCAATGCAACAGTAGCTAGACAATTTTTTTTCAACTAATTATAAAAAGCATTAAGAAGTTATACCATATCTGATGTTTCTCATGTGCTTACAGTGTTTCTGATTTAGTGCTAGGGGGTCTAAAGGTGGATTTATATATTGTCAAATCTGATAAAAGTTCTGAATGAGACACCACAATGATCCTCGCTTGGTGTTGTCAAAATGGGAAGCCTGAAAAATGAGACTCTGTCTTTATAACAGCATGTGGTTATGTGAGATTTGGGTTTAACGATCCAGGATATCCTTTTCAATCTCACCATAAATTTTAGTGTGGTTTTTTTTCTTTCCCATTCTCTATGCCGTATTCTTTCACTTTGTGCAATCAGTTGAAGACTCGTTGAGTTATGGAATAGCTGTTGCCCATTAAATATTTGCACTAACTACTGTGCTCTCTTTCAGTTTTAAGAAGCACAATTTTCATATCACAAGTAACATTTTCTAAATCAGTACCTAGCATTTCAGTGAAACAAGTCTTTAAAACAGAACCCTGATTTTAATAACAATGTTAAAAGGAAGCAGGTTTTGAGAGTCTGTGTTGGCTTTGAACTGAAAAACACTGCCGAAAATCAGGAGAATCATGCAAATCTCAGTAGTATCTAAATCCACCTTTAAATTGTGTTGTAAAGAGATAGTAGACTCTTGAAAATATTTTAGGAATCTAAACTGGTTTATAACAAAAGTAGATCCTTATATGCATGTACCCAGACAAAAAGGTAGATTAATTTAATTATGCTCCCTCTGGTAACATATGGAACATTTCAAAACAGACAATTTTCACAGCAAAACCTTTTCTATATTCTTCAGTGTGTAACTGGAAAGCAGAGAACTATATAGAACCTTTAAATCTGGTAGTGGAAAGGTCTGAAGTTTAATATAGGTTAGTGCTTGGGATACAGGCTTTCCTGTCCTTAACACCAAGATAGATTTTCTTATAGCTGCTTTCCCATTTGCTACCTATCATGCCAAGAAGTGTGACAGAATTCAAAAGTGTGATTTGGTCCTTATTGGAAAGTACTTAGGCAAAACATATTATATTTAGAAAGCAACCAATATCATTTGCCTACCCTTCGAAATGATTATTTATGTATTTTCAGTGTAAGTTGTATTTTGGACTAGCGGTTCTCACTACATGTTCCTTTGCTCTCATTCACTGTGGAGAATATATGGAACAGTTGAGCAGTTCCCAACAAACCCAGATGAATAGATGTGAGCTATATATACTTCCGCAGGAATGGGGTTGGTGTTGTGGCATTTTCACTAGTGATTAAATGTCTTCCAGACCTATTCATGCTGCAGAGCTATAAATGATGGGTTTTTCACATTAATGAAAGGAGCCCTTGGAGCCCTCTGGAGTGCATAGTTCTATTTTTACATTCCACTATCGGAGAATGAGGAAAGATAGGCCAGTGTGTTTCTTTTTTAAAAATGGCAGGAATAGAAATTCGGTCTGTTCTGGCCATCGTTCGAGTGCTAACATTGTTAACCATTGTTGGGCACAAATTCAGAGCTCATACTTGTTTCATCATTTCATCAGGGTTTTTTTTTTCACTTTGAGCTCATTAGCAGACCTGACCTAGAAATAAACATACACAGGAAATCTGAAACCGCTCCAGGATGAAGGCAATGTGGTATATGATCTTAGAATGGGGTTATAATTTGGAAATCAAGCTTGACAGTCCTCAAGAAATGGTGCTGTGGCTTATTGTGTTGCTCTTCATTCTGTATTGTTACCTGTATCTTACTATTTGTGAGTACAGAAAGGGGAGAAGGTTTAGTCCTCTGTGTTTGCTTTTCAGGGAGGGTTCTGTCATCCTCTGAATATCCTGAAAAAACACTTTTGATTAAAGCAGAATAGAAAAAAATCTACCATCCCTAAAGTGACTATGATAAAAAAAATTAATTAAGAGCAAAAGCATCAATTCACAGGTCATCTTTACTGATCACCCTGAAATAAAAAGGGAAGATATAATTTCATCTTCATCCCATCTGTCTGTAAAAGTATATGTAGCTATATTTGCATAAATAGTAATCTCTCATCTGGAACTGACAAGCCAGTGGAAATAATGGGTCCTAGACAACAAAACTGAAGTAATTTATTCTTTCATCCTAGTATTGCAACAGGTTTATTCATATTCTGGTTTTGTGAACAGCAAAGCTAGAACTGCATAAAAGTAAACCCCCCGTAAGCAGGAAGAAATTGTATTGAAATTGGAATCCTAAAAAGGTTTGCTAATTTGCAGCTTCCTTGAGAACAGAGAATGGGATCTCTGAGTGAAGCTACTTATGTGTTCCTGTAAGCTCAGACATATAATCTTGCAGGCATCTCAGCATGAGGCTTCTTCTCAGAATACAATATTCAGTTGTTGAACTGGTTCTCCTAAAATGATTTTGGGCATGTATAAATGAGTCAGAAGTGAACAACAGTATAAACTGCATGCAGGAAAGAGGCTGCATCCTTGAAGCCTTTCAGAATCATTTAAAATGTGTTGATTTCTTTACTTTTCCATGTTTTCTGGGTTTGGTGAAAAGATTTTAAAATGCGAGAGGCAAAAAAAAAATTAAAAAGTAATATGCAATAAAATAAAAACCCAAGGAAAGAAATCAAGACAATAAAGTTGTCTTGATAAATGTGACCCAGTGCTATCAGGGACTTTGCATCATCCTCAGCAAACGGCCAAGTCACATCCTGTGAAAGGAACAGAGGTCAGGCTCACTGCAGAAATCATTATGTTAATCACCAGTTTCAGAAATTGAAGAGATTCATATCTGAAACCTATTTAAAGATTTAATATACCTATAATATAATATATAATATACCTATATAATATAAAATATACCTATAGTACCTTAAATCAGCACCAGAGAAGAACAGAGAGTGGTGGAGGACTTTAGCTGTTCCAAAGCAGTTTTCATCTTGATGGAGCTCATTACAGTTGCATAAAAAATTATTAATTTTGATGTTCTACCATGCCAAAACTTGGGTAGGTGATAGACTGAACTGCAAATAGTGTTTTTGATAACTGTGCTAAATCTAAACTTCTATTTTAGTCAACTGTAACACTTAGATTTTCAGCTGATAATAATACGTGCAGAAGACACATTGCTGGTGTAAGTGTGGTGGTATTTGGAATCAATAGAAACTGAGCAAAATTTTGTTCCTCTGCTTTTCTTCTTGGGTTTCTATGGAAACCTTCTTGGAGGTGGTCTGAGAAAAAGAAATGTTAAAGTAGAACAATAAAATGTGTTATTTATACATGCAAAGTAAATATCCTTCCTGCATTTTTTTGTGGAGGTGAAAATGTGATTTCATCATTTAATATTCTCCCTTGACAGCCAAATTAACTACAACCCAGTCTCCTTAGGGTTTAATTTTCTGCATTTGGCCAGCATGTTTGAGAGAGGATAAGTAGTCATCTTCTATGCTGAGCATCTATTATTTACTTGCTGTGTCTTACTAAACTATCTTTATTTTTTTATCCAGCAGCCTTTATAGCTTGTACCATGAAAATAATGTCTAAAAAGTTATTTTGAAATTACAGCTGTTAAGCTCTTCATGAACATAATGTTCCTTCAGAGTTTTAGCAAGAAGAATACCGAATGCAAACCTGTATTGATATATCACTATAAATAAACATTAATAACGAATGGTTAGGAGATATTGCCTGCATATATTCATTTAATAGATCATTGCTGCATAGAATTAATTTTCACTTACCCTAAAACAATTACATATACCAGATGTGAACACTTTGATATTCTACATGTATTGGGTTTGTATCTTCACATTTTGGCATATAATTTTGTTGATTGTGTTCTCATCGGTCTGGTTACTAGCCTGTGCAGGCTGTTCAACCTGAACACACACTCTAGCCTGTTCAGTAGGTATGTAGCGACTGTCATGAACAGAATTACTCTGAGGAAACGTTTGGGGGGATACTTAACCCTACACTGAGTTTAATCCCATGGTGGAAACTAGCTTTCCAAGAAAGGTGTTCAGACATGCCATAGCCACTGCATGCTTAATGTGTACACAGCACCTATGTTGTTCGTCCTCCTTCTGGGTTTGGAAAATATCTCTTGGGGTCTGCTAATAGGGCTCTCCATTCACTATTTTCCTTTTCTCTCATGTATTCTTCTCCTGTCCGAGCCCATTAAAAAACCTCTGAAATCAGGAGGAGTTTTAACCCTCACTTTGGTGTAAGTGTGTGTGTTTTCTCATGATCTCAGAAGTCCAGTGCAGAAAGTAATAGCGAGTCTCTTCCAGCTTTCTCTTCTATGCATGACAACAATTTAAGGTTATAGTTTTTTGACTCCTACAAACCTGAGGAACTGTATCTGTATTACGAATCTTTGAGCCCCATCTAATGAATCTTCTCTGTTCAGTATTTGCTGGTATATACTGACATCTCATTTCCTGAGCACTACAGTAACAGGTACCAGATGAAGCTGGATGACATTAGGCAAATAGGTTGCTCACCAAAAAATAGAATTTAGTATTATTAAAGTTAAGATTTAATATACTCTTGATAACAGAAGAAGGGGATTATTTTCTGGAAAATAATTGAAATGTTTTGTTCCACTATTTTCAAAATATAAGATTTCAGCTTCTTTCAAGGCTTTTGGTCTGAAGCTTAGCTTGCTTTTCTGGGAAAGACTGCTTACAGAGCACAGGAGCCCTTTAATGTGCAGTGGCTCTAAAATAATGCAGTCCCTGTCTTAACCCTTTATACACTCAATTCTGCCACAGTACAAGAACAGTGTGCAAAGGAGAGCAGAGCATGATGACTCCAAGCCCGGAGAAGTCCAGGCTCAGGTTTTCTCAAGCAGTTCCATACCTCTGTGTACATTGACATCCTCCTGCCAAGTCTGCCTCTTTCATCTTCCTGTTCCCTACTGTCTCTATTGCCTTCATCTATTCTGTAAGACAGATGAAACACTTGTTCTGTGCTAGCTAGCATAGCAGTACCTGCATTCCCTAAACTTTTCTGTCTACTTTCTTTTCTGTTTCCCTGCTCTCTGTTACCATTTCCTCACCTTCCCTAGTTTAAGCTGTCCTTTGGCTTCATTACTATCTGCAGTCCTTGTCCCTTTCAACAAAAACTTTTCAATGCTCTCTATTCTTTACGTAATGTTCTTCAGGAAAGATGGGGTTATTTTTTTATCGTGGGAAAGCAGTAAAAGTGAGGTCTCCAATTTGCTGCCTGTGGCCATGCTCAAGGCTGAAGCCATTTTGAATTTGTAGTATTATAAGACTAGACAGGTAAACAGAATCCAGCCCCTTACTTTCCATTTGCAAAAAAGTAATCCCACAGAGCTGTGATAACTAGTGGCAGGAGGTATAAAATCTTTAATGCTGCATTTGCAAAATTCTCTGACAGTGCAAGAGGCCTTTGCCAATGAACGTCAGAGAGGCTGAAGTAGAAATAGGTCTCAAAATCATTGCTAATCATTTCCATAAACCATTTCTAAATGAAAATGATGTAACTATACCACACAACAATGTGATTTTCTTGTAACCAAGGGCCTAGAATAGCACGTTGTTATGATTTGGAAATTGCATAAAGAAGAAATCAGACTCCTTGGGTCTCACACACTGCAGGGGAGCTGTCCCTTGTTACTTTGCTGCCCACTTTGAGGTCACCGTCTCCTGTAGCTCCCTCCATGAGTGACCAGTACTTCAGTCTCTATCCTCCTTCTTGGCCCCCCAGCTGGTCATCTGATTGATGGGTGTTGTCACTAGAAAGGCTGGCTATGGCTTATGCCAGTGGGTCCTTTACCCTCTATGAAAGCCCAGTGGTTTTGGAGTTAAATGCCTCAGATGATATTTCTGATACCTCCAGCATGAAAGAGCAGGAGGTCTGCATGAAGGCTGCACACAAATCTGTGCTGTGGAAAGGTTTCTTTCACAAAACAGCTCCTGATCAAACTGTGAAATGACACTCACACAGTGATGTCCTGCCCATGGGTGCATATGCTTGGTGAATAGACAGGGCATTTCTACATATATTTTTACAGACCTTAGGACAAATCTATTCAAGAACTGGAAATTCTGTGATTGATAGATTTTGATATTCAAAAACGTAGTCTAAAATAACTGAATCACAGACAAGTACTTTAAGAACATTTTGATGAAACTAGAGGAAGCAAAGTTCCTATCTAGACACAGGAAAGGGAGAAGGAGGCAGGAAAAGGACAGGGACCCAAGTACTGAAAATGGGCAAAGAAAAGGAATTAGTTGCTCTGATGGAACAAGGCGATGGATGGAAAGTCATGTTACTGGTACAGAGCCTAGACTGAGGATGAGCTGGAGGTGGTATCAGTCAGTGGCTTTGGAAACATGACCCTTTACAGAGGCATGGTATAGCTGTGCCTCCTTAGAGCAGCATTTATTGTTACTTAACCCAAGTTACAGAAATACCTAAAAGGCTGAGTGCTGTAGCCCTCTCAATCCACCACCTAGTGAAGTCTACTTTGAATTGCAATGGGACTGGTAGAGGTGTGCACAATCCTTCCATCAGCCTTAACTCTCTGATGCTTCCTAAATTAGAATGACTCATCCTACCCCCACCCATATGATCTCATTTTGTCCCTCTGAAGTGTCTCTGCTGTGATGCTTAGGTCGAAATTGGTCAGAATAATGGTCTTGGACTACATCTGGACTTCATCTTCACTGTCACCATGTCTCCTCCATTTATATTCTGATGGAGATTATTGCTCTATCTTGAAGATTGTCCTTGTCAGTTATCCTATAAATTTTTTTTTATCATCGTAGACCCGGTTGTAAGATTGCCTAAGTTCAGATACCAGCTAATCATATTGAAACTCAAAACAGCTGATAAATGCACTAAATGCAAAAAGGCTACCAAATATACAAAGCTTTGCCAACTTAGGATGCATTGTCAGTGAAAAATGGAAGCTATATGGAAATCTAGCAAGTGCATCTATTAGTGGTTTCAAAATGCTTGAAGACCTTTTCACGATAATTAAAAAAACCCATCATACAGCTTATTCAGTTACTACTTTAAAGCTAATGGCTAAAATCCTTAGCCAAGGATTTTTCTTTTGGATGCCTTTCTATCTCCAGATCTCCAGGTGCGGAGATGACCTGCCACATAAGGCCTCCCTCGCATCATGCAGATAATAGAAAAGTTCCCTACACTCAAAATCTTGAAACCATGTAAGCTTTTCCTGGGATCCACATCCCAAACCTGTCTGCCTATAGTGATGCATCACAGCCAGATGCATATTCTCTCTATACCTATTCTGTTTGATTTATACAAGCTCAAATAAATTTAAAAAAAAATAAAATCAAGACACCTAAACACCGATACAGTCAGGTTGCAGCAAGAATAAATAGATGATGAGAGAGGCAAAACTGTTCAAATGTAGCCACAAACAGCAGTCATATCACATGCCTTGAAAGCTGAATCCAGTGTCTAGGTCTTAAGTCTGTGCCCAGGAGCATCTCCAAAAGGTGCATTCCTCTGCTAGACCTGAGGTGCTGCAGAGGTGGAGGTGGAACAAATAATCATTTAAAAAATTGTGAGAAACATTAAGCACTAACATAACACTTCTGCCTTCACAGCACTGAGCAATCAGTGAATTGTTGGCTCTTCAAACAGTCCTGCGAGGTAAGCCCTTGCTGTGCTCTGCCATAGGGAAATACTGCAAATGCCATGTGATGCCCTTTCAGGCAAATCAGTCTTGTCCTTTAGAGTGATTCCTGAGGCACGACAAAAGTCAAGTCTGGCAGTGTCTATACAAAAAGATGACTTCCTCCAAGGGCAGGGCAATCACCTATGGCCTCAGCCCTGCGAGCACTGATTTTCATCTGCTTGATATTGTGTGTATGCCCTCTTGTATCTTCTCTTCTTAAAGTCTGTGTCTTCTGAGAACCTGTGAACATTGTTGTACAACCAATAACTATTCTGATAATATTCTAGGTTCTGCATAAAGAAATAACTTAGGAGAACTCTCATATTTGTGCCATATTAGTAAAACTTATCCTAAATTAAGTGAACATCATGAAACTGCAACCATAAATACAAACTTGAATTGTTAATCCATTTTTTTCAACAATACTTATGCTTCTTATACTCCATTTGCATAGACATTTCAAGAAATTATTTCCCTGACAGAAGCAGCAAGTATAAAACAAGTATTGAAAGGGACTCTGCAGAATTTAAGTTTTAAATTGCTAAAAATATGACACCAAAACCCTAGTTTAGAATTTCATTAATTAGAAAACAAAGATTTATTTTGTATGACTGGAATTTCCAATCAGTTCACATCAGACTTTGAATATTGAACATCTCCCAAGAAAGTGCAGTTGCAAATCAGGAATTATTTGTGAAAGTTGTCTGGGGAATGTTCAAGAAACTAACAATCTCTTCTAAAATGATTTGCAATTATAAAGAAGCATAATACATCATTTAAACCACCTCAGTAAATTATTTGTACGGTTCTATTTTAGTTGTAGACTCTATCCATGAATCCATTTCTGGAAAAGTCATTATAATTAATGGAATATATGTATGCACATTTGCAAAAGTTAGTTGAAAATAGTCACTTGTATGCTTATCCACGGGGGTCTGAGCTTGTAGACAAATTATAGTAGTAGAATGACTGCAATCATTTTTGAAAGTGTAAGGGACTGTAAGATGCTGGTACAGCAACTGGAGAGACATGAAACACAGAGACATGAAAGCAATGGTAATTTCCCCTATGTTCCCTTTTTTTTTTGGCTAAATCCTTTGACCAGCTGCAAAAATTTTTGTTGGCTGTTGAGTTGCTCTAGATTCCCTCAGCCTGACAGATATCTCTGCTGCAGATGGCTAACCTGACTGCAGGGCACCTTTACCTGCCCAGAGCCATGCAAAGTACCCAAAACCAGGGGGACGTGCAGTCTGCATTGGATGCTTAATCCACAAATATCATCTGTGTGAAGGAGTTGTGAAAACTTGCGTAGTTTCATTCTTTTTCTGTTGGTTTCAGCTTTACAGCTCTTTGACACTGACTAACCAAGATTTGATTGCGTGACATTAAGTAATTGCAATATGTCTAGAACTTGCATTTTGCCCCATGCATCAAGCAAATCAAACATAATGCAGACAAAGAAAGAAGTCTTTTGCTATAAATTATCTGTTGTTTCCTTAATAAAAGCTTCTGTTAAGAGCCAGAGGAACTATCCAAAATCATATTGAGCAGAGCTGGAAAGAGTCTTTCAGTCTATTATAAAAACTACAGAAATATATTTTTGCTCATTTCAAAAATAGTGGAAATATTGCAGCATGCCATGACTGGCTCCTTGTTTAGCACAAAAAGGCAGTAATGGAACACTGCAGTGTTAGAATAACATGCCAGCTATCTCATTTGCTGCACAGTCAAAAGCTGGTTTTGAAAGTAATTAGAATGAATATATAGCCAAGATTTTAAGTGCAAAGTAATATAGCATTTTAAATTCAAGTATCTTGCTGTATAGGGAAAGACATCAGTCTATAAGGATTGGACAAATTTCTGGTCTTGGGAGCTCGTAAAGGTTTTCCTGTTTAGACAGAATAGTTTAGAATCAATGATAGGAACTATTGAAGAGATTATTAATTTTTAACTGCCCATATTTATATTTTGTAATGTGTCTAAATAATCCATTCTCTTGCTTAACATTCCTTTGCCACAAGTAGAAATAGTCAAACCAAACTGGTCAGTCATCCATTGGCACGGTTCCCCGAGCTGTTCTCCCACTGAATTCCCTTTCCTTCTGTATACTAAGTCTTAGTAAGTTGCTCTCACTTTCAAAGCCACTTTGCTGGCTCTCACTTTGAAAGTGCTTTCACTTTTTGCTCTCACTTTCAAAGTGTTTAGCTTTAGCCTGATTGTGAATGCTTTTTTTTTCCAACAGGGAAAGTCATGAAAGTCAGTCTCTAGAGGAATGCTTTATATGCTGGATATGCTTTGAAAGCTTCATTTAAATTGCAAAGGATCCAGCTCATGTGAGCTCAGTTATGGCACTGTGCGGTGTTGCCAACATCAGATGTTGAAAATGTCTGCCAGCCATTTGGGAAACCCTGAAAATGGCGTAAGAATTATGAAATGTAAAAATAACACCTTTGAGGTTTTGGCCTTCACTTTTTTGAGCCTTGAGCTGTTGTTCAGTCAAATCATGAAAACTGGCATCAGTGGGTATGGCATTGGGAGAGGACAGAAGTATTTTTCCAAGTACATTTTAAAACTTTCTTTGTGGATGGAGCTTCAGCCAAATTCAAATAAAAGAAGAACCTAGGAAGCAGCTGATGAACAGTAAAAGACATAGCAAGTAATTTGTCAGTTATCAAGATTTTACTTTTTAGCTTACCTACTTTGAACAAGTAGGACAGATTGGCATGTACCCTGCTTGCCCCTTGAGTCAGTGTAGGCACAATCTTTGAGCTGAAGTCAATGGTAAAATTCCCAAATTCAACAGGTAAATTCAGCTGATGAAGTACATGGTGAGGCAAATTATTGGCCAGCTTAATTTTGACACTTACACTTGAGATTCAAATAGGCCACAGTTCTTTGGCCAAGGCTGACCTAGGCCAATGGCCATCACTGCACTTCGGTAGCACATTTTATTCTCGATGCAAGCTCTGACATTGTTCCAGTTCCTGTAATGCAGGTTTCTTTCATCTCTAGCCAGGCAGCTGTCTGAATAGTTTTGTAGAAGAGAAGGGGTTTCTGTGCTCATGCAAACTGGTGGATATAGAGAGAGGAAAAAAATGCTGAGTGAGAAGGAAAAAGCCTAAAGGACAGACAGATGTGGCTGTTCAGAGCTCGGAATAGAGTCTCTGCTCCTTGAATTATCTTTAGTATGTCAGACTTGGGATGCTGTGTGTGGGTGCTATCCAGCTTTTAGCATTATTATCCACTGAGACATAGACTATGAATAAAAGCAAAACACAAAAAAAAGTGGTGGAAGTAGTAGTCTCTAAAACATTTCTTCTCATTCAGTAGGGCTTTCTTTTCCCAGTTTTGCTTTATAGCTTTTTCAGACAAAAGGGTAATGTTTTCTGAGCTCTCTAAGGGAAAAAGGAGTACTAGATTCAGTGAACTGAGAGTAGAATAGGATGGTTTTCAGGTTTTGCAAAGAAAAAACACCACGTGCTGTTTGGTGAGGGCCATTGGATTGACATTTTTGTTGTTCTTACTTGGCCAACCAAGGAGCGTTCACTGAACCTGTCTTGAGATACTGAATATTCTACGTATTATTCATCTGGGTATCTATTTATCTTCCCCCCCATGTCAGACTGCTTCCTGTGCATGCCACAGGGTTTTTTTGTCTGTAAACAATTAACTAAGAGTAAGCCAGAAAGATAATAAATAAGTTATCAGTTTGCATATTTAGGTGGTAATTACTGAATTTTATACAACTTGTTCTGCACTGCAAATTTCCTTTCTGTGTCTACTTACATGTATTCTTAAAAGCTGACTCAGAGTCTCCTTCCAGGATCATATATCACTGGATGCTCAGTGGTTTTGACTGGGGTCTGTCAATGTTGCTGGGAAGGGCAGGACTTCTGTTCTGGCATGTGAGATACCTACTGCAGACCTGAATGGGAGGTGTGAAAGTCACATTCCCCTCAAACACTACATCAGTCTTCAGTCCAGCTTAGTGATGGGAGCATTGTTTAGTGACTTGCTTCCTTTCTGTGCATTTTTACTATCTTTCTAGACTTGCCATCCTTCCTTCTCTCCCATTCACTCCCCGGAGTTTACAGACAATGGGTTTTGGGTTTTTTTGGTGGTCGGGAGACCACCAATTCAAGATTAAAGGACAAACTTTCATAATGGCCTGGAGACATTAATAAACACTAATTCATTATATGTTGGAAGACAGCAGGAGCAGAAAAATGCTTGATTCGGAGATAAAGTGACTTAATGCTTATTAGATCTGTTGGGCAATCCAAAAACATGTCACAAATTGGAAAGGACCTTTCCCAATTAGTGAAGAGTTCATTAAAAAAAGACTAAAAGCTAGCAGGAAATAGGAAGGGGTTTGAAGTACACATATATATTTTAACTAGACTTGAAAAGAGAACAATTCCTGTATCTTAAGGATTTTGCTGATTCTAAAATATTCTGTATCTAATTCTGAATAACTGAGATGAGTATTAAGGGGTTTTGTTTAGTATCCAATAAGGCCCCAAAATAGCAACACATTTTTCCAACTTCTTAGTTCACCCCCTGTCAGTGAAGTATTCAAAATCTGTGCTTAGGTTCTATGGATTTAAATAATTATTTAATGCTGGTTCTACTAACAGTTGCAAGAATTCATTGTGTCTGATCATTTCAGTAAGTATTACGTACCTGTCTGTTAATCTTTATCCATTTTATATTCCTATTTGAGGACACATTTCTTTCTTGAAGAAGGCATGCTTCCTTTGCATGGTAATGAAGAATAACTAAATAGTTGTTTAAGGCTTCCAGGCATACAATGGCTTAAAAAAGAGTGAATGAACATGCCAATTATTGTTTCTAATAGAACAACCATATTTTGCAAAATCCTGTCCAAACCAAAAGATAGAATGGGCCTGGGGAGCATAAACGTTTATTATAGAGGAAAGAGTTATCAATAGAGGATGTATACAACAAGTATTTTGTGAATCCCTTTGGGAGAAGCTCTCCCTCTGAAAACTTCATTCTGTCTAGCTGCTGAGAAAGCTTACGCAAGGATGGCTCAAAGATTTACAAGAAGAATATTTAGCTCTCAACTCTTTATGTAACTCTCCTCCACTTGTGTCTCTGGCAAGTGTCTTTTTTATATTAGCCACTGACTAGCTTTAATTGCCTTTAGCACTGAGTAAGTGTAACAACAGTGAGCTACACCATTCTGCTAGCAATTAAAGGGAATTAGTTGCTTTTTGGGTAGTGTCAATACCTTGATGTTTTTCTGGACATCCAAAGAGTTTGGGATCTACAGTAAGAGAAGTGCTTTTCTGTGCGGTATTTTCACAAGAAAGGTGGGTTCACAATGATGACAAATAAGAAAAACCTGAATTTGCATGCACTTACTGTGCATATGTACAACCATAGAACATGCAGCCATGACAGAAATCAGTGTGTGTGTGTACAAACTGTAAGAGTGGGACTTCAATATTGGAATCTTGAGTGTTGCTGTAGTGCAGATTAGTAGAAATGATCATGGTTGACTAACAGGTGAAAAGATAGAAGAAATCCAGCTCTTTGCATATTGCTGTTTGCCCATGATTAAAAAAGAAATTAAATACTACAACTACATGTTAATATACGGTCTAATTCTGCAGTCCTTCTCTGGTGAGACCTGGACATGAATTCCAAGTTGCTAAGCATCCTTAGTTTTCTAGGGCAAGTGGTGTAAACAGCAGGTTCTTAACCCTTCTGCAGATTGGGGTCTATTAAACTATAAAAGTTGCCTGAATGGTAGCTTTATAATCAAACCATTTCACTGTTATCTTGCAGAGTTTAGCAATCTTACCTTATACAAAAACATCAACTGGCACATCTGTGGTCTTGTAGATAAATTCATATCAGCTTCTGGAATACGCTTCCTCCTTTTTACTCTTGTACTGTGGTTTTCTATAATGGGACACCTTAAAAGACACCTAGATAATCTTGCGATGTTTTCTGATGTGCAGGGTCAGCTTACAGGTAGTCTCTATACTATTCATGTGTCTGCATGTATTTTATATTTTGCAGCCTTTCAAATTACAGCCTTTGGTCTTAGTAAAATTCTGTTTTACAAACTTCTGAACTAATAATTTATGTGAAAGTAGAGCTGTCAGCTGGGCTTGTAAGTGTACTTCTTCCTATTATGTCAAAATCAAATATAGAAAGGTTATGCAACTTACTCAGTATCTAAGGAGAAAATGGAGCTCTGGGACTTCTGCGTCTTCCTTTCATATTAAAGCTGCTTGTCTAAAGGTCTTTGTAGCAAACAGTCGGCTCCTGCTGCTGGCGGTATAAAAAAGCAGCAGTGTCATGTGTGGACATAATCATCCTCAAAATACAGGTATTTCATTTCTTGATTGCAGTTACACAGAAATCAGAGATCAAAATAATAAATTTTGGTCAAGCAACATTTTGCCTTCAAACATTCAAACTGTTCCCAAATTGAATTAATTCAATTTTAGACAAATCAATTCATGCTTAGCATAAGAAGTGCTCTTGAGTTCCGATTCTCAAAAATCAGCTGGAAAGGATAAAGGTTGAGCAATTATTTTTACGATTGGCTGCCCATTCAATTTCTGTTTCTCTAATAGGATTGTTCAGTGAGTATTCTACCAAAAGTGCGGAAATTGGTTAAGCTAATTTCACTCTGCAAAAAAGAAGAAAACCCATAACATGGTATTTAACTGCTTGCTTTTTTTACAGGTTCTGCCTAAGTTCTTGTACTGCAGTTTAATCTGTATAATTTACTTCAGATAGTTTTGACAGAGGAAGCTCAGCTCTGACTTTCCATTGAGCCATGCTTCAGGAAAACACCTACACATGTTCTTCAGTCCTATTGCCGTTCGTGAATAAGCATGTAGCTAAAGATAAGCTGTTGCTTAAATCTCTCCTTGCCTTTGACATTAAGGGGGGCATTTATTAACTTGTTGCATATTATTATTGCTTCATTGATATGCAGTGAGTGACAAGGATTTATAACAAGTAGAGATCTGGATAAATATAATTCATAGGGAAAAGCACGATGGTTTTAGACAGAAACAACAACAAAAAAAACCCCACAAGTAGGAAAGTTCAGAATATCGGAGACTGTCTTCCCACACATACTTCTTCAGTAGATCTGATTCGCCCTTGGCAATTTCTACCCACACCAGCATCAGTCTCTGTGTGTTTGGCTACATGGCAAAACACAGCAGGGAAATGAAAAAACACCTCCCCACACACACTTTTACTGTGGATTATTGTACAACTTCAAAAATGCCTGTGCTGGTACAACAAGGTGCAGATAGAAGTTAAAGATAGGGTAAATCCTGCTCAAGCAGCCTTAAGCAAGTCTGCTCATTAATGTGAAATGATAGCTTCAGACATCAGAAGTACTACAGACTTATCAATAAAGCCCTCAGCTGAGACTGATGTACCCTTCTAGCTTGGGTATATAGCTGCAAATCATAGTCCTGGGACAGGAAGACATGTAGTCAGGCAGACAAGAGGAAACAGAAAGACCAATTCATTTTAAATGTATTCATGTTTACCTAATATACAATCTCAGTGTATAAGAAGTTGATCTGAAGTAAAATTTCAGTGGAGTTTGAGTTAGAAAACTGTATGGAATATTTATGATTTTTTAATGACATTCTACAAGGCTGAATATTAGCTACATAATGCCTGATAGTCTTGACAGTGCCTCTGCTCATGTGAAGCTTCTTTGGGAATGAACTTCATCATGCTGGGAATTTCTTTGACTATTTTTAAGTAAGTAAACAACCAAAGAGTTAATGACCTGGAAATATCTGAGACATTAAATGAGTATTAGGCATAAGAAGCTCTGTCACTGTTAAGTAGTACTTTATCTTTCAAAAGATCATGAAAGATGGAAATGACTGGGGTGTATGTCTGGGGTACAAGAGAAGAGTTTGCTTTGAAAAACTTATTATAGGGCACATAGGGCGATAAACAAAGGATGTCTGAATAAAAACCTTCTCCCAAACATTAGCCTGAGAGAAAAAAATAGTGGAAATTAATGAGTGCTTGAAGTAGGGTGGGAAACAGTGAAACAGCTCTGAAATGAGGATGGGTCTACAGAGCAGGTGCTGGAAGCTGAAGCAGCTCTCCTCTGTAGAAACAAGTTTTCTCAGTTGCAGTTTCTCAGTTCCCTGACTCCCCACCTGGGACCTGCTGGTCACGGAAACGTAGCACCACTCCCTGTTTCCAACAGAGATTAGTATTATTTTAGTTCGTTTATTAGTAGGAAGTACGCTGTGGGGCAGATTTATAAAGATATAGGAGTGCTTAACTCCTGTTGTTAACAAAATGCCTTTGAAAACCCACATTGTGTTCTAACCATTTAATTTCTCTTGATTACTGAAATGTTACTTGCTACTTAAAATAACTAGTCAAGTCATGAAAAGGAAAATTATTTCCTCACTGAATTTTAATTCCTACTTAATGGTAGGCTCTCCCTGGCTTTTGAATGTAGGATCAGTGGAGAGTTCAGTGCTTTTTAAGACATATCTCCCTAACAAAAAGAGAAACAAAGCATGTCCTATTGGAACAATAACAAATAAGTCTTAATCTTGAAAACTGAGTCGTAGCTCAGTCTTTCCTATGTCACATCTACTGCATAGGCTTAAATTCTGCTGTGACTGGAGCAGATAGATCTCTCGTCCACCAGGGAACAGGTGAATTAGGGAGGATGCTCTTAATCTGTGGAAAAGGGCGAAACACAACCTAAAAACTCCAGGGAGTGTCACATTCTACAAAAAATATGGGAAACCTTAGGAAATGCAGAGTTATCTCCATGAAAAGTTAAAGCCTGTGTGGACTCGGCTATCCCCTGCGGTTTATCCTGTCATCCGGTTCCTTCATAGCTGTAGTGACAGGGTTTTGCAAGCCACAGATACTTTTTTCATACCAGGAAGGTCTACAGGTCCTGTGCTGTAACACATTGTGTATTCTTTGCCTGCAAGAAAATACAAGAAAGAGCAAGTGCTAGAACTGCTATTTCCTTAATTACCAGCTACATTCAGTTAGACTAAATCCTCTAAAAATAGAATTGATTTTATTTAAATTATCACAATAGCTTTATTTAATCTAGAGCAAGTATGAGAAAAGCTTATTTAAAAGCTGACCAATCTTTTTAATTATTCATTGTTCTTCAGTTACTTTGTAACGTGGCAGGAAAAGAACTTGAGTTTTTTTCTTAAAGTGACTAAAACCATATTCATCTTTAGCTTGGTTTTCCCATTGCTTTTGAGGGAGATAGCAAGTTTAAACTGTGTCAGCATTTGGCTATGAGTGGATTGCAGAAAACTATTTTAATTGATTTTTATGTTTTGAATAATACGTTAAAAGGCAATCATTGAATTTTGCTTATGCATATAAACAAACAAAACTCATGGGAATGTGTAATGTTAAATCAGATGTTTTACATTTAGGCTTAAATCTAACTAATTACTTCCAAATCCGCTTTTGTATGCACAGGCAAATTTCCATCAAAAGCAGTGCCAGGGACTGCAGGGTTGGCCTAATAGAACATTTTAGGACACTTTCCTATCAAATCTGAGTTCTTAGACCCAATTTTCATTTGAAAGCAAGAATGAGTCTATAGAAGTCAGTGGAATTACACAGCTAGAAAATTGATCTCACCCCTGAGATCTTATGCAAGCAAAGGGCAGAAGGAAAGCCAGGACTCCAGGTGTCCTTTACATGCCCCTGGTCTGAAAAGAATGGGGAATCAGCTTGGTCTCTGGCGTGTATTGATCTGATTTGGAGGTGCAGCAATTTAGTTCTTTACCCCAGGAGCCTTGTGGGTCTCAGGAGATGGAGGAAACATGCATCACAGTGGAGTCTGGCCATAACCCATGTCCCTGGGAACAGTCTGTTCCAGTTCTCTGCACACAAAAGAGGAGTCCCTCTGCTGACACTTCAGCAAATTAACCTCCCCTTCTTTATGGCACTTTTGTTGCCAGAGTGCTATAAAGAGACATTAGCATAAGGAGAGTTCAGTACTTTGAATTGCAGTCTTCACTTGTAATCTCTGCTAGTATCACATACGATGTAAATAGTGCGGGAAAATTCATGGAAAGATGAAGTCTCTGCAGGAAAGGAACATTTAAAAGCTATTAATTGAAAGAATCACCAGGGAGGAAGGAAGAGAGAAGGAGATCAACATCATGGGAAATGAAAGATATAAGTTTAGCAGCATGCAGGAGTTGAAGGCAGATGCTGTGTGATTTATTATTTTTCTGTGTGGGTAGTTCATATATGGTCTTCATAACATACTATAACTCTCCAAAACAAATTTGTGCCTTCCCTTCTCTTTCATTACCATTTTACCTCTATATATAAAACTTCTCTGTGCGTTTAATGATTAGGACATTAAAAAAGCTTTTGCTAGCTAGAGACAGGTATTATGAAATACTCCTTGAATTTTGTGAGTCTCTATTGAACAGTCTCTATTGGATGTCTGTTAAATATGGAATACCAGTCATATTGTAATAAGAAGGTGATAAGTTTATTATTGAGGCATAATGTAGCAGCTCAGAAGCACTGGCTCTATTTCCTGCTTTGCCACTCTTGCTTTATAATCCTGGGCAAGTTGCTCCAAATTTCTGAGTATCTAGGTTTGATTTTTATCCCATTTTGTTTGTTTCTACTTAAAATATTTATCAGGGTAAAGACTTTTTCTCTAGATTTCTGTGTGTTTTGCTTTGTGCTGTAAAACCCTGACCTAAAGCTGGGATCTAGGCAGTGCTGCAGTTTAGTAATAGTGATAGATAACAGTAGTAATGTTAGGATTGAAAAAGGCAGTTCCTCTGACACTTGGCATTTACTGTAATGTCAATACACAGAAAGGTTTAAAGAAAGAAGTCTGAATCATGCTGCTGTCACTTGTGAAATCTCTGAGACTCCTCAAATTGAGAGTGGCAGGCATGGCTAGTATTTGGATTGAGAACTCCTAATAAGTTTCACAAGAGCCTGCACTGAGACATATGAGCTTCATATCCATAATATTCAGCTCTTGGTACAATTGTGTAATCAATGGTAAGGGCAGAGTTTGAGTGTTTTACAAGCATGACTGAAACATTTTATCAGTGGCCTCTGCAAGGATTTCTTTAATGACCACTGTCATACAGTTGATTGCAATATGAAAAAGGTAAGACAGCAGGACACAAAAATGCTCAGTTCCTACTGCATTACAGCTTTTACAGACAATTCTGGGCCCATAGTCAGTTGCAGCATTGGAGTTAACTAATAAAGATATATCCTGAGTCAACACAGGAAGAATTTTTCTTTCTTAGACTAGATCTGGACAGTTTATCATCAGCAAAGACACCGAGAAGCTTTCTGTAAGGATACAGGTATAGGATTCTGGTATCTTGGTAAAGTTAGTATGCCTAGTATACCCCAAAGCACAGTGTATTTTCAAGTCAGTGTGAATTCCATGAAACTTCTTGCAAGGATAAACAAAGCCAATCCCTTGTGCATTAGGGTTGTTTGATAAATTTTCTTGGCAGTTTCACTTGGATCAACTGTTCCTTTATCTGCTATGCAGTGTTGTGTGCTGCTAGATGATCTCGCCCACGGCTATACGTATTTCACTGATAAGTGAAGCAACTGCAGCCACTTATTTGAGTAGTATCTGTGGATCCTGCCTGAACTCCAGGTCCTGTACAGCTACATTCTGTAGAAATCTGTAAAAAGGAGAGCTGTCATCCTGGAAATGGATGGATACTGATGAAAACTGAAAATCTCACAACAGCATCACCAAGCTTGACCTTCTGAATTAGGACTCCAGAACCAAGGGACTAGAGAGAAACACTGAAATGTGCCTAGTCCCCAGGTTATCTATAATGCAAAGGTAGCCTGGAATCACAACCTTCACACCAGCACCATTTGGGAAGCTGGTGCTTTGCAATAAACCATCCAGAAAATTTTGGGAAACCCAGCAGCTTCCAGCAGGTCTCTATTGATATGGTCTCTGTTTTGATAAACAGGTATTTTTAAATAAAAAATGAGTAAAATATTTTTTATTATCTCTTCTAACCTTAAGCTGGTTCTCATTTTTCCAGTGCAGAAGATGGGCATCAGGTAGGGCTATTCACGTATCTGCCATAGAGAGCACAAGTCCTAAAATCCATTCTGTACATTTTATGTTATTCAGTCATTTTCTTAAGAAAATCTGGCACAAACAACCCACTAAATTTTAATTTTCAAATTTTAAAAATTATGGCTTTACTCCCTCTTCCACTGCAAGTTTGAAATCTTTCTACAGGCTGCATTTATACTTCTGTTGTAAGGCAGTTGTTAGATAGAATCACAACAGTTAGAGATGGTAAGAACTTACTGAGTCGTCCAGTTCAAGCCCTCTGCTAGGTTACATTTGAAAAGTAAAAGAAACAGGCCTTTTACATAAGGACCCTGCTGGTTCAAATGATGACAAATTTGCAGGGTTGATGGCATAGGATTTTGAATTTTGTTAAATAGTTTCATCATATAGGAAGCAATATCACTTTTGCTAATGATGGAAAATGAGGTTGGCCATGTAGCCTGGCGTGATTTATGATGAAGTGCAGTGCACTATTAAGTTCTTTAGCCTTTAATTCCACAAAGACTTACGTTCTCTACAACCAGACTTTTCAAAAATTAATGAATGCAGCAGTTGAATAAGTGTGAAAAAGGAAACAGAAATTATTTCCTAAGGACTTAGTTAAAATGTTTATTTTAATCTTCACGAGGGACCTTGCTTTTCAAAGAAAGACTCCTCATGAAGAAACCGGCTCTGAAATAGGATTGGTTAAAAGATAAGAAATTATTTATTACATTCCTAACAAAGTGATGAAGCTTTAGAGATACAGGTTTAATCTTCTCTTACTTTGCAGAAGGAAACTTCATCTAAATGTGTTTTTTCTTCCCTCCACTCCAGCCAAATGTAAATACACTGCAGTGTTTAGGTGTTGCCAGTGAACCTGACTCAGATTTCATCATTATTATAGGTAATAGCAATACTACAGGCCAGACAATGCCACTTCTGATATCTTTGGGACTTCTTTATTGCCAGTGCAAAACAAATGGTTTAAATTTGGGAAGCCAATCTGGTGGGAAAGCAAAAATTTGAACAGCAGTCAGCTCCCCGTCCTTCAGCTGCGACTCTTCAGTAAAACTTGGATTTTGTGACTAGCAGAAAAAAAAAGTAATCTGGAAAACCACCAGTAACAAATCTTTGGTGTGCAAAGCCAACATTCTTAAATACCTAATTTTAGAGTAGAATGGCATTTATTTATTTTGGTGGCTCTTGAATATGAGGGTACTTAGTGATGTATCAAGCAAACAATGATGAACTTGTGAAGAGGTTAGTTACTCCAGGGGCTGTATATTGCCATGTCTTTGGAAATATGCACAAGGGAGGATAAAATAGAGTTACACAGAGTCATGCTCTTCTGAAAATGTTGCCAAACGCATAGCTTTCAGACAAGTTTCTCCTCTAAACTACTGTTTCCAAATATCCTTATTATCCTTATTCTCCATATAAATGAAGTACAGAAACTAGGATGTGTGCAGCCTGCTCAGCTGGGCGGTGTAATATGCTTTCATAAGAAGCCAAGACTGAGAGAGACAGTTATCAAATAATCAGGAAATAAAGATCATGTTTGCTTAGTCTGTTGGGAATTTAAAGAACCAGAAAGAACTATGGTCCATTTTTATGGCCTAAATATTCCTCATTATGACAGAGTCCTACCTCTTTTTCACTAAAACAGTGCTGAATCAGGAGAACCTATGCACTGTGAGGCAATAAATAGATATGCATGCTGTTTTAGTATGGAAAGGTAAATATCCCATTTCCAGTCAAATTCACGTTTCAGTACAAAAGGATCCCAAATGTGCCATTCACTACAGGAGTGAACAGTAAGTTACCACATTTTTGCTGCTGCAGAATTTCACCCTTAAGAAAGGACAGAGTAAGCCCCATAATGTCTTTTTGGATGTACCTTCTGCAACTGAGGTATATTGTCCTGGATGCCTTCCCTCTCCTTCAAGAGAGGAATAAGCTATGGCTCTGAACTGTATCAGTGGGGCAGTGAGTTTTTGTGCTATCCTGTCCATTATCCACTTATCATTACCTCTGCAGGTTCCTACAGTCAAAGCAAAGTTGTATTTTTCCAACACCAATGCGCAGCTCCATGCCAGTTTTCTCAGTCTTGCTTTCAAGCTTTGTGGAAATTCTAACAGAAGCACTAGCTCATTATGCAGTGGAAAGTGAGCTTGCTTTGGCTATTAGCAGCAATTAGCATTCACCTCTCCTGTTTTAAATGAGCGTGCTGCTCTGGGCTCCCCTCTAAATACAACTTTTTTTCTCATTTTAGGTCTTGATTATCTTTCTATTAAATAGGTACCTTGAGAATTGCTCAGCCATAATCACTATCATAGATCATCATTCTTCACGTCTGGGACTTTATGATAGATTTGTACAATATTTATATAAACAATGGCTAATAGAGTTATGCAAATGGTTTCCTTTTGTATTGAAGAATAAATTATCATCATGAACTTAAAATCTGTTAGTTTATACTTTACACATTGTATTATCATTTATATTTATGAAATATGACTGTAAAAGTCTTCCAATCACACTACCTTTGCATAGCGCAGCTCTAGGGAGCAACTTACAAAACTAATGGAAAATAAAGCCCACTGAGTTAGATAATGACCCTTTCTAGCTCCATTCTGCCATTTTAGGGACTAAACTTACCAAAATACTGGTGCGTCTGTGATTTCTTCTTAGTAAGTGGGCCTTTGACATGGGAGAGTGACAAAGTGGCAGCACATTATTGGCTGCCTTCTAGCTCCTGTCCTTGAAACACGATCAGGGAAATGCCTGTCAGCCACAGCAGGTCCTTTTCTGCAAGAATATCCCTTTGGGGCTGTGCCAGCCCATGATGTACCAGAGTAACCTGTATTAGATGGCTTTGTGCCTAGAAACCAAGCCAATCTCTAGCTGAAGTCAAAAGTCAGAGTGCAAAAGATTTATGGCCACTTTACCTGAAGCTGTACCTGCTCAAGTGCAGTGTGGAGTGCAGAGTTGCTATAGGAACCTGGTGAAAGGACCCAAAGTTCCCCTTTGTTCAAGTGTAATTTTCCATCCCATAACACATCCACTAACTTACATGGTAAAATAGTAAATTGCAGTTAATCTCTGTTAGAAGAACCCAATGAATGGATTCAGAAAAGGAAGGGTCAAAATGAAGAATAAGAGTTGGGGGGGAAAAAGAGAAATTTTTTTATTTATTTTTTTAATGTATTTTCTCTTCAGTGTTTTAAGGCACAACAAGTTTAGTTAAACTAAATAGAAAAATTGTAAAGTGAAAAACAAACATGATTTGGACAGTAAAAGAAAGGCTGTACAGATAATAATGCCTATTCCCATCTCCACTAAATTCTGACCACTGTAGTAACATCTGCATCTGGGAATTAGGGAATGCACCATTTTGGTTAGCATCAAACAGACTGGCTTTGCATTAAAAGTTTACCCAGCTGTTTACACACAAAGGTGCTGGAATAGCTGTCTGCTCGGTCTTCTACTGTTTGCATAGTAAATAATACAGGCATAAAGCTGGCCCCTAGATATGCAGGTGTTCTCAATGCATAAAAGTATAAAGCCCAGCTTTCTGCCTGCCTGGGCAGGTTTCTAAGGCACAGACAAGAGTGAACTGAGGAAGAAATATTTAACTGTCAAAGGAAACTTCAACCCTTCTGTGCTCACATCACATTCAGAGAGACAATTCTTCCACAGAAGGCTTGTTTTAGTGGAAAAGCAGGAAAATAATTTCTTTCTAAGTGCCGAAATACTTTGAGAAGCTAAATATTAAGGTAGGCTTAGATCAAAACTGTTATGTATCAAAAAATTATGTAGTTGACGGGCTATATGGAAAGAAATACATGGCTTGCAAGTGTCACTTCTTTTCCTTTTTAAACTGAAAGCGCACCAGGATCAACAGGCAAAACTCACCATTTTTGCAAATGGCCACAATCCCACAGGCTCAAACAATACATTTTTTTCACATAACAGCTCTCTGCCAAGGCTATGGTTGACTCTTCCCACGGCAAGCAGTAAAGCAGAAATAGCAGAACCCCTCAGATCAATTCGCTAGCACTTGAAGTGCTGTTAAAAAACATGTCCTCAATCCTCAATTATATAGTCAGCTAAGTCAAACCTTTGTCCTGGGACAAAATTTTGTCCTGAAACCACTATTGTGACTAAACTGAGGTTAGTATTAGAAAGTATTAAATATTTATTTGTGGGTTCTGATGATGCTGAACATTTTTTTCCTGTGGAAGCTCCTATCCCAGTGACTGTAAATGAAGAACAGGACTTGGATGAAGCAGATGGTTCAGCAGATGGTGACTTGCTCCTTTTTTAACCAGACTTTTGTGTAAATGGAGTGTGGCATGGTTCTCTGTACGCTTTTTGACTTTGAGAGTGCGTGTGTGTGCTTTTAGGTTTTAATAATTGTTTAAATATGAAACCATGTGTCATGATGATGATATGGATTTTATTAGCTCTTTAAAGACTTCAGAAGTTCTTGAAAATTTCGTTTATTCACTGCTTTCTGAAACCAACACTATCTTTGTAAAAGGGATATTTTGGTGTTGATTTTTAATTAAATGGGAGCAGCCACAGTCCTTGAATGTGGGACTGGACAAAGCAAGATTTTATTACAGTCTTTACTTTATTTGCTTTTTTCTGGTTTTGTTTCTCCACCATTAGGCTTAACTTTCTTAATTGCCCAAGGCATTAAGATTTCAATGAAAGTGAAAGATAAAAGAGCCAAGAGGTAACTGAAGAAGGGTGAGATGCGAGGTTCACTTTGCAAACAGTTCTGTTGAGTTGTCAAAAGTTCAACAGTCCCCAGCACCTGCTTACCATTCCTGTGCTGAAGCTAACAGCCCCCTCAAACCTGCCAGCAGGACTGCCTGTGCATGTGCTCCCTAACCCATTTTATTCAAAATTAGATGGATTAGTGAAAAAATATACTTTTGAACCATTTCAACTAATGTGCCTCATTTAGGATGACACAGGTGAAGGAAAAGTCACATGAGCAGCCTTGTCACCAGGTCTGAGGCAGTATAACTTCTACCACAGGAAAATTTACAATTTGCAGCAAGGATTAGATTGAGCATGGCAGCATATTACACTGGCACAGCTGGAACCAGAAGAGATTATCCTTTTACTGTCTAAGAGTGGTTAAACCAATACAGTGTCTTCTGTCCCCTTTAAGTTCATACTCCTGTAACTCACCTATGAATTTGCTTCTAATATGGCATTATTTCATAAGGCCAGACAGTGGTCTTCTAGGATCCAGCATTGTAAACTGGAATGTAATTGAAGATGGTTTCGTATCTCATTTTATGTAAATTCTCCTATCACCTTGTATCCAAGTGCCTTGTAACCGTTCACTGGGAAAGGGAACTTTTTCACTTTTGAGGTTCGATTTTTTTTTTCTGGCAGAGTCCACAGGTTTAGGAGACTGTTTAAAATTACTCTAAAATATGTTTTGGTTTCTAAGCCAAAAGACAGGATACTTGCAGAACTGTCCAGCTTAACTTTGTCTCCTGCTCGAAGTGTTTCTAAGCTGAATATAATGGAGATCTATTCTAAGAATTCCCAAGGGATCTCTTCACACAGAATCTGGAACCCATCCATGGGTTTCCACACTTTAATCAATGCACCGTCTAGTATTGATTTCTTTCAGAAGTCAAAGCGATTTGTTTCCCTTCCCTGGAGACTTTGGGTTTTTACCTTTGGCTGCAGTCCTTGAATTAATATGGAAATTGAGAACATCATTTAGGACTAGTCTCACATGCAAGCAAAGCGTGCAGTTGCACGGATACAGGTATCCTATGCACCCTCAGGCACTCAGATGATTGCTCTGTCTCCTTCTCTGGCAACTGGACGACTCACAACTTTTTGCATATCTCTCTCTAACCTTCTTTGTCTGAGGAGCAGAATAGTAAGTGACTTATTACTGATCTCTTTTTTTCCCCTCTCTTTTGATAGCTCTTCCTCATGTCACTCTGGCATAAAGGTCAGCACAGCTCTGTCTGGAAATTTGCTTAGGCTGGTAATGTAACAGGGAGCTGATTACAAGCCAGAAAGCAGCTACGTGAAAGGAGCGAACTCTCCCATCATTAATCCATAGTCACCTATAGGTGACTGTCTATCAAGCAAAAAGTTTCAGATTTGAAGCTAAATCCTAATACTTTTCTTCTAATCAGCATTTCTAAGCTGCCAATAAGAATGATCATAACATTGCCCGCGTGAGGTTTCCTTTCATCATTTGGCAGCGTCAAGGCAGAGCAGCTCTCACTTGCTTTATACCACATACAACTGGTAATGAAATACTAGGGAATCAGATGTCAGCGTCAGGGTGTTCCATGTTAGAATTACTCACGTAAGCCTCAGTATCACAGAGGATTGAGGATCCTGTGCTCTCCTCTTCCTTGTCACTGTCTCTGTGTGTGTGCTGTATGCTGTACACATGTAGATACAATTGAACATAAAGAAATACACAGCATCACAAAAGCAAGGGCACTTGCAGCAGCATAGAGGTCATCAAAGTCATTCTTTTAAATGACAAATGTGATGTTGCGAATTTGTCACAATGCCAAGGGAGTTGAAACAATTCCCCCTGGTCACAAAGACATGACTGCAGGCAGTGATGTAATCAGTTAGGGTTGTATCCAGCCTCATTTGAAGGGTAAGGTTCTTGGTGGTGTTAAACGACAATCTGTCCTGAATTTGTCATGCCCATATGTCATCAGTAACAACTTACAAAACACATCTCTCATTTTAGATCTAAGTTTGCATCTGTTCCAAGCAAAACATGTTCCATCTCCCTGTATATTCCTAGCAAGTCTATATTAGAGAACAAGTGAGTAAGCTGAAAGTGAAACAGTCCTTTCTATATTATGGGGAAATTAATTGCGAATTGCTGTCAGTTTTACCTGGCTGTACATGAATGTAAAATTTCAGTGAAGAAAACATCTCAAAATACTTCACCATATTTCAGTGACATATGACAGGTTACTGTAGTTCACTTACCATACTTTAGGAGAAACATTTTCATATGTTTTCCAGAATGTGATGGTAAACAACATGTAATTTGTCCTGGGGCGGAAATCAATCAAAAAGGTATAGAAATTTAGTAACCAGTGACATCACAACTGATGCCTCATTTGTGATTTGTCCATCTGTGTTTTATTAGTCCGTCATACAGGTAAAGGGCATCTTTAAAATGAGGATCCAGGCTGAGAGCAATCCATCCCTGGATACTGAGATGCCAGATAGCTGATATGGTTTATGAGAGGTTGTTGCTTCAAAGGAATTGATTTATAAATGTTTTCTATTTTTAAATATGCAGCTGGACATCTAGGATGATTTACAGAAGCATCTGACTGGCTTATATGCTTAATTTTCATTGGCTAACAACCAATGTTTAGGTGATTCTATAAATCTCCCTAGCTGTTTCTTTTCGCCTTTGGGCACATAAATGCTTTGTAAAGCTGAAACAAAAAGTTCAGGGCCTAATATTCAAAATCTCAGATCTCATATTACATCAATGGCCAGATTTCAGAAATGCTCTTTTCTCAGCATCCTGAACTCTTGCAAATTCTGCAAATTCACTATCATTGTTTGATCTATACTTTTTCAGGAATTTTGAACTTCTAATCTGAAAAAAAATTAAGCCATATTGCAGAGAAATCTGCAATCCCAGAATATAAACATTTTAACACTAATATTCACAGTTAAACTTTTTTTTACAGTTACAGTGATGCAGAGCAAAAACCTTTGAAGCATAATTCATCTCTGAATAAATATTGCTGGTGCTGTTTGCTTAGTCTTACTGATTTCTATATCAAATACACTCACATTTAAAAATAATTCCTATGAAGTGACAGGTCAGGAAAAAAAAGTCAAAAACATTTTCCTATGTTATTGCCAAACCCTCAAATTTCTGAAGGCTGGACCTATGCAACTCCAGTGCCTTCAGGGAGACCCTACAAAGAGAGAGAATGAAATGTAGTAATTCTGGTGTTGTACAAACTAGTAGGAGAAACAAATTTTCATCCTCTTGGATGCATCAGTTCCAGGAGGTACGGGAGAGCAAAAGTTTGCTTTTAGCATTTAAGTGAGCAGTCATATCACAGAGCAACCTTGTTGAACAAGATGGTGCCATGATTGCTTATCAGAACAAGACTGCTTTAAAGAGTTTAAGTAACTGTGCTTTATTCAATAATTAGAACAGATTTGACTGTTCAGATATTTTTCTAAGGGAAGTTTCTGCTGACCTGGCACTGAAATTCTAAGTTGCAGAACTGAGGAAAAGTTCAAGATCCAATTATAATGAACAAAAGAAAGGAAGTTATGTCCTACAGAAATGCTGACACTAGGATAAACACAGTGACGTTCCCAAGTGCTGCCTTTGTTAATGTTCTTAATTTTCCTTATATTTACATTTTGGTGGTACAAGGTCATGCCATATGCTAGTGTGACTTTTGGAATTGTTTGCTGACCTAATTAGTATCTTGTAGAGTTCCTCCTCTCCTTCCTTCTCTTTGCCCATCGTCCCTCCTTCCTGTTAGCATGCCAATATGAATTAAAATTAGGCCAAAAGGATCTGAGGTGAGAAAACCTGAGATGAGTTATAATTAAAGTGATAGAACTGTATTGCTAAGCTCCACTGTGCTTTGAAATATTCTGCCAACTTACTGAAAGTGGATGAAATGCACTGTGCCAAATTATCTGCTTTCTAAACTACAAGTCTTTCCAATAGGAGAGATGTTACGAGTTTCTAGTTGTTTTACAAAGCTATAGTTAGGGCTGCAAGCTCCTATTTTTGAATACTTCAGTGACTACTGTGAGAGTTTGTGTGATAAGTAAGACTGGGAAGGCAAATTCACATCCTCCCAAATTTAGCACCCTCTAGGCACCCATTTGTCTGCTCTTTGTCCCATTTTGTGCAAGACCAGGTGCCCCTGCAAGGGTATAAAGGAAGGTGTTATCCGTGTGTATGCAGTGTTATGTATTGAGGAATCTCTAAGCATCTAAATGGATTTCCTCAGCAAGTTTCAGAGTGCCTAATAGTATTAGGGTTACAGTTAGGCCTGGAATATATTCTGTTTGTTGGACTAGAAGTTTACTGGTTTTCTGATGTTTCTTTAAAACTAGAGTAAATACTTTAAAACCAGACAATACAATCAGAAAGATTTTTGGGAAAACTTCATAAGCAAAAGGAAATAGGAAAATACTCAAAAAGTAAAAAAAAAAAAATAGTCCCTATCTTCATATATTCAAAGTCCAAGTTTAGATTTTAAAATCACATCAGCTCAATTTCATTTTAATAAGATTCAAGGATATTTTAAAAATTAGTAAGGACCTAGAAGTTGCTTCTTATTGAGATACCAAGCATGTAAAAATTTGACCTGATCTAATACAAGTTTTCCTTATTCAGAATAAACCAAATGCAAGTTAAGCTCAATTATACATGAAAATGACTCAAAGAATGTACGGTTTAAAAAATTTCAATAAATTATGTATTAAATTGAGTCATGCAGCCACGTTGTTGTTGATACAAATGCAACATGTCAAGGACACCACATTAAAAAAAATTGTGGGTGAATATAGAAAATACAAAACATAATTAACTCTGACTGCAGTTAGACTCACATTTTTCTGCCTGATTAAAATTTAACCCAAATAAATTAAAAATAATTGGAAAAATCTCTCAGCAACCTGAAACATCTTCCTAAGTTTTGTACACTCACTGAAGTTTTCTTCCTGTAGTTGTGTTGACTCCAAACAGATAATAGCTGTGAAGGTTCCAGCAGGTAAATATGGCATTTTCATAAAGTTGTCAGTAGGGAAATGTGAAGAATATAGTCTTATCTTAGTAGAGGGGGATACCCAGGCTGAAGTAATGGTTGGATGAAAGGACGAGTCACAATCCCAGCTCTTCTCACACTGCCTATGCTACTCAAGGCAGACAAGTCTGTTCTTCAGATCAGCTCAAGGCAGACAAGTCTGTTCTTCAGATCAGCTCATGTATACAAGTACCACCCAGCCCTGCCTCTTGCAGTAAGACAGCTCTGGTTAATGCAAAAGTGACAACAGTGATTCCTCTTGTACTTCTTTTATAGAAAGGCCCCATCACCTCTCCCTTCCTTGTCAAATGGGAGCAATTTCAGTGGTTTATCGGTGCTATCCACTGGTACACAAGAGAGGAGAAGAGAAGGGGTTTGTAGCAGAAACAAACCACCCGCAGCTAGGACGAGCTGTAGACTAATTAAACTTAACTGTCCCCAAGTGCTTTCTGGAGAATAGTTGCTCAAAATTACCTAAACTAATCCACTTTCTTCGAACCCCCTGAGGTTTTGTTTTCCTCTCGTTTATTAAGATTTTACCTTTCTAATACCCATGATTGTGATAATGTTGCTTTTGATTTGTGCTGAGGAATCAGCAAGCAGAATTTGGCCATGAGGCATTAAGATAGAAGTACTCGTCTTTAGAGAGCTCTCCAGCCTGAGAAATGTTTTCACTCCTTGCCCACTAACATTAGTCCCAGTGCTCTCCATCTGCCAGCAGGTAAGTTGCAAGCTAAACTGTTTCTTAAAGTTTTTGAGAAACACCAAAGTTAGGCCCTGAAAACAAAAGTTCACAGTGACTTGAATAGAAGATTCAAGGCCTCAGAAATAAAATGAAAAAAACTTTCTTGTTAGTCAGAAAATATAATTTCCTATTTATATAACTCCTTTTTATTCTAGAGAACCTCATCAGTTTGGGCTTGACCTTATCTTTCTCCCCACTTGTTCACGACTTACAAATTTTCTATGCTGTATCTCACAGTTAAGGGGACTGTAAAAGCAGAATCAGACCTTTAAAAGCAAGTAGCTGTCTAACTATAGATCAGTAATAATCTACCACTTAACAAAAGCCTTTGAGAGGGCAAAAGAGCACTGCAGTGTTGTATAACGACTGTCACAGCCGAGTTCAGGAGAGGAAGAGGAGGAGATCCCAAATGGAAAAGGGAAAATTTAGGTGCATAGATAAAATCAAATTAGAAAAATGCAGTTTGGCTGTGCTGATATTTCAATATGGGCACACAATAAGAGCTCATTGGAAGTTTTCTGGAGGAATACATTTGGCCGGACTGTGTACCATGACAGTGCCCTCCCCAGAGATCAGGCAAGGGAGGGAAATCTGCCTGGTCTTGGGCACCTGCCCAAGTGGAGCTGTTGGATCTCACATCCTGCATTGCCCAGGCCAGAGCTCACCCTTTGCCCAGCTGCTTTTTTCCCTTAACTGGAGTTCCATTAATTTTTCTGTGTTTTTAATGAACATACTTACTTAAAGCCTTATGTTTACTGCAGAATTGCCCTGGTATAATTTAAAATATGAAATTAATATGATTAAACTAGTGCAGAAAAACACAGGTTTCTTCTCATTTGAGTAGTTTATTTTTTTCTTTTTATATTACATTATTAGAAACCTTTTTTATCTAGATGGCAACAAGCTCCTTTTCCCACTAAAATAATAGGGTATGCAAAATCTTTTGTGTTGATTTAATTCCATTGGTAGGAAATCTTGTTTATCTTACATGAATGCCGCTTTCTCATATAATCATCCTATATGCACCAAAAAATTTAAAGATACCTATAGATTTCCTTGCTTCTGTTGAAAGATCTATTTGAGAACAATTGGCACTGGAAAATAATAGAGTTTTAAAAAGGGTATTTTATCTGCTTGTCAGTCAATTTGCTGTTTAGGTGAATCTGAGTAGTCATATAAAAGCTGTTTTTTTTCCATTTCAAACATATATGACAGTGGCCCTCTGGACCCTTTCCAAAGCAATACACGACATATCTAAGCATTATATTCTGCCCTCAGTGTGGGTTTATGCATAGAGGTAATTCTTCTATTCACCAAAGCAAAGCCGGGAGCCCTCTACATTCAGAATTATTCTGCAGTGTTTGCTAAGGACCTTTGATGCAGCTCATCATTGTGCTGTTACAGCCCTGCTTGGGTGGTTACAGAGTCTGGCAACTAAGAATATGATGCAGAATGTAAAGTGAAATCAGTTTATGGGCTAGATTCTAGTCTTGAACAGCCCTGAATCCATTCAGTTTGTAGGAAAAAATGGAGACGAGAGTCAGAAAGAGGATAAACACAGACTTATATATCCAATAAACCAGAGGAGATTATTTTTCTATTTGTCAGCTGAATTTAGCTCCATCCCACGAAATTCAGTCTCTGCTTAATGTGATTCTCTGCATACTTTGATCAAAACCACAGGAACGTACTAAAGAGAATACAGCGCCTTCCCTGCACCTCCTGTTATTTTGATCAGCTTTGATCTCTGAGGCAGCCGTTACTTGAAAACTTTAAGAAATAGATATGTAATTAATAGCAAGGGAGCCAAAACTGTGAAACTCTTAAGATGTAAGAAAGAAATTTTGATAACAAAAATGACTATAATGTTTTCTCTTCAAGGAAAATACTAATATTTACCAATTTTATATAACATACTTAGCACATTAGGTTCCGCTACCTAGTTAAGGAGGATAACTTTCAGTGGCAATACCAGATGTTTGAGTATTTTGGTACTTCAAGAACCTGAATTTGATTTTCAGGTTATGAAAGGACCTGAATGTCAGCAATTTCTCTTTAGAATTCTTCAACACATCAAGCTGTTGCAAAGGCTTTGAAATCTGTTCTTGTCACTGAGATTTCTGGAGGATTTTAGGCAAATGACTTCACCTCTACGTACTTCAATTTCCCCATCTAGAAATTGAGGATAATGATATTTCTGTATATTACTTCGAGACCTACTGATTGCAAGTGCCACATGACAACAATACTATTTTAGTTAGAATTTGTTTTGTGCAATGCCTCCATCTTGCTAATCAGAACAGTCTGTTTTTAATTCAAAGTATTAAGAAGAGACTTAAATGAAACAGGGCAGTTTGTGGATATACAAGACTTTTTTTTTTTTCATATATAATTCTTTTCCATATGAATGCTTACGTTTCTTTTGCGTTTTATCGTATACAAAATCTTCCTGAAAAGTTCAGAGCTCTCACCTCCCCTAACTGTAAATTATTGCTCTGTGCAACAAGTCAGACTGCGTGCTGCCCTGAGAAGAATCTAAGGATATTCTTAGAAGTCTGGTTTTTGATAAAATTGTTAATATTTTTGAAGATGCATGCTATCAAAAAAACCCCAGATATTAAAGTACCTAAAGAAAAATTATATTGTGTGTCTCCAGCAGGCAATAATCTCAGCCAAATTCTAGCTCTGAGTAAGGTAAGATTTACTCCATCCCTCTTCACAGTCAGTGGAGAGTGAATTTTTGACTATAATTAGATCCAAGAAGCTGGGTTCCCGTTAAGAGTTTGCACAAGAGCAAGAGAGAGGTGAGCGCTTGTGGTTCGCATCTTTGCCTGCGTTTCACAGCTGGGGAGCCAGCATTAACCAGACTGTTCTGGAGATAAATAGTGCCCTGGTGACACCAGATGGAACAAGAATAGCAGCAGTAGTGTTGTGGGTAACCCTCCTCAGCCTTAGGTTTTGCTGATCAACCAGCAGAGCCTTGGAGAGCCAGCAGCCAGGACAGTGTCTGGCTCTTTATCCCTATATGGTGATTTCTCCTGCTCCTCGTCTTCGCCATGTTTTAGTTTGGACCTTGTTAGATACATGATTCAAAGGATTATACATTAGAGTCCAGGCATAGAAGCATGTGCAATTAATAGTAGATTTATAAATGTCACTGCCTGGTATATTCATTCTTGTGGCACACAAAAGGCTGTTCTGAACTCTGGACTCCTTAAGGCACAAAATCAATTAGTAAAATTGTTTAAAAAATACACGTCTATAGAGTTTTAGGTCCTTGTGCTTCTCTCTGGAGTAAAATGCATTAGTTCCCTGGGGAACTGTGGGAAATTACAACTGCTGTTCTAATTTTCTCAGTAAAAGAATATTTAAAAGCCCTCAGCAAGCACTCAGGAAATGGCACTTTGCATTTGATGCTTGATCATGATAAAAATATTTATTCAGTGAAAGAATAACTGCGAGAGAACATTTTAAGGGCTTTTATATAGATTTTTTCCACCCAAATTTATGTCAGTCATAGGCCTGTCAATCACCTGAAATGCACATTCCAAAAACCTTTCCAAAAAGTACAATGAAGCTATTCTTTGAGAAACGGGAAAGTTCTGAGTTGAATTTTCTTTTTTTTTTTCTTTTTTTTTTTTTTAGTGGTATCTGTTTCCATTGTGACATTTGAAAGTTCCATTGTGACATTAATGGTTTGTGAAGATGAACTGGTCAGTGACTCACAAATGGCTCCCGAATTCGCTGTTCCAGGAAACAGCAGGCAAAGGAAAGCTGCAGAGTCTGTCAAGAGTTCAGCTGTTTGATCTGCTGCCTGCTAAAATCTCCAGGTACTATGCCCTGCTCTAACCTGTTTCTTATTATTTGTAGTTGAAGCTATTTTCAGGTCAGTCAGCAATTATATATTGTGCTTTCTCTTTGCTCCAAATCTAATTAAAATAATACTGGTACAGGATTTATAGTTATGTATTTTTTTTCTTAGAAAAATATTTGCCTTGGCTGAAATAGAGGTAAAATGGAGGCCATAGTGTGATAAACTTCAGCCCTAGTTTGTCATCTAATACCATACTTCTGACATCATCTTTTCTCAAATGTTTCTTTTGCTCTAAGCCACAGCCCTCAAATTCAGAGATAAGATGAAATTACTGTTAGCTGAAAAAATTATAGATGATATAGATATCCACTGGATCTGGATTTTAGAGACAACATTCAGGTTATGCAGAAAGGAACACCAAATTATATGCCATTAGGCATGAGTACAGTTTCCTGTAAATGTTTTGAAAAATACAATTGTGGACCAATGCATTTGGGCTAAATTCACTACTGCCCTAAGAGTCATGGTTTCAGTAGTGTTGGCTATTGTGAAATTCTGACCTTCTTGGACCAGTATTACCAGAAAACTTGCGGAAAGTGACGTAGCTTTCAGAATTCATGGAGATTTCAGCGTGTTTTGAGGAGGTCCCAGAACACTGCAAAATAAATTCAGGGGATGGTCACAAGAGAATGCAGAGGACATTCCTTAAAACTCCATCCCTGTTCAACATATCACTTAAACACATGCTTGGTCCAGAGGCTTACAGACTACATTGTCATATTTCCTGTTTTCTCCTGATTTCTTTTGTCTTATATGTGATGAAATCTGTAGGTTCTGCTGTTACATCTGACCAAAAAAAGTGCAACAGCAGAACAGGGTGCCAGCCAGGAGAGAACTTCCCATGCTCAGGCGTCATGAAGGGCACATCTACACCACATGATGAAATTGAGAGCAGCCTAACTTCTTTAATGTAATGTTGCTGAACTAATGAGTCTGCATGTGAAGCTGATGTTAATGCCTCAGATTTGGCACCACACCAAAGCAGCTGCGTTGCTGTCAAGACCTCAGTGCTGTGTGCACTGTCTGAATGTCCTAGTGCTGGTGAGCAGCAGTGATAGGTTCTCCCAACAGCATGACTATTGCTATAGAAAGCTGTCTGCAGGATTTTTATGTAAAATGCATAACAAAGTTGAAAGATGTATTGTAGATCAGACTGTATATTGATGTGTAGATTCTGAATTATGTCACAGTCCAGACAGCTCATCAAACTTAAGTTGAATCCCCTATCAATCCATAAAGCAAGTGTTCCCAAGGGGACTGAGTGATGTGAACCAACCACAGGTATCACCCAGTGTGGTCATGTACCGGGAGCAGCCACACAGTCCACCAGCATTGTTGTAGCTGCCTCCAGCTCTGTGAGCCGTCAGGGCTTGCTGTGCCGTGGGCTGGGATTTCTGTGCTGCTTTGCTCAGAGGCACGGCACAGGAGATCACCACTCATTTTTCTGCCCTGTGGCTTGGCACAAACAAATAATAGCTGGAACTAAAATGGTTAGCATAGGTTTATTAACGTTGAGAAAAACCAATCATAAAAGGGTAAATTGAAATTAACTGGGTTGAACACAGGGTAAATCAATAGGATTATACAAGGGTCACAAAAAGAGAGGACTTTTTTCTGTGACCTTTTGTGAGGACAAGCTTAAGACAGAACACATGAGACAGAATAGATTCTGAGCTCTAGCTAGATAGCAATAACGAGATGTTTTTAGCAGGTGCTGCAAGCCCTCGACGGTGGGATTTTGCTACATGATGTCTTATTTGTCTAAATCCAAAAAAGGACTTAGACTAAGGCTAGAAAGATGCAGGTGGCTACGGGCTCTGCTTCGAAAAGCTCAGTGGCATCTCATTTGCTCTGGCTGGGATATAGAAGGAAAATTTCTTCTTGACAGACAACTGATCTAAGAATAACTCCCTCAAACAGACTTTCAGGCTTCTTTTGTACATAGATATTAAATAGAAGTAATTCTATGAGTACTGAGACAAATTTAGTTATTAGGAATTTGCAGAAAGTTCTTGATGATTTCAGTTCACATCCAGGGCAGTTTATTCTATGGTTGCATAGTGTATTATAATAATGTCTAATGCTGCAAGCTTGCATGAGCTATTGCTGGAGGCAGCAGTTGCTGCAGTCTCTAATATATTACTAGAAACTGATTGAAATAATTTTGAGTATGAAATATAAAATTATAATCTGTGCAGTGAATCATACTCATTATCATAAATATATCTGTGCATATATACACCAAAATTGCTGTTGCCTCCATTCCTGGGATATGATTCAATTGATATGATACCTTTTAATGTAAGACAAACAGTTATTTATTTCCCAAAGCTAATGGTGAGCCAAAAGTAACATCAAGATCCAGTTTGATAAATGGGAGAATTCTGGGTTAGATTAAGCTGACTAATTGTACAGTAGAGATCACTGGTAGCTCCTGGGAAAATACAGTCACTAATAACCTAGACAAAGAAGTAACTCACATGTCAGTGAAACCTCCTGACTGTGCCTTGGATGTGCTCTGGATGAGTTATTAAAAAAAAAAAAAAAAAAGATAGAAAGCAACTGGGCAACAATAACCTGTTTCTTGGAGGTTTTAAAAACTTGATGAAATGTAACAAAACTTGGATTCAACCTGGAAAAATGCCAGCTAATCTATCTCAAGAAAAATAATTCAAGTTGTACATACTTATTGTGATGGAAAGATCTGGAAATCCATCATGTGAAGCACTGAGAAATTGTTGGAGTGCCTGTGCTCATGCAACATGAATAAGGAGGTAATTGTTCATCTCCATACAACTCTGATAGAGTACATGCATTTCTAGGTACCTCATTACCACAACAAAATTGAAGGTCATTCAGTGTACAGCAGAAATAACTACTGAGGGATTTCTGAATGCACAAAAGAGGGAAGATTGCAATAGATCAATATTTATAGGTTGGAGAAAGGAAGGTTAAGTGGTTGAGAATCAAAGAACTTGCCAATAATCTACAAATTGGATAAGCAGCAAGAAGGAAGAGGAATTATTTAGGATGTTCTGAGGCAGAAAGAAGGAAGAAATGAAAATTTAGGCTGGATACTAAGATAAAAACTCTGATACAGAAATGAACCATACGGTGTAATATTCTCCCAGGGAACTATTTAAACCCCATTGCTTGAAGACTTAGGCAAAGTCTTGACTAAATGTATTTCAGCAAATAACTTATTTCTGTTCGCTTCAGGACATGACCTTCTCACAAACTCCCACTAACTTCAGTGTATTTTGAATGTGCCTTATGAAGCAGCAGCAGGTATTGGGCTGGCTGTTAGCACTTGTCTGGAGTACAGCAAACCCCAAACACAGCTCAGACCCATGACAGGACCCGGGACAAGTTTGACCTCCAAGATGCATCAGTATAGATCTACATTGAGTAAGTATGCCCAAAAGACTTTTAAACTCATAAATCAGGTTGTATTGGAACATAAACTACAGCAATTAACTTCTTTAGAACCAACTCTAAAGTGAACACAAATTTAAAAAATAATGTCTGTCTTTGCTGTTTGTGAGTTTGCACGTTGTGTATTTCCTTCCAGATTTAGGTTTTGACAACTCAATGCAAATATATCCAAATAATTTGGGGTTACTAGCATGAAGTAGCACAAAAGTAAACTGTTTTGACTGACAGGATCCATTTAGCTTTCAAGTGTAGTTTGCCCTGTGGAAATGTCCTCTGGTGTGGTTTGCTTTCTTATTTTAAATGCCAATACAGGAGTGCCTGGGAGCAAATAATGACTCTAAGATGATTAACATGTTATTATCCAACAACGGGATAATCGCTGTCCTGTCAAGTGTCAGTGCGTGCATTTCATCAGCACCACATGGCTGCAGCTCCTGCAATGAACTCCCAGTAGCTCTCTTTGATCTAAGGAGAATATTTTCCATGGTCGGCTGCTGAATGTGACCCCTTCAGAACTGCAAACAGTGTAAAGAAAGGAAAGGTAAACACTACCAAGTCATTAAAAAAAACCCAACTTTTTTATACCATTTGAATTAAACCTAAGCTGACTTTTCAGATGGCAACATACTGGTGGGACCAGTAATAGTGAACAAGCTGAGTCATAACAAAGTGTGACCTTCTCAAGAAATACAGCTAATTCTGCTTCTCAGACTGGCTGATGAGTTACTTACAAGGCCCCTGCATGATGAAAGGGACTTGTACCATATGCTACAACTGCTTTTGTCTTGGCCAAAGTGCAAAGCCTGAGTTTGTGCCAAGGCTTTGAGTACATGCCCTTCTGGAGTTTAGTTGACTTAGTTAAGAGGTTTACTGAGCCCAAGATCAGCTCCTTCACTGACAAGAACTAATGCAAAGAAAACTAGAAGTGAGGGTCTGCCTCTCCTTTCCCTTGGGAGTTGCTTTTAAGCTGAGGGTTTACTACTGCTTTCCCCATGTTACTTTGCAGCCATGTTGCAGCTGTGTCTGTACCAAGCTCTGGCCTCCAAACTTGGACCTGGACTCAAACCCACTAGCTGGGCTTCCTGTCTTGGAGCTGCCTCACCACTGAGGACTCACTGGGCGATCACTGGGCTATGTCTGACCACGATCACTGTCCCCAGAACTGATCCTGACTTGCTCATCTACATCCCGCCTCCTTGGTGGGGTCACTGCTCCCACCAGCCTCCTTGTCATGCTCACCACCCAGCTCACCTTCCCTTCCACACGCAGGTGGCCCTTGCTGCTCTCTGACAGTTTGTCACTTCACTGGTTTCATGTAACTGAGTTAACTCTGCTTGTTTTGGGGATTCAAATTAAAATCTGTGAACTTTCCTTATAGTTGCTTTCCAAGGTCCAGCATGTTGCACAGTCAACAACTGCAGTAAAATTTTTAAGTGATGGTGTATTTTTCCCAAACAGGTGAGTGACATTGAAGGCAGACAGAGATACCCTGTGAAGTGGTATGTTTAAACTACAGCTCACCTGCTGGTAAACTTTAATTTCTACCATTCTGCTGCTGTGTCTTTTCAGCTGTGAGAGCTGCTGTACAAGGTAAGAGAACAGTGGTTTCTCCACTGAAAAATTCATTTGTTTTGGGTTTTGCCAGGGAGCCAGCATTTAATCACTAAGATGTGTCACGCTGCTAAGCTGCATGACAGCTTGATGCACCAAAGGATGCTCCCCACTGAACATATAAACTATTTATGCTGTTTATTTTTCTACCTAAGGAATCTACAAATTTTCGCTAGTAATGGCTTTCCTTTTTTCCAGCTAAATTACAAAAAAGTGTCTGCATTCTGGTATCAGTGAAGCTATACAGCTCTTCAACTTTTCTCTTACTTCACAATATATTTTTCTTCTCTATGATCATTATTTTAAAGCATGAATGCAATAATATGTTTTCCCTGTGAAAAAACGACTTGTATATCACACTAGCCAAGCTGCTGCTTTCTCCGGCTCTTTCTGGCTTCGAACACAGGTCTTAAAGAGACAAAATGACTGTTTCATCTCCCAGCTGTGCAGGATGCAATTTCTGAAGTAAAATACAGAAGATTATGGCCCATTTTAGGTACCAAGAGGAACCTACTACTGCTCAGAGACTGCAGTTACAATACCCTAGACTTCTCATTACAGCCCTTGTTATATTTTGATGCCTCCATTTGGCTCTACTGAAGATACGATGTATCTTAATCTACTTTTCCCCTATAATTTCCCTGTCCTATATCCTCCCTTGTTGTTGGAGTGGGGTTTTTGGAAGCACTTTGCAACAAATTATTTGTCAAAGAGTCTAGATAGTTTCTGACCGCCAGATACTGTAAATTGTTTCCCTGCGGCCCACCCTTCACAAGAAGGCACTCTTAGGTCTGGTTAGGGAAGGCTTTTCCTTTTATCTTGGTGCTCAATGTTAAAATGACCCTTACATTCTAGGGAGTAATACTTCTCACAAAGTTTGCCATTTCCAAACCTCTTCTGGATTGGCAGGACCCAAAACATTGTTTGGATGCCCTATGTTATTTGAATTCACTCATTTTGAAGAAAAACTGTTCCTTGTATTTTTTAGATGTACTCTGTGATCAGTCCTAGCACAAGGCAGACTTTTTGAGTTTTGGAGAAGCAAAGGACTAAATTTGCATTATAAGATTAAAAACCAAGTTAGAGAAGTGAAAGATAAAAAATAATGGAACGCTGCATTCAAGGACCTGACAATAATCCATTTCCCTGGCTGTCACTTACATTTCTCAGGGGCACATTCTGGCAGTGGGAGCCCACAAGACAGTTCAATGACACCTGTTTGAAGTGTTACTTCACAGGACAAACCTTCTCTCTAAACTTTTGATTACGTGTATGCTATCTAGCATTAACCAAGCCTTATAGCATTTTTCCAAGTGCTACATAATTTCTTTTCAACTTCTCAACTAAAGGAAGCATTGTATTGCAGCTTTGATTAACTCTCAGTCAGACAAGATACAGATTAGAACTTGACCAGACTGAATTGTGTTTATAAGGATTTTGTTGATGGATTTTATAGACAGTATGTCGACATTTTGTACAGATGGAAAAATTTGGATTTCTTTCTCCCTCTCACTGTTCTCCTACACATGTACACACAGTCCCTCTGGTATATATTTGCCAGTATTAGGAGGATCAGATCATCACAGTTACACACGGGGAGTTTTAAACACCAGTGTTTTAAATTTGTATGTTTATTCCTCACTAACAATCAACACAGCACTGAGTTACATCTGTAATTAATAGTGACAGCAAACAATTCAGTTTGCATATCTAAGAACTTCATTTGTGGTACTAATTATCATCTTTTCTTAGGGAGGAATTTGAAAAGGTATTTACATGACTAACCTACTTTTATGTTTTTTGAAACTTTCTTAGGCAGCAATCTGTGACTTCAGCTGCCAAGACTTTTAAAACCAGAATTTGGTATCAGTGTCATTAGAATATGCTACCCAAGAGAGGTGAATAGAATGCAAAATTTTCATTTCAGTTTGTCTCTGCATTTGATTTGGGACACAATATTAAGAGGTTTGTTTGTTTGGTTGTTTTTTCTTAAAGAGAGAAATTCAGGCTCTTGCTGAACTTTTGATACAGGTCCCTTACTTCTGCTCTAAGTCCGGGATTGTTACCCTCACACATACACATCTTTCTTTCATGGAAGTATTATTTTTTCTCATTTCAAGCTACCTCTTCTTTTCTTGTTTCTGCTTTAGATTTTCATTTGTTTCAGAGCTTCTCTTCCCCATGATTATGTATTTGAGTTCAAATGCCTTAATAAGACAAGAATCTAGAGAAAATCAGCAGCTGTATATTACCTACATTTCAACAGCTCTGGCCAAACAGTGTCTGGACTTTGACACTTGATTGCACTGATGTGTTGTGATTAATGCTTTCCTAATTGCAGACAGCAGGGCAAGCACTGAAAGTCCAATGACTGATTTCTGACTTTCATGCTTGACCTGAAATCTGCTGAAGACAATGTGAGCTCTCAAAGTCTTCATCCAAAACCCATCAGAGGCAGTCAACTTCCCATTATAAACACTGGCAGTTGTCTCTGTCTCAGCCTTTGTAACTTGTTCACTGAGCCAAAAGGCAAACTGGAACACCACGCAACAGATTTTACTTACAGATTTGAAAAGTTTCATGATACAAATTGCAAACTTCTAATAATACATTATAAACCTCAGGATAATTCTGAAGTTCAGAACAGACTTTTTCTTTTTTTTTTTCCCTGGCTTGTTAATTTATTTGCAAATCAGTCCAGCTTTCTGGATTTAACACTGAAGGATTCACCAAATGATTAAACAAACAAATATCATACACATACATCAGTTTGTCATTTCATTTATTCATTTGGCTTCTTCTTCTGGTTGGTGATTGGAAAAACCAACCTGATCTGCCAGGGGACTAATGAATGTCTATGCGTGAGGGTTGCTACTTATGGCTGTTAGTTACTGGAATTATACCATCCAGATAATATTGGAATTAACTTCTCTTTCTATTTGCAAAAGTATTTGTTAATCACTGTACTTCCAGACAATTCTTATTGCAATAAAAATTAATTGGAAGTCATATTGTACCAACTCAGTTTATCAGCTTCAATGGGAGTTCCACCTACTTAGGACACAAATCACTTTGTGATACATTTTATTTGTTTTAAATAAATGTATGCTTGTGCATTAAATGGGAGCAAACATGGAGATAATTAATCTGTATTGTGAAGTTGCCAACTGTTTAACTCTTTATGAGTTAATTAAAACAGTTTCAAATTTTTAATTTTAGTATAGTTAAAATAGTGACGAATATTAAAGAAGTTAACAGGCAGCTAATTAGTTTGTGACAATGGTTACATGCCTGGTTCATTTTGAGCAATTAAGAAAACAACTTCTGATATTTGTGAATTGATCTTTAGCCAGTATTTATTATGCATGCTGCACAAATGGAATATTAGAGCAACTGACCATGACATACAAAAAGAAACACGTTTTACTAGGAACAGAATTCCAACCGTTTTAGATCTTTGGACACCTTTGGGAAGTTCATACATGTGACATGACAATTTAGAATTGCTGGAGACAGAACTTTACAATGAAAACATTAATACTGTTCTACTATAGACAAGAGGCAACAATTGAGAGTAGTTGAATGCTTAAAAATCTCCTTGTAGTGCTTGCAGACTTGAGATCAAATATTATTACTGTATTTTACTATATGCTGGAAATATAATTTTGGGTTGTAATTAATGATCTACTCTGCTGACTGGAAAGTTGTGATTGCTGACTGTAAGTTGCAATGACTTACTCTAAAACTCAGAAACCAGCATGACTCTCCCTTGCTGTAAAGCAGTTGATGCTATCAGTCTGTGGAGTGTTAGAAGCTGGAAAATTCATTTAAAAACCCACAAAAACCTGTCTGCTCAGCATACCTTCTGCTGAGTCCCTCATGTATCATAGGAATTTGCTCTGTAGGCAGTATTTCTCTATATCTTAAAAGCTGCACAGGTGGGTGTATACATATTGTCTGTGTCATGATAACCACGAAGTTGCCTGACTAGTGTTCCTGTCAAATATAAGCAAACCTCCATTCATGACAGATTGTTTTTTCATATGTAGGCTAAAAAAAGTCAATGCCAATGTTTCCTTCAGTAACATTTTCAGTCTCACCTGAAACCTTCAAAAACTCGTCACTAATCTGCAGGCACAAAATGCAGCACTGAACACACAAGCAGTAATCCTCACAGCCATACAATGGCTCAGCAGTGCCACTGCCTGTAGTGTGACAGAAATCACCAGAAGTCAGGGGGGGTTCTCAGTTGACATTTCTTAACTATTATTTCTGTTGTATTCTAACAGGGTCTAACTGTTGATTCAGAACCCGGGCAGTTTCCACAGTCTGTCTTTGCATATTTATTACATGTGACTGACTATTCTTTCTCTACACATTTCCAGAAAATTGAAAAGGGCAAAGGTCCAGGACACCATAAGTAGGTGCTCAGCGTATCTCCAGGTGAGTCTACATGTCACTGAAACCACACTCTCACACAGACCATGCAAAAGTTGGACTTAATGATGAACTTGTTAAAAAGGGAAATGCTTGAATGAGTATGGCTTGGGTTGTTCCATCTCTCTGAGTTTGGTGCTCTTTTCACATCTCCTCCATCACATTTGGTGATTATGCCTGCAGAGATAATGTTTTCCTCAAAGTAGAGCTACTAACTGACTAGCAATTATTTTGTGCTGAACTTCATCACTCTTGAGCTAAAATAATATCTTGGATATGTCATATTTGAACAATCCCTTTGCTGCTTCGTAAATTAACAGAAAGTCTGGGCAGCAGGACTGCTTTTGGCAGAATTCGCCAAAAATCTGACAACACAGCTGGAAGTATAGCTCTTCATGTTGATTTTCATTAGTACTATTAGTTTCATCTTTCTTTGCCCAAAGAACACATTTAGTTCAACACATTTGCAATAGGCTAAAATTTATCTGAAATCTGCCCAGACTTTACAGAAAATAGTACTTTGAAAGCGTGATCTTGGAGGATCTAATCTTTTTTGTCAGTGATAAAATGCGGCTCTTGACACAAAATCCTTTCCTCCATGTGATTTTCTTGTAAGCTTTGCCACAGATATTGGATACTTGGGAACATCTGAAAAGCAGCTTGACCTTGTTGCATTCAAACTGTGCTTACTGGAGTTTGATGAAAATCTTCTTAGTGTTTCACATATCCACTTTGAAATTCTATCATGCCTATCAGTTTTTGGGTTGTGGAGGGGCCCTGTCACTGTGAGTTTGACCCTGGGCTCAAAGCTAGCTTGGTGTAAATTCACAAGCTTTGTATTGTGGGAGTTACAGGCTGCGTGATAGGTTTTAGGAGCTGCTGTTTATCATGCGTTGATCTAAACTGTCAGAAAATTTACATCAAAGTCATTCAGACATGTCTGGTTTCAGAATATCTGGAATGCTCCTCTTCAAGTAGGGTGATGTGTTGACTTGTATCACTTTCTCCTGCCCACCCTCTTTGTTTAGTTAGCATATGGGATGAAGCACTATTCATCCAGGCAGTTCCTAAATCAATGGAACAGAGGATTAATGACATTGTAGCATATGGATCATGATCCCTCCCCAGGCCTGGGGTCTCTTAAGATGTATCTATACCCCTGGGTTTATTCCATACTGCTCCATTTAGGACTATCCTTGCCTGAACTGCAGTGGCTGCTATATCCTTTTATCAAAAATATTTCCTAATGAGTAACTGAAGTAAAACAAGCAAAAATTGAAAAGAAAAAAAAAAATCCACCACTGAAAATATGCAGATATGTTTTTAAAAGCACAGCAGATATCCAGGCAGTATCCCATGAAACAAAATGATGGCAACGGCTTGTGTGTGCCCTGAGCGAGGTGGAACAATGCACAGTATGCCTTAGCCTTGCTTTGCTTCTCAGTTCATTACTATAATCTGATAAAATACGAAAGCAAATTACAAGTCCATGCTCACACACCCTGCTCTGGCAAAGCTATTTCTGAAGATGGAATTATTTTGATTATTTTAGTTTGTTTGATTAAGATAACTTCAGAATCTGTTGGGCCCAGTGAAAGAAAGGATCACTTTAAACACAGAGTTAACCCTCATGTTCAGGGGCAATTAATATGCATTCTGTGTGTCAATATGATATAAATTCCTGAATTTCCTAAAATGCAATTGATTTCTACTCATAGAATAAAGTCTCTGTAAGAAGAATCCATAATTATAGGTGGTTCAGCTTTCACCGTGATTTTTTACTGGTATGTTAAGTCCAGAAGTCATAACACATTTTAAGTATTTATTCATAATATCTTACTTCTTGTACATTGTGTGTGTGTGTATCTGTATATTAGACTGGAGAAACGCTTACACAACCAGAGTTTGTGCTTCAAACAACTTTTTTTATTGCTAGCTCTTCGTATTTGCTAAGCAACATAAATTAACTCTTCCTCAAAATACCATCCCCTCGAATAAAAACTGCCATTGTTTGCAATTGTGCAACACAGCTCAGGACATTGCACTCGCAGTGTGATTCATCCAGGAAAGGCTCCTTTTCCGCACCAGATCTTTGCAGGTGCATTAACCTTTCCATGTCAATCTGTCCCTAATCAGTCTTAATGTCCAGAAATTTCCATCTAGTGTTCATGGGTGTTTTTTCCACCATGGTAACCAGAAATCTAAGTACACTCCTGGTCTTATATAGATCAGGAAGACTTTAAATCAATATCCTGACAGCTGTTCTGTACATAGTAAGTGTAGATATATTAAAACAGGGGGATATGGAATGAAAATGAAATACAAATATGCCCTTCTGGTGTCTTCTCCAAGTCTGTTACACCAGTGATATCCCTGCTGGCTTTGAACTGAGTTCTGAGAGCACTGTCTTTGAGAGGATCCTTGCCCTCGCAGTCATGCTGCTTCCTAGAGGAGTTTGTGTCACTGATCTGCTGACAGCCTGACTGCTATTTTTTCTTCAACATTGTACCGAGGGTAGAAGTGACGTTATGTCATTTGCAGTGGGTTTTCTTTTCCTTCCCCCATTTTCTCCCCTTTAAAAATTAATTATTAAATGCCATGCCAGGGACAAATTCTTCCTAGGGACTGAAGAACTGGGATCTTTCTAATAGATTAATTCCAGCTGGTTGTAAGCACCTTTCTGCATCAGCTAGAGGAGGTGATTAGTCTTTACTGGTTTAGAGGCAGCACTGGTGAACTGAGCCGCCGACCCTGCCTCAGGTCCGTGCATAGGACAGGGGGTTCCTGGTAACCCCCATGTATTTCGGGGCGCACCCAGGCTGCGCCTCCTCAGCCCGCGGTACACTTCAAGCTCCGTACCGGGATCCCAGTGCCGGTACCCGGGACAGCCGCACGCCTCCTCAGCGGGCACGGCGGGCACAGCGCCCCCTCCCGCCGCGGGTCAGAGCGGTTCCTCCCGCCGCCAGGGGGCGCTGCGGCCGCTCGGCCCCGGCCCCTCTGCGCATGCGCGTCGGCCCGTGAGCCTGCGCCGGAGCGGGGCGGTTCCGGTGTTCCTGTTCCGGACGAGGGGCGGCGGGATGGACCGGGAGCTGCTGCGTCAGGCGCTGAGCTACCACGGCCCCGCGCTGCTGGCTCTGCTCCGCGCCGAGCAGCACGACAACCCGGACTTCCGCGGGCTGCTGCCGCCGCCGGGGACTGCCCTGGAGCCGCCCCGCGGGGCCCAGCAGCCGGCAGCCGCCTGGTGAGGGGTGCGGAGGCGGCGCAGTGGAGGGGAGCGAGGCGCTGGGGGGCCGCGGGGTGATTCTCACCGGGTTCTCCTTCCCCTAGGAAAGAGAGCGCCAGCATCGACACCGAGATAAAACGCTTCATCGCGAAAAAAGCCGATCTCCTTTTCGCGCACTCTTGGAAGCCCAACGGGCCGCTCTGCGACACCATCGAGGAGAATGAAGGTGAGGGCGGCTGTGGCGGGGGCTCCCCGGCGGGAGCGGGGCTGCAGCTCGGCCCCTTTGGAGCCCCGAACGTCCCCTGTCTTGCAGAGTACTACGCTGTCATGCCGCCCCTGGAGCGGTTCATGGAGGTTCCCGGTGAAGAGAGGAGAGAGTTGTTCTTCCGAGACATTGAACGCGGGGATATCGTGATTGGGAGGATTACTTCTGTCCGTGAATTCGGCTTTTTCATGGTGCTGATCTGCCTGGGGAGCGGTGTCATACGGGAGATCGCAGATGTAGAAATCACCGTAAGATAGAGCTTCGATCGATGTTTTATTCTTGATAAGCAGTGACTTTTTAATGTCTCAGTTGCCGATCGCATCTCTTAGTGAAGTGGTGTGTGTAAAGGTGGAACTGAACTTTGGGCTGGTCAGGGGTGTCTGGATTTGTGGATAAAGCTTATGGTGCTTTGCTGTGCCAGCAAACACTTCTTTTTATGACCCGTACTCAGTGTTTATCAGTTTTGAGTTGAAAAGTTCATCGTTCATGGGTGCGTATGTTTTTATTTGAATGAAGCCGTGCTTTTAACTATCACGGCTCTGATGTTCATTAAGATTAAACTAATCTTCTCTGGTTTAATCTTGGGGAGCAAAAGAAAACTTTTGGCTTTCGTTATGATATTCCTGCTCTCTTCTGTTGCAGGCTCTCTGTCCTTTGAGAGATGTGCCTCCTCAAAGCAACCATGGAGATCCTTTGTCTTATTATCAAACTGGAGACCTTATTCGAGGCAAGTAGCTGCAGAAGTTGTCAGGAAACCGTATTGGTTTTGAGACACTTCTGTAATTTTTATCTTAACTTTTCTTATTTCTGTAGCTGCAGTCAAGGACATTGATCGCTACCATGAGAAGCTCACGGTGTCACTTTACAGCTCAGCTCTTCCACCCAATCTTTCCAGTACAAAACTGGGCGTAATTACTTCTGATGACTTCCCATTACATTATAGGTAGGGATGTGCTATTCAGCTGTACTTGCTTGGTTCACAGAATCATAGCATGGTTTGGGTTGGAAGGGACCTTAAAGATCATCTAGTTCCACACCCTATGTCGACTGTGTCTGAAGAGCATCTTTGACAGACTGCTCTTTAAACTTGTTGATGGTGCTTTTGATGTAATTGGATGATTACACACATTTTGTTGTTCTCTTTAACATACTTGTTTCTGGATATGTCAGGTGTGGTTGGTCTCTTAGTATCTTTCCCAAAAAGCAGCATGAGATATCTGTCACTGTTGGGCTGTGTTAATTAAAAAAAAGTATACTCAAAAAAAAAGAAACAAAAACCTTGGGAGACTGGAATACAGAATTCTTAAAACTTTAAAATTGCCCTTAGAAAACAGGATGACACAGTTATCTCTGAAATTTTTGTAACATTTTTGTATGTCCTGGAGATACCTGGATGGGTTTGAAAAGCTCACTTAGGGTAAAGGATAGAAGGGTTTCTAAATAGTAGGAAAATATATGCAGTGGGCAGTAATAAATATTAATGTAGGCATTTTTATTCTAAACATAAGCATCATAAAATTGAATATAGGGTCTGTGAGGTGGTGTATGTGTGCATTGGTGCTTTTTTTAAGGCGAAGCATGGAAGTTGCTAATACAGCAGAGACATTCGAAGAGGTTTTGCATCGTTCCCCAGGATTTGCTAATCCATCGTTAGTTGAATATTTAGCAGAAAAACTAGGAATAAGTGAGTCAAATCCACCATCACTGATGAGAAGTCTTCAAATGTAAGTGATTTTTACATTGTTCCTATCCTGTAGCTTTGTGGAGATTACTGTAATCCTTTGAAATAGACTTGTGAGTGGAAGTCCTAGGCCACTTAAACTTAACCCTTTTTCAATTCGATTTGTATGACTGCAGCTCACATGTCCTTAAGTACTTAAAAGTAGACTCCTCTAGAGTAAGAAATATACATTCGAAGTTCTCTTGGTCTGAATAAGATACCTTTATCGCACAAAATATTTTATACCAAATACTTGAGGAATTTATTGCTTAGGTCTTGGCAACATCTTTGGATTGAAATGCAGGATGTTTAAGTTGTAATGTTTTCTGACAGATATTTATTTGCAATGTTTATTTTAGTAATAGATCTGACCTCTTTAGTAAAATAGGCTCAAACATATGCTGTGATTGATGTTGTGAGCCCTATGTATATTAGGCCCCCAAGCAGGTGTGAATGTGGTATATTTTTGTTAAATGTACTGCAGCTGTGCTTGTTCATTTCAGCACTTCTAGAATGGGTTGGGAAAAACTGGTTTCAGAAATAGCAAAGAACATTCCTGACTGAGGGAGAGCAGTAAGGCATTGTATAAATGATATTTTAGCTTTAAACTGTATTGCTTATTTTAATCTTGTAGAGTCAGAAGGTCAACTTAGTGTTTTTGTTTTTTCCTTAAAGTAAAAATTTCAATGAAGAAGATTTTGCCCCTGCATTGAGGAAAAAGCAGTCTGCATCTTGGGCCTTGAAATGGTATGCAATACTCTTTCTTGTGAGAGCTTATTGTTAGATTATGTTACAGGTTATATTTCTTAACAGATAATACATGTTGAACCAGTTTTTCTACCACATGTGCAGTGATGTAACACGAAGATCATCTTGAAAGTAACTCTAACTGCCAAGCAGTAACTGCCATGATAGATAAAGCCTCGGGATTCAGTTCCAAAATACTTGTCAGGTTTAAGGGAGAACTTCTTAGAATATTTATAATGGTCCCTTGATGAGGGATACTAATACTGCTTGTCATCCCCTTTAAGCCTTGAACTGTAGATTTAACAAGTGCCCTTGTTGTCTTTGGAAATACATTTTTTGGTGGAAAAACTTCTCCAGAATTTAACAGTTGGGAAGAAAAAAAAAAAATGTAAGTGAAACCTCAGAATTTCTGGTTTCTGTGCTAACAGAGAAGTGTTTTTCTTAAAACAATAAAGTTGTTTATAAACAACTTTTATAAGCAACGTTTTCTGTGGTTGATCATGTTAATTTAAATATAATTTTTTTTAAAAAAAGTCTGTAGCTAAAAGTTCTGAAACTGAACCCGTATTGGTTCTCTTCCAATAAGTTAATTTCTTGGCAAATGTAGAGGTAATATGAAATATAAAACCTAAAAATATTCCAGTTTGAGATGAACTGGTTTCAGTGTGTGCTGTCTACTCATCTCTCCTTGTGTCATTTTTCTAATGGTGATTTTTGGCTTTGGATATAAGTAAGCTTGTTCCAGTTTACTGGTGGTTTGTCACACGTAGAGTTTTGTACAAAGAAGTGCTTAAATATTCATTCCATAAATGAGAAAGTGTCATGTAGTAGCACCATCTACAGAAATGCTCTCCAGTGCCTTAAGATTTTGGGTTAAAGACAATGTATTGTTAGGAATTATGTCAATATCATGTTAGTTTGAAATGCCAGTGTTAATACATAATAACATGGTCAAGTTTTATTACCTACCACTTGTTTGGAACCATAATTTGTGAGTATTTAACAGTATAAAATCAGCATAGGCTAACTGTACATAATATTTTCTAAATCTTTTTCTCCAGTGTGAAGGCTGGGGTTGATTATTTTAAGGTTGGGCGCCACGTGGAAGCCATGAATGAGTACAACAAAGCTTTGGAAATTGATCCACAAAATGTTGAAGCTTTGGTAGCACGTGGAGCTCTGTAAGTCTGCTTGTGTCGTTGGTTTTTGTATTTTGTGAAAGAGAAGCATCACTAACATCTGTACAACTTCTCTGTTGTTCTAGGTATGCCACAAAAGGAAGTCTGAACAAAGCCATAGGTGATTTTGAAATTGCTTTGGAAAATTGTCCTACCCACAGAAATGCAAGAAAATACCTCTGTCAGACACTTGTGGAAAGAGGCGGGCAGTAAGTGTTGAGGTTGTGGTTTTGTTTGGTTGTTAAAAGTTTTTCTCATGATAATTTTTTAATACCATTCTAGTTAGATGACAGAATGGCCCCTTTCCATCCTGGCTGTGGGTTTAAAGTGTGTCTTTGTTGGAAATACACCTGCTTGTGCAGTTGGTTTACACTTTCTTCTCTGTCCCAGTTAAAATATTTGAGGTTTAATCCCTTAATATCCTTTCACTGGTAGGATACCAGGCTTGCATAAAGTCTTGTGAAATGTTTGGATATATTCCAGTAGGTTATGGGTTTTTATAAGAAAGTATTTGTAACTAAATGGTGTTCTGTTACTCTACTGAAATATTGGTCAGTCACTGTAACACGAAATTTTACTTTTGAATATTCAGGTAATGGATTCCTTTTAATCCCTGTGTTGGGAAGAGACGGTATTTTTGAAATTTCAAAGAATAGTATTACTGATGAGTAGAAGATAAAGTGTCATAAGTACCATTTTATTTCTCTACTGAGGTGGGCTAAGATGACAGATAGGGTCCTGGAGGGATGAAGTGGTAGCATCATAGTGCAAATAAGAACAGTAGTCCAGAAAAAACTGTCAAAATCTGTGGCTTAACTGTAAATGAATTATCCCTTGAATTGTAGGTTGGAAGAGGAAGACAAACTAACAAATGCTGAGAGTTACTATAAAAAAGCCTTAAGTTTGGATGAGACTTTTCAGGAAGCACAAGAGGCCTTAACCAAACTCCGTAAGCATATGCAGGTGATTCTTTACTTTCTCTTCATATAGTGCTCTCTGTGACAATAAATGAACATCAAAAAGCATGTTAAATATTTTGAACAGGGAGAGTTGAAGTCAGTGGTTTGTCTTACTCTCTGCTTCCCTTCTCCACAGTCAGTCTTTTATAGTGAGCATTATGGCTGTACCTACCAGAAGAAAGGTACCTCTTGATGACTCCACTGTTTTGAACAGGATAGTGTAACAATGCTAAACAGTGGAGATGGGGAAAAAGCAAAGCCTGTTAACCCTGTCAGCTAAAGCAAGGATAAGAATATTCCATCACACAAGCATGTTAAATTAAAACATTCTGTGAAAACAAATATACAAAGTGTAAAATGCTTAGGCAAGCGAAATAAACATCACACACCGTTGTACTGGCCAGGTCCTTGTGCTTTGGAGTAATTGCAAAAAGACAGTAACACCAGTCAAAGCCATCTCACAGGAAGGTCACTTGAGAGGGGAAATTAAGAGGTGATTTAAAGGAAAACAGCAGGAGGTGGAGGGTGGGTGGGCAGGCAGTTTTGAATATCTTGGCTTTCTTCTCTGCTCTCTGGGTTTTTTTTCCTCTCATCTCTTCCTCTCCTCTCACAGCATGTTTCCCAGGTGAGCCTTGGTGTGTCTCTATGCTAATCTGAACTGTCATCTATTTTCTTTTATTTACCTCCTTTACTTATGTTGTCTTCCAGAGAGGATCAAAGAGTAAAATAGAGCACCGAGGAACAGGCTTGTTTTGTTCTGTGCTTCTGCATGTGAGGAAGTACATAGGCTGGGGTAGATGGCCCTAATCAACACTTCTTCAGTTGGTGGAGCCATAATGCTGACAGGTTGTGTTGAAAGAAGGGGAAGAGGAGATAGGACAATCTTTTTAGTAAAACTGAACTACATCATAGATAAACTGTTGTGTGGTATTTCAGCACTACCCACATCTGGTTGCTTTAGAAGGTGTCAGTCTCAGTTAAAATGATGAAAAATACTCTCAGCAAGTAGGAGATAAATTTCATGCTCCTTTAGCCTTTTCCTGGTATAAAGGGTCATTGATGCAGCACATAGCTGTTGTTTGTTGGTTTGCATAGCCTTACCTGCAATTAAGGATTTCCTTTATTGTATTTTTTAAGACAGTTGCTAAGTTTTGAAAATGATAATCAGACTTTCTACTCACTCTGAATACGAATAGAGCCACTCTTTAGGGCCATAGGTGGCAGAAGTCTGATCTCTAATAGACTTAAGAGGTTCAAGGATTATTCATCTGGTGAGACGCTCTTCTGCGTTTCCCTGTATTTTAATACATGAGTCTGATGCTATCTCTGCTGTGCTAGGATGGCTGAAGCAACACTGAAGTATGTTTTCCTGTAATACTGATTATGTGTTTTTCTCCAATGCATTTTCTTCTGAACTGGACCGTTGTTGCTGTATCTGACATCTGGTGCTGCTCATCACCAACAAACCCTTGGAATATGATTTCTTACGTAAACTATGCATCAAACTGGGCTGTGAAATTGTTACAAAACGGTTTGTATTCAAACATGGCCAACTTGAATACATTTTAAAATGGATTCTGCCATGTTTTATTCTGCCGTGTTTTACTTGTAAACTACAATAATGATACCTTCTCTCCAAACCTTTCTTCTTTCTTCTACTTTTTTTCCCCCCCCTTCTTTTCTCCATATTGGTAACACCGTGTTTTTCTTGCATATTCAATCTAATCTTTTGGGCTCCATGCTTCACGGTGTGCTGGATCACGGGTACCACTGCAATGGCTGCTCAAATACATTTTTTTAATGGAATAAAAACTGCAATATGGTCCTTAATGTAAATCTGATTATCACAATGGCCAATGCCAAACTCCTGAACAATATTAATTCTTGATCTGGGAATCCTGGTAAAACATCCCTGGTGTAATTATACATTTGAATGGGGTTGGGGACATGGGGAAAAATACCTGTGTTAACGCTTCTAATGTAATTTTTTTATGATGCTTGGGTTCAAAAAAGAAATCTTTGGAAATGAGGGAGAAACAAGCTGCCAAAGAAGAGAGACAGAAAGAAAAGAAAGTAGAAACAAGTGCAGAAAAATTGCGTAAGCTCTTAAAAGAAGAAAAAAGGTAACTGTGTTATATTCAGTGTACTGATTATGTGGCAATAAGTGCAGATAACATTATGAACAACCCGTTTCCAGGCGGATGTCCAACAGTAGGCTAGGTAGAACTTCTACCTAGGTAAGCTGCTTTTCCTCCAGAACTTTTTCTGTGGGTGGTGTCCTTAAGTGCATATAACCCTTAATGGAGATATGTGTGGAAGAGAAGTTATTTAAAAAATACTTTGCAATGTGAAGTATTTGCAAAATGTAATGCCATATTAAACTGGGAAAGATGCCTTTTATAAAAAAACATTTGGTAGGTTTAATCTTAATTTTTTAGTAAAGAAATATGACGTTGTCTTGACAGGTCAGACTTAGTTTCCATTCGTGCCTTACAGTCCAATTTCAGCTAAACTCTGGGGAGTACAGAATTGCTTTCTATATATAATTTTTGCCTGATACTGAAGATTATCTCACAGGTTAATTACATTTTTTAGGTTGAAGAAGAAAAGGAAGGTATCAACTTCCTCCTCTTCCTCCTCCTCTTCGTCCTCATCAAGTGATTCTTCATCAGACGCATCAATTTCTTCTTCCTCCTCTTCCTCTGATCACAAGAAACGTAGGAAAAAGCGTCGGAATAGATCAGAGTCTGCTCGCAGCTCTAAAAAATGCTTATCTAGAGCTTCTTCCCATTATAAAGATCAGCTTAGGAAGGAGGAGTGGTGTTCGCCTCCAGCTGATACCTCTGCTTCCTTTCTTAACCAAAATTTTGAAGTGGAAAAACTGCTGGAAAGGCAGGACAGCTTAGTGTGTCCAAAACCAGAGGTAAAAGAGAAAGACAGACACTGTTCTTTTTCGAGGACTTCAGGTGATGATGAAGACACTTTTGGAGGTAGGTCTGAAGATTCAAGAGATTCTTACAGTAGCTCCAGAACTCTGCCAAGTAGTAGCAAAACTGATAAATATGGTAAAACAGAGAGGTTTTTTCCCAGTCGGAGGGGTTCTTCAGGTTCATATCATAAGTCAGATGATAAACCTAGGATGCATTATTTTAGGAAATTGGAAAGAGATGTAGAGGGCAGAAGAGAGCATTTTAAAAAACATGGCTTAGGTCAAGACAGGTATTACATGTCTCCAGCAGGGTCTGACTATTCTGGCAAGTCAGTGGGAAAGTACAGATCTCATTCTAGCACCTGCTTACGTGAAGGTGATAAAAGTTACGATAGTGACAGGCATGTGTCAAGTCAGCATAAAAGTGAAAGCGAGTATAAGAGTAGGAAAAGAAGTTATGAGGAGACTAATGAAACAGAGGAACCAGATGAGGAAATGTCTGTGAATGGTACAGCAGAAACAGAAAGTGGCATTAAAAGAAACCTGCCCCAAAACTTAGTTAACATATTCAATCAAATAGCTGAGTTTGAGAGGGAAAAAGGAAGTAAGCAGAAGAAACAGTGAAGTACCTAAGAAAACTATTCTGATGAGTGTAGTTAAATGAACTTTTACCTGAGTGTCTCATGAGGACATGCATATGAAGAGTGAGAGAAAGGCAGAATTTGCTCTGTCTTGCAGAATGTCAAAGAATTCTTGAAGTAAAGATTGTATGGTGGAAAGAGATGCAAGGATATTGCATCTATTACATAAAGTATCAGTTATTATTTAAAATCAAAGTTTCCTGTGCTTTTAATTTGGGATGTTCCTGTACAATATTCTCTCTCTGGGTTGAAATCCTTTGGTACCCCTGGACTGTAGTTAGCTGTAACTCACATCAAATATGCACTTTAACAACAGATGGTTTTTGTTTGGTTTTTCTTGTCTCCTGGGTTACTATTGGCTGTTGATATTTTTGTATCGCTCTTAACTTCCAGCTATAGAAGGGGGATACTGAATGAAAGTCATGTGCCATCAATGTATCTAGCTCATTTGATCATTAAATTTTCTTAATTTTTCTTAATTTTGTGTCTTTATTTTTGGTGATGGTGCTGGGATGTTTCATACTGTTGCACTGGTTATAGATGCTGCTTAAGTGAGTGGAACCCTCCAGTGTCTGTGAAGGCAAGTATATTACATTCTTTAAATGCATTCTTTAAGTAATGTTAAAAAACCCCCAAACAAACAAAACCCAACTGAAGTAGAAGAAGAGAGTGTTTTAAAACAGTGTTTATTGTCTAGGTAAGTTCTAATGTGGGCCTTTGGTTTGTTTGTTAGGTATTTGCTTCACACATAGCTTGAAGGCAGCAATCTGAAACTACTTTGAAAGCAGTTAAGAAGCCTTAACTAGTGTGAAGCCTTTACTGTGGCCTTCAAAAGATTACTTAAGACTTTTTCTGTTTACCAATACCAGAGTTGCTGGCTTTGCTGGATGGCTGTGAACCAGCACCAGCTGCTTCTTCAGGGAAGCTCAGGTTTATGACACTGAGTGATGAAGTCCGACTAGAGCCTGAGCGGGTGCTTCCGGAGGACCTGAAAGACAAAAATTTACTCATCAGTACAGAGAAATCCCTGTATCTAAAACAGCTTCTAATGGTGGGTTACAGTAAAGCCACCCAGCAGCTGTGTTTATTCTGGGTAAGATCCCCTACAAAGGTCTTGTAGATGTAATTACCACTCATCATTTAAGTAGCCTGTAGGAATGTTAGATCATAACTTATTCAGCACTTTACATGCACTATCAGTTCAATATATGTTGAACAGGGGAAAAAGGTATCAGTAAAAGCATGCATGTCTGTCTTCCCTACATAACTAGGAAAGCAAGCTCAAACTACCAAGTGCAAAATGTGGCTGGAGCTCCAACTTGTGCTTTTATAATGTGAAACCACTTTTTAATCAGAGCACAGTTAGCAAAGTAAATGTAATTGGTCTGTTATTACTGTTTTATTTTAAACCATGACGGATGCTGAAGTACACTTAATTGTGTGCTAGAAAAATCTAGTAAACTTGAAGGTGGGACAGTATAAGGAGAAAGTTTTTATACAGTGTTCAGGAAGTAGATAGGAGATTGACAAGACCTTCAGGAGTGAGGAATTCTGACATTTAGGGACTAATTGTGCTGGTTTAAACTTTAAAAAACCCAGACAAACAAAGAGCCCACAAAAAACTATTGCTAGCACTTACCTGGTAGAAGATAGTGAGCTTTGTGTGGATAGTGATCGAGAGCTTTGACTACCACCAGTGGAAGCAATTGTAGGAAGCTCTAAATTGGACTAGAAAATTTGGAAAGAAAAAAATAAGTTGACCTATATACCTGGTCATATACCCAGTCCTATTGTATCAGGAGGGTTTGTAATCCTTTGTATTTGAACACATGTTGAAAGCAGATGAAATTTTTTTCTTGTTTTACCATAAGTATAGTTTACTGTTGAACTCAGGAGTTGCCCTTGAAAGACACTCGTCGGTAGACTAGAAAATGTCGATTGAAATTTTGGTGTCGTTAACTGGAAAGCTCACCTGGTGAAAGTACATCTGAAAGGGTATAGTTAAATCAGGATTCGCTTCTATAACATCAGCTAACAATTTGTCGATGGTTCTGCTGAAGCTTTGCAGATCACGAAGATCAATGTCTCTTTCTTCCTGTGTTTCTGTTTTGGTTTTCTTCAGAGACTGAATTTCTCTGGATAGTTTGGAACACTTAACACAAATATTTTTAAAGCATTACTATTACGAAAATGCCACGCTTTCCCAGAAACCCAATAAGTTTAAATTTGTTGGTTTTAACCATACTAGTGTCTATCACTATAAAGTTAGAAGTTGTCATTAATGGATATACAGACCTGTTTTAGAACCCTTTCTAGTTTTGGCTTCTGTTCTTCAATTTCTTTATTCAGCTGCAAAATCAGAGCTTCATTTTCCTTCTTTTGCTCTTGAAATATGGCCTCTTGCTTCAGTACTAATTCAAAATTTTTTTCCATGCTCTGCAAATTCATGTGAACAATAGTTTTAGTTCATAAAGCTGTTCTGATATCCTTTCACTTTTTCTGTTACTTTCTAGGAGGGTCTGTTACCACCACTACTTGTTTCTAAATGTAGCTCAAGCAATTAGTACTAACGATAACACAAAACTTTCTGCCTGTCAGACTGTTCAGTGGATAAATACCTGGAGAGAGAGACTACCAGGTAATTTACATATCCAAACACAATTACTTTAAAGGTATTATTAATGAAGTTATACATATTTTCAGATGTCTGTGAGCAGTGTCTACGAAGGATTTACTTGGCAGAGTACCAACTATTGCAGTGCTTAACTTGCCAGTGCTTTCTTTAGCTAAATTAATACCGTTTAAACTGAAGCACCCTAAATGCTAATAGAATATGTTCTAGAAGAATCTTGGGACGTAGAGGCCAGAGGACACAAGAAGTGTGGATTTTAATCTCTGGACAGGATGATACAATATAGTGGTGTACACAAAAATATAACTGCTTGCTTGGTTGCCAGAACAGTGTCAGTCAATGTGCACCTGGGGTTTTGAAACTTCTAGTGGTGTGTAACTAGAAAGCCTGGTTTCATTCTGATTCAAGAAAATTCAAATAAGCACCCAATTCCTGAAAGGAGAGCATAGGGTATAAAAGAATTACAAAGGTATAAAAGGTATAAAGGTTATAAAGGTATAAAAGAATTTCCTCTTCTTTCAATAGGATGGTTTTCATGGATTTAGCTACATGCTGCAGCCTTGTCTGACTGGAACTTTTGCTTGCATTTTACCTGGAGATTTTCCTGAAGTTCCTTGATCTGCCTTCGTTTGTATCTGTATTTTTCATCAGCAGCTCTTTTCTCCTCCTCTAGTTTCAGTTTTTCCTCATACTCTTCGCCTATGATCCAGCATAAGGCAGCATTAGTGCTGGACAGGCAGTACATACAACTCAATTTTCACTTGAAAATACGTTGCACTTCGAAATAGTTGCATCACGGACTTTTCTATATATGTGTTGGGAGTATCAGAGTTTTTTCTTAAATACTCTACTACTAATTCCAATCACTCTGAAAAAGTAACTGGCTTCATGAAAGAGAATGATTTAAGAGCCACTGTTTCCAGAGCCAGCAGAGGGCACACAAGTTAAGCAATCGAATATTTTCTAGAATTAAGCTTATGTAATTTCTCATGGTGTTGCTTTTTGGAAGCTAAACAAAGAAAGTTCCACTGAAGGAGAGCAAGCTTATGAAGTCTAAGTGGCAATGGAAACAACAGGTCAAGATATTTTTCACAATTCTGAGGAATTTCCAATACCAAAAAACTTGTAGTAAGGCAGCCCATATTTTAAAATCTGCTGACACTACACTAAAATAGTGCAGTTTTAGTTTTATTCTTCCTCCTCATTTTCCCAGATGACAGGTTACTACTTTTATCAGTTTGGTCTCTCTGCAATTCATTCTGTGCCATGGAATTTCCCCACTATAGACCCAAGTTCTGCCATCATCCGTAACTCGCACAGCAAACAGCCATCTCTGGTTTACGTACTTCCCTCAGTGACTTCCTTGAAAGAGTTTCTGTAATTGCTGTTGCAGTTATGAAGTACGCACAAAGTGTTTTCCATAGCTACAATTTCTTTTTCAGCTTTGCAGATCTTTGCATCTAAATCATCACCTTCACGTTGAAGTTCTTCCTTCTCCTGTGCAGCCTGAAAATAAAACTGATCTTTTAGGTGACTGCATGCATATTGGAAATATTAGGGCAATTACACAGAAAAAAAAATAACAACTGCAATATTTAGGGGTTAAAATCCTAGGTAGGTACAGGGCTTATCTATGTTGTCATGCTTGAACTGAGATTTGAGTTACTAGGTAACTGGAAGGAGTAGTTATTTATAGCACTGGAAGTTCTTTGAGGTATTTCATCCATGTGCACTTCATTATAGGCATTGGCCTCTCCATCTCAGCTCACAAAGTCCTGATTAGCAGTATCCACACTGTGCACAAAGCAAGTTCCATGCTTTGCACTGCTGATATAACTGCAGCACATGCTTCAGGCCTGTCCCCTTACCCACCAAATCCAAGTAACAGTTGAGACTGGACATTACATGAAACCATAACGAGAGTGTTAAAAATCATCCAGTTTGGTCTGGAATTACTCACTTCTAAGTCTTCATTCTTCTGATCAGTGAGATTTAAGAAACAGCCAGCTGGTGATGGCAAGTATTTTCTGTAACCCTTCAGAAAATCTGATACAGTGAAAAATCTCCACAGTTGTAGAGGGTATAACCCCCACAAGGGTTTTACTGAGGGTCTTCTGCTGTACTGGATCTCACAGCAACAGAAATACCATCATTAAGAAACCTAACACTTAATGAGCAGAAGACAGACTTCAGAGCCAAGGTAGCAGGTAGAAGCATTTTGCTTTAAGAGGAAATTGGAGAATTTGTGGAGATCAAAAACGAATAGCTTTTTGTCCCAGAATCAGGGTATTGCATTATGGATAAAGACTGGTGGTTTGGGTTTTTTTCCAGTGAAAAGCTGAAGTGTGCATAGGTGATAAGTAAAAAGTGAAAGTTCTTCAAGGTTTAAATGCCATATGATGAAATAAAGACCTAAAAATAACTTTGAAGAGTAGCAGAATGTAAGGTCATGTGAGACTGTGATAAACTTGTTTTCAGTTTATAGCAGATTACCACGTGACCAGTGCTTCTTGTGTCTATGTAAATTAATGAGCACTGAAGTGAAATTTTTCAAGGCTCCTCTGATATTAGGACTGACCACAGAGATTCATGTGAAATTGCTGTACCATTTAAATAATCAACAGTGTCAGATAATGTAAAACAATTAGACTGAAAGTAAGCAGTAGGCAAGGAGGTTGTCTTAGTTACTTGAATAGAGTCCAGGGAAACCTATAGCTAAAATAGTTGAATTATAATGAATTATGTTGATAAAATACCTTAATTACATAGTAGATACGAGTTTTCTCCTCTTCTCCGTCAGGTGGCATCATGGCAACATTAAGAATTTCATATCTGCATCTCAGTTTATCAATTTTATTTAGGCGATCTTGAAATTCAGCACTGATTTATTTTTGGGAAAAAATAAATGGGTTGAGAAAGTGTTTGTCTGGTAGTGTTTTGTGGGCAGTTCTTGCTGTAGCAGTTTAAATTACTGGTATTACTCCAGCAGTCTGCCCATGTACCTGAGGCAAGCTGGGCAGCACTTGTGCTATACTGGTTTTTGTTGTTTTCTCTGTTCTCCCAGCCACAGTCATCCATTTTTCTGGTTACTTACACTTCTCTTGCAGTTCTAAACCAAGTCAAACTTATTTTCATATTCCAATCACTGCATCCTGGGAGGCTGTGCCACAGTCCTCCCCAAAAATTTTTAAAGGTTTGGCATTTAAATTCTACAGCTGCGCAAGCTGCCCCCTGCTGATATTATTTTAATATTGCCACTACTAGATGAGCGTAAGCAACAGTAGGCAACAACCCCAAATCAAATTACATGGAAGTACCAATTAGCTGTGTAATTATCAAAGGAAAAAAGCCACACAGCCTGCACTCTCGGTGAGCAGTTAAGCTTCAGTCACACTAAATCACTCTAATTTCCTATTGTGTGGGGTGTGGTTAGCAGAGGAGTGAATAAAAAGCCAGCCAGATTTTAGCAGTTCAGCTGCTGAAGTGTTGATTTTTGGCTGGATATAGGTATTGGGATTTCAGAGCTAAAACTCTCCCAGATACTTTGCACTGATTATTACAAAACGGAAAAGTTATTTCATATGTGGTTGCTTTCTAAGAGGGTACGTACATAATTTAGAAGATTTAATAGGACACCTAATAGAGAGCTCATTTGTTAAAAAGGGGAAAAAAAACAAACCCAGACTTATTGTATGAGTCAAAGAAATTACAGTTTTATCAAGCAGTTGGGAATATACCCTCTTTAAAAGCAACTTTTCTGTTTTAAATACTTTGTCATACCTCCAGACTCATGCTTTCACATTTCCTGACTATTTTGAAAAATGCAAGGTCACACACGTGACACACTTTAAAAAGATGTCTGCAGCTGAGGTTTCCTCTCAGGACTGTAGAGGATCGTCACTAACAGAATAAACAGTATTCTTTGTCTCTTGTTCACAAAGTGCTTAACGCTGTAGGCTGGATTTCAGAGAAGGGATCTCTTGCTAGCCCAAAACTGTCTCAGTAAATACCTTCAAGCAAGATTTATTTCATTTTCAATTACTCTGATGAAATTGGGTAAAACGCTTCTCTTTTTCAGTAAGTACCCATATAAAATCTATTCAATAAAAATTACAAGGTTAATTTATATAAGAATAGTTACCTTATGCGTTGCCGTTCCTGATCCACAAGTCTTATCTGGGAATCCAGCATTGCCTTGTGAATCTTTATTTCCTCAGTTCTTTCTGCTATGGCTTTCTTTAACGCCAGTTTTTGTTTTTCCAGTGTTAGAACTTTCTCTGTCTTATTACACAGAATATCTTGAAGACGGTTCAGTTCTAGTTTTAAGAGATTATTTTCAACCATCATCTCCTAATAAATGCCAAAAAAGTTCTCAAAATCAGAAAGCATAATTTTAATTAAGATAATTTATAACAGCTAATAAGTTAATAATTTTTAATAAAGCATCCATTCTTTTATCTTTAATATGTAGATAACTGTAAGACTGATTTTGCTTTACATTTAAAAATGGTCTTGCTTTCTCATTTGCTAACAGTTTACATGGTGGGTGTGACGGGGTAGGTTGTTTCCTGAGTGGTTTTATACAAATTCATCAGACTTTCTAATTCAGACTTTGTTAGGGGCTGTCAGACTTTTCCATCTACAACTTTCTTTCTGTTTCAAAGACATTAAGCAGATCTTACAAGGAACTTTCTGCAGCAGTTAATGTCTCAGTTGAACCACTACAACTGTCTTGGAATATCTTCTAGATTCTGTAGGCCTACAAGTCATGTTGTTGTATAAGCAAATTTATATATACCAGAGCTTATGAAAAGCAGCAAGTGGTGAACATTAGCATGCAACACTTTGAGTCATTTTAAAAAAACCTCTTATGGATCCCAAACTCTGCACCATTTTTTCCCTCCAAGTTCTTATGTGCCAACAGCTTCTTTGTTCCCCTGAATTTCATCCCCAAAGAAAAGTTCCAGGTTAGGGAAAGAGAGAGTTTTCACTGAGAAGAAAGCGCACCAGTTAAGTCAACAGCAAAACTCTTTACCCTGCTACTTAGACTCTGTATTGTTCTACTACCTTAGTGCTTCCTTTAGGAAGGATAGAGCTTTTAAAAAAACAACCAAAAAAAACCCCTGTCCTGGGTTAGTAAAGTTGCAAAACAATACTGTACCTGCTTAATGGCTTTAGCTTTTTTTAACTCCTGATCTGATCTCTCATTGACAAGATTTAGTTCATTTATCTTGATCATCATACCATTTGTTTCTTCTCCCATCTTATCCATTGCTCTCTTGATGAACTGGACATCACCCTGTTTCCAAGTAAGTTATATTTAATTCATTTCAGTGAATGTAGGTTGCAACAAAAGGTACCAGTTCATTTTAAATGAGATATTTCTAAGTCAGTCCTGGAACCAGGAGCCATCATCTTGTTGTGTCCATATGCTGCTCTGCAAACAGTGCCTAGAGCACTGCAGTCCTCATGCAGAGTGCTCTTGCAGTTTTAAGGCCATTACCTGTTTTACCTGGAGCGTAGTAATTGTTATTTATACACTATAGATCTTTCAGCCAATAAGGCAATTCTGATATAATAATTAAAAATTTTACTGGCATGTCTGACCATGAGTTTGATATTCATAGTTCATAAAACCATCTCCGTTTGATAATATTCCAGAGTATGAATAAATTCCTGGGGGTGTATTGCAATGTTTGATTATACTCACTGCTCAAACTTTGCACATCCTCAAAACTGAAGTGTGGGCACCAGCTGCCCAACATTAAATTGTGTTATTGCGTGGATCTCTAGTTAAAGAGCTCTTGTAGATGCAGTTTCTTCTCCTCACTAAATTGATAATTTTTTTTTTTTTCTTAACTATCACTTTTAGAAACCAGTTATGATGTTTTATTAAAAACCTGACTTTTGTCTTTGTACGGTTTCTCTTTGAAAAGAGGTTTCTAAATGTGCTAAGATGTAGCTGATTAATAAACAAATATACATGTCTTCTAATAAAAATGATGAATTGACTACAGAATAACTGACTGGTTCATATCTACAAGAAAGGTAAGTGCATTTTTTAGAGAATTAATGATTATCACTGGATAGTGGAAAACCAGAGAACAAGCACATACATGCAAAATTCTCACATGGGAATAAAGACAGAAAAATAGTATTTCTGAATTACATATCAGGATGGGGTCAACTAACTCAAATACTGTCCCTTCAATTCAGTAATGTTACTTTGTACAATTTTAAAACGCAACTGTACTTACAATTTTATGAAAAAAATATAGAAGTGGCAGCATCACAGAATAACATTCTCCTATTTCTATATGGTCCTAAAGATAAATTCAGACATTTGCAAGCAGTCGGTCACAGCTTGAAATGAAAGCTAAACTTGCCTTTCCAACATTCCAATGCCTGTCTTTATGCTGAGGTGTCTTGGTTGTGCAGTAATGACCCATTTTTCTGGAAGGTATAGGGAATGTATGAAGTTTTCCACAAGGGTTACACAAAATTCAGATATCCTTTAATCTAATATCAATTTATTAACTAGTAAGTCCCAGCCTACTTAATTCACTGAGGTTTCTAGACGTTACACAATCAGCCTGTGTCCTAAGGAAGTTACCTGAAGTTTCTTGTGTTGTGCATTTAAAAAGTCATATGCGTTTTTCTTTTCTTCTAAGTTTTTTTTTAGTTCAGCAACTTTTGCTTCCAAAACTTGTTTTTCACCTGCATTAACCTCCCCTTCTAACCGTGACAGCCGTCTCTGTACTTGCTGAATATAAAAATCCTGTTAAAGTAATTTTTAAGATAATTAATAGTCTGAGATAAGCAATTATAGCCTGCCTATAAAACTAAACCACTGGATATAAACTTGGATCTAAATGTTGGCTTTAGGACAGTCACCCAATTAAGCTATTGTTTTATAATAATTTATGGCTTATAGACCTCATTAGCAAAATAGTCTTAGATGACTGATGTGCTGTGATGATTCAGGAGTAATCTTCTAGAAAAGTAACAAAGCAGAGTCAGCTGTAGGGAGGCTTACAGTGGAGTTGCCATCTTGCTGTTACCAGTGGATGCTGATGTAAAAGAGCAAATTTTCAAAGTGATGCATAGGAAATATGCACAAAATCCAATTAGTAAATAACGGGATTTTGGCATGTACCTCTTGTAGTGCTTTAAAAATTTACCCTGCGGTGTCTGTGGTTCAGGGGGATCAAAGTAAAGAACTGATTTGAGAAATTAGTGGGAAAAGCAGCAGATCCAAAAAAATAAATACACAAGGACATAACGTAGGTGATGCTACAGCAAGATTCAGTTATTTCAATTTTATCCACACGTCTAGAGACAAATAAATGAAGCTTCAAATTCTATTGCATGGCATTTCCAAAATGGTAAGATGTTGACAAAGATTACAGAACTCAAGCAATTTACTCTCATCAGACCCAAGAAACAATCATAGTATGAAAGTACGTTAATATTTTACCTGGTTATATAATAATTCTTCTTGTTTTAATGCATCTGCATCAAGTCTGTGCAGTTGACTCTGAAGATTTTTAAGTGACATTTGACTTCCCTCAATTTCCGCTACAATGCACTTCTCCTTATCCTTCTGCACCTTTAACTCTTGAGTCTTCTTGAAAAGTAGTTCTTTTAACTGGTTTATTTCTGATTCTTTTTCCTGGTGATAAATTAATCATTAAATAGTAAGAAAAATTTTAAAATCACTTATTCTAAGTTGTCATTACCAGTTATATCAGTGCAGGAACTTAGGTTTTAGTAGGGTCTGTTACAGTAAGACAATGCTGAACATTTCAGATAACCTGATGTGTACCAAAACCAAACAAAATAAGGATTATTTTCTTTTTCTAACCCTAACAAGGAGACAACTTTATTCTTTCCTTCCCTCCTTCCAGCCTCCCACCCAAATAACCAAGGACCTTCCAAAGCTCAGGCCATTCAGCACGCTAGTTTCCTGTAAGTTACATCTCTAAAATGATGTGGCATCACAGTCCTGTTCTGAAAGGCACATTTACATTTACCCAAAGGCTGGTACACTGTTTGAATATGTACATTTAAATTAATATAGCAGAAGTCCTTAGAAATCACTTTTCTACATTGATTAAAAATGTGCTTATTCTTTATTTTATATGTATACATTACAAAATTTGCTTGTGAATATCTTGCTGGCTTTAACAGCAAAAGATAATTCCTGCTCTAAGAGTTCATAATCACATTCTACCAAAAAGATATTTTTTTTTAATAGTTGAATTTGCTGTAAGTGCAATTCCAAATCCAAAACTTGGGAAGTAAAATACAGGTATAAGTTTAATATGAAATTATTATGGCCTGTAGCATTTTACACTGATGTCAGTGGGCTTTGGATCATGCTTGAACAAAGGAATTAAATTTCAGAAGTAAACGTTTTTTATGCAAGTGCCCAATTCTGAGCTGTATTTCTGAAGCTAATGGTAATGAAGAATTCATCTATTAAAACTGGATCATGATTTGACCTTAATTTCATAGTCTTTCTTGCAAATCTGAATTCATTTATTTAATAGAAGTTGTTTCTCTCCTTTTAAGTGAGGTTGTTAATAGAGATAAGATATTCAGTAAGCTTCACTGTGCAACAGTGTTTTGCCAGATTGAAGAGGGAGAAGTATCACAGAACTAAAGCACAAAATGGTGACATTTCATCCACATTGTTCCTGGAAATATCTCTTCACAGTAAATTAAGAGATGCAGCAAATAGCCATGTGTGTCTAATGGTGATGGAAAGCATGCTTCTGACTAATACATTACAGACATTGTTCAAGAACAGTTCATCCTAGTTAAAATACTACCCTGAAGCTGCAGAGCTGCCAAGCTCAATGTCATCTTAGGTTATCCGCCACAGATGCAAGTAGAGACACCCTGCTAATGGTTTAGCCACCCTGGTAACAGTCTTAAGGGGAAGCAAATAAGGTTTTCATTGTAATGAAATGTTGTATCACTCCAACTTGTTTTCAAATTATCTGAAAAACCAAAACAGTAAGGCCTGTAATTTAAGAAAATATCTATAGAGGAAAGACATCCCCTCTCTAGTTGCTTTGTGTATACTTAAAATGTACAGTTAATGTCTGTGGAGTTAGAATGCTCAGTCTCTGGCAAGGGATTATTTCACACCAAAAAGAGTATAGAGTGATATGTACAGATATACAGAGATAGCTTTGCTGTCAGTTGTGTGGGAACACCTGCTGTCACATGCATTTAACCTGGTCATCTTACAGTAAAGAAAGCTCCAGCATATCCAATACTCAACCATCCAGCAAAATGTAAAAAAAATGTTTGTATTAAGTTCAGTCAGAAGATAAATAGTAAAATACTTGAAGAGAATTGGTAGCAAAATGCCAAAACAGTAGAAACATTTTCTGAAATGCAGGAAAGTTCAGATGGTTGCATTACAACATTGCATTTATGAAATGAATTTGTATATTTTTATTCCTATAATTAATTTGCAACATAAATGGGTTTTGAATTTTTAAAAAAGTATTATTGGACATGTTAAAAAGAAGTCACCATATTACAGCTTGTACATGCCACTTCCCAGATCAGAATCTTTATTGATCATGAAAATGGAATCTAAAGTGAGCCAGTAACTATTTAATAGTCCATAACAAATTAGATGTATCAGAGTATCATGTAGTAGAATTAAAATAATGAAGAGGAGACCAGGCCAGTCAAATCTGATTAAAAGATTTCAAAATCTTTTTTAACCCCAGCTTGTCAAAACCATAGCTCTTTGCAGGTTTGTAAGTTTAGTGGTGTTTCACTAAAGCGAAGAACTTTTCAGTGGCAATGTTACTGAAAAGTCATTCTGACAAGACTCTTGGTCCTCAACAACCTTTTTGGTGGGAAACTGATAGAAGTTCAAGGACCCTTGCTCCTCAGCAGCCCATGAAACAATGTTTGGAGACACAGACTCCCAAAAGAGCTAAGCAAAATACAAGATTTTGAAATTTTTCAGCGTTGTTACAAAGTAGAAGTAAAACATTACTATATCTTTATAACAAAATTTGCCACATTCTAGTAAATAACTTCTCTTTCAATTTAGCCAAGAAGTTGTAGATAGCTTTTAGCCAATGTCAGAAGTAAATGCCCTGTCCAGTACACTGATGCAGTCAGAATACTGCTTTTGTATCTGATCTGTACAATGACAGTTCTAGCATCCCATGTTAATATATGGGGACACCATCTTCTGAATTACTAGGACCACTTATTTTCCTCCAGAGTTTTCCCATTACTTCATTGTTTGATGAAGTAGCTACGTGTCATATTAATACTTGCGTTCCATTTTAATCCATAAATGTGTGTTCTAGATAGAGCTTGCAAATTCAAATCTCATTTGCAAAAACTATAAAAACATTTTACCATGACAGTTTTTTCTACTTCTTTTAGCATTTCTTCCATCCTCAAGGCTTTGTCTTCTGAGCTGAGTGTCTCCTCAGTCACAAGCTTCAGCTTATTGGAAAGACTCGCATTTTTTTCTTTAAGAAAGCTTAATCTAAACAAAATTACATGATTTAACAAGTTAAATGCATGTTGCATATACAACCCTGCCAAAGCCAAGCAGCACACCTCACTGAGCAGTTGCATAACACAGCAGGCTAAACTTTAACCTATGATAACCAAGGCCCTAACTGATTTTTTCTTGCCCTTTAAAAACAAGGATTACCAGGAGTACTTCCTAAATCACCCAGTGCCAGAAACTATGCATGACATGAAGTAACCAGAAAGTTGGAAGCTTTAATCATCAATATTTTTTAAAGTTCTTTGCTAGCTCAAGGGTTTGATTTTATTACTAATCTTTGAAAATGATATGTTTAAAGGTCTGTTTCTTACCTGGCTTGTTTTTTCTGAATTTCTTTCTTTAGATTGGTTACTTGTATTCTCAAAGACTCCAGATCAGAAGCAGTTCTGTCCACAGTGGATTTCAAAGCATCCACCTAATAAATTACAAAATGGAGCAATTGAACTCTTACTTCCTTTGGTACATGCTAGGATATATAAAATTGTAAAGGATCTATTTATTCAAAAGTATTCCTTTTCTTTTTAACAGTGTATTCCAAATGAGTAGTGCTGCAAATTCTGAGGTGCAGTAAATCAGCACAGCTAGTAATCTCAGTAGACTGATTTACATAATCTGAATACTGGGACCAAATACTTAAGAATAGGGAGTGAATTATGAGGTGCTGTGGGCTGCAATTCTTGTCCAACAGCACCTGTATAAGTGGAACCATAATTTTAAAGAGCACAGCCAACTTTGATAAGGTTCTTTGTGAGCATGGATGCCCTCATGTATCTACTAAATATTTCTAATTCAAACTTTGTTGGATACATAAAATTATTTTGATTAAGGGAAAACTGTGACAAAAATAGATATTTAATTTGGTAAAAAATACATGACAGCATACACTCAAACAGGATAGGAATACTTTACAATCAGTAGCTCATTAATCTTCACAGTATCACTTAACACTGCAAGTGTAATTGTTTTCACTTTCACAGATGAAGAAACCTGATCAAGAGTATAAATAGCAGGTCTCTCTCTGTACCAGAACGAGAGGGAGGTCACAAGTTGTCATTTGAACTGTAAGTCTGTTTCTTACCTTGTTTTTCACTTGCATGCCACAGGTGTTCTAACATCTAATAATGGGAGACCGTTCTCTTTATCACATTATGTAGTATTAATTGTGGAAAACTTCAAGCAAGAATCTCACAGCTTAGAGATTAAAGCCTACCAATTCTGTGAATGCTCAAGTTTGCATGAATTATAGAGTAACCTCATAGCCTACACCTTGTTGGAGCTACCTACAGTTTAATTAGAATATCAGTTTATGAACGACGTGCTACAGAAAAGCTATCCAAAGTTAAGGCAACAGCAGATGCAGTGTTGTTTCTGTTTTTAAATCACCAAGCTTGCTGAGTAGCCCAGTGTTACCATTTTCTTGTTAACAGAAAACTTACTCAGGTAATACAAGTATATCCCTTCTCAACAGAGCGAGGAAACTTGAATTACCTCTTAGAAATACCTCTACAGGCATTTAAGTAATTAAGCAGCGCAGCTCCCTCCTAGCTTTAAGTGCAGGTTAAATACAAGTAACAAAGTATGGACAGCATCAAGCATGACCTGTCCACAGGGCAGCCCTATCCTACTGCCTCTTGATTAGAAAGCCATGTGAAAGTGTTTGGGTGTTTTCCAAGAATTTTAACCTGACCACGAGGCCATCAAGACTAACTCCTGAGAGCCCAGGGCAGGAGCTGTTTGGAATCCAGAAGAGATTTCTCTTATCTTTACACAATACTGCAGTCTATGTATGCTAAAGGCAGGACAGAAGACATGCCTCCTTCTGAAGCATCTATTAGCGTTACACCATTTAAGAGAAAATTCATCCATTTTATACCAACACAACAGAGCACACAAGCTAATCTTCACTGCTATCAATGAATGGATTAAGCTGAGGGTTCAGATCCCAATAACTATGAGTAGATGGAGAAAAGCAGACATTTTGTTAAATTAATGAGAGTATAAAAATGGAGAAAAGCAGGTCCTATTCCTGTTTTCCCTCCATCTAGTTAAAAGACAGAATTGTTACAGTTTCAGTCTGTTTTTCTGAACTGGTCATCCTTACCTCATCTTGCAGCTGAATTTTGTAAGTATCCTGAGTCTGATACTCATTTCGGAGTCTGGCAGCTTCCCGTTCAGCCAAAGCAATTTTCTTTTCATATTCCATATTATTAAGTTTTTCATTTACCAAAAAGGAAGTCTTCTCTTTCAGCACAATTTCTTTCTTTCTGATTTCCTCTTTTATCTCTGTTATTAGCTATCAGGATAAAAAGAAATTTAGATTTGCTTGTGTTAAGGTGTGTTAGATTTTTAATAAAGAGTCCAACCAGGAAAGAGACTGGTCTGCTTACAAAAGCATCTGTACGACTCTTCTATGGACTACTAATACATGGAAGGTTGGCCAGACCTGGGGGTCTTGTTTGTTGTTGCTTAGTTTGGGTGGGGTTTTTTTTAATCTTCTTGTTGTTTGTTCTTATTTAGACCATTATATTTTTTGTTTGCTAGTACTTCTTCTGGCTTGTCATTTTTATTATTACATTTTTTTAGTGTTATATCTTAAGACTGCTTAAACCACATTTCTGCTCAGGATATACCTAATACCCATATGGGCAGCATAAAGCAGATATTCTTTCAGCAGGAAAATATCATACTAGCAGAGCTAAGGATTTACGTAGAGCCTTCCTGTACACATAATTTTGCTTTTTCCCCCCACTTCAAAAAAAGCCATTGTTACTTTGGAATCCATTTTTATATTTTTTTTCTCTACACTGATCCTTTAGGCTTCTTTTGGTGCATCTGTTCCATTGTCCTGCAGAACTTTCCGAGGAGTTCACACTTCTGACAAAGTCTGGATAAAATATACTTTATTATTTGTACCTCTTGCCATAGTACCATCTGTGCATAAGACTCTGAGAAAACCATTGGAGACTGTCTTTTAGAAATAAACACTAGCTCATAATGCCCAACAGGATATTTTATGGATTAGAAGAGTGCTGTTACTTCTTTCCATTTGCAGAACGTACTTAAGGACCAATTTTTAACCTTGATGTTATTATTTACATAATTATGACATAAATGTTAGTCATGCCTGTGTTCAGAGGTAGGAATGCTAATTCCTTCAATGATAAATGTTCCATTTTCTTTTATATTGCATCCCAGACACAGAATCCCTCCTTGCAGTTCATTGTCCTTAGACTCTGAGAAATAGCACTCCATCGTGTTGCTTCTTAGATTCTTAGATCACAGAAAATACTGAAACTGGCATGCTTTGCATTTTCCAGTGACATTGAGATTGAAAATTAAACTTTACATAGTATCAAGCAGAGCACCGTTACTTACACTGAGAGATACTGCTTTCAAAATAAATTCTGAATATATTTCAGTAATATCTGAACTTCGAAACATCTTCATAAAATAGAGGTGAACACGAAGAGAACACTGAACATCTAAAAGACCAAATCATTCTATGTGCAACTGGCAAAATTCTTATTAATATCATAGATAGAAAAGTAGGCTGATTTATGGATCAGTTACAGCAGTTTTACCAAAGCACAATGCTCAATCTGTTGATCTCTTTTCTGCATCTGCTGTATTGCATTCTCCCACTGCCTGATAACTTCTTGCCTTTCCTGATGAACTCTACGAAAATCTTCAGCTGTCTTGTCAAGCTCTATCTGTTTAAAAGAAAGCACCTCTGTGAATTCTGATATTAAAAAATTCATATATAACAAGATATCTTCAAGAACCTTAAGAACAAACCTGAGCTGTTATGGTTTCTGTAAGCTCATTTTCAAGAGCTCTGCGCTTCTGATTTGCTTGCATGGTCAACTTTTCTACTTGAAGGGTTAAAGCCTAAAATAAAAGGATATGAAAATATAATGTAGTTGAAAAACAATATATAATGTCTTCTAAATTCTTAAAGCTCTGCCCTAATTAGGGGTGAAATCACTGAAGCATCAATTTTACTGTATTTTAGAGAACAAGATAAAATAAGAATCTTGCCTCCCAAATTTTTGGTCATACAAGAGGCCATAATCTCCTGTCAGTCCTTGGGACCAGACTGGAGCTAGGCCAGAGTAACCAAAAATGTATATGTGGTGTCCTCAGCATCAGCTGTTTCACTTGACTCTTCCTGCTGCACTGTGTGACTTGCTAACGTAAATGAGAGCAGTGTTTGTGTAACCTAAAGCTAAAGTTTTTGGGTTCACTATTTAATGAGTAAAAATCAATTTTCTCCTCCCTGTATTTAAAGGATCAGAAGACTATTAACGAGGGATACATATCTCTAAATTATTATTATCCTTGAGAACTAAGCCTTATAAAGCCTGCACTTGTGGCTGGATTGTCTGCTTATACCATCTTTCATTATTCTAGGCAGCTTTACTGAAGTAGCCATACTTTGTTCTCAGTAATATTAACAAATTCAGTTCTAATGGGAAAATCCTCACTATTTGCCCATATTTGGCATGCATGTTTTAACAAACTCTTCTCTTAACTCAGTAGCAGTTTTCTAGACCTTATCCATTTGTGCACTTTCTCAGAAAAACTCAAATTTTAAGCAGATGAACAAATTAATGTCTTCAGTTGTCTTTCACCTTTTATAAAGCCTGTTATCTCTTTAAACGAACCTCATATAGAATAGCACTGTTGTCTTAAGTGGAAACCAGTCTAAAGTGCCGTTTACAAAATCTTGTCTCCTTCTTACCTGACTTGATAACAAAGTCTTCAAATGCTAAAATGGTTCTGAAAACTACTTACTCCTAGTTTTCCTTCATCTTGTTTTGCATACTTCTGGATTGTGATAGTATCATTATCTTGACGATTTGATTCCTTTATCCAGCTCTCCAGAACTTCCTCATCACAGTTCATCTGTTGCTTTAAGTCTTCCACCTTCTTAGTGGTTTTATTTATAGTATTCTAATAAAATTAGAGACAAATTAAAGGGTTACTATTAAATGTCTGATATTTTCTTTGAAGAGTAATTGAAACAACCAGTTCAAGCTACTGTAACAAGTTTACACACATCTTGTTGTCAATAGAATTGCTAGTTTTCTTTTTTGTTAATTGTGTATTATACTTGAGGAATGTGAATACACATCATGGCCTTAAAGAAGACAGTAAGTAACCACAAACTTAAAATGCAAATAATTTTAAACAGAAAAGTCAACCCCTCGTGAAATATTCATTCCACATAATAAACTGATCTGAGGCATCATAGGGTAAAGTTTCTCCCTCGCACACTAAGGCCCAGTTCTTAGATCCTTACCCTACACATCAATTTATAAATGGCAATTTTTTTATTTTGAAATCATGCCCCAAGTTTACTTTGTATGGGCAAGAAGATATGCCATCAGCAATTTAATTTTGAAACCATAAAGAAAACACCTGCAAGAATTATCAAGATGGTGATATGGATGTGTGGCTGTGTATCTGGCATTAAGAACATTAAGAACTGCAGTCTTTCAGAATCTACTTAATATGTGCTAAATCTTGACCAGTCTATGCAAGGAGATCCTCAGTGTCACTCTACTTACCTTCACAAGGAAAAGCACAGTTTATAAGGTTTAACTATAGTTAGCTATTCTTGACTTATACTATTATTTCTCTAAGTGCAATTCAGGACAAATCATAAAATGTAACTGCAATATCAGTGTTCTCTTACAAAAAAAAAAAAAAATAAACCTTACTTCTTGACTCTTCTTCTTTTCTCTTAAGGCATTTATCTCATCTTCCAGTCGTTTAATGTCACTTTTGAGACGTCCATGTTCTCTCTCAGCAAGGGCTTTAAAGTGTCGTTCAGTTTCAATCTCATTTTCTCTGGCTTTGTAAAGAGACTAGAGAAAAACACAGTTCAACATTTTACAATAAATAAAGGGGCACTTATCAACCAAAAAAACCACCTCAAAACCCACATTATTTACATACAACTCAATCCAAGTCAGAGATGGTATGATTTTGTCATGTAAATATAGGAATTTTCAGAGCAACTCTATTGTTTGGATTTTAGTATCTCAAATATATGTATTCTAATATAGATATGTACACAGCCATTGTAGTGTATCAGATATTCACAAGTCAACCATTTATAGCCCTAAAAACTCAATTCAAAGATATTTCACCCAAGATTCAGAATCTTAATCTTTCGAGATCAAAATCTTAGTCTCTTGATCACCACAGACTCACAGAATGGTAGGGGCTGGGAGGGACCTCCACCATCTAGTCCAACCCCCTTGCTTGCTAGAGCAGGATCCTAAAGTAGATCACACAGGAACACATCCAGATGGGTTTTAAATGTCTCCAGAGACAGAGACTCCACATCCTCTCTGGGCAGCCTGTGCCAGTGCTCTGTCACCCTCACAATAAAGAAGTGTTTTCTTATGTTAAGATTGAACCTCCTGTGTGTTCCAGTTTGTGCCCATTGCCCCCCTGTCCTGTCAGGACCATCTTTACATCAGATTCAGGAGGCACAGCAAAAGATATCATTTTATTGTTTTGTGCGGAGACAGAACACCACCAGGCTGGCCTCAAGCAGTATCTCTATATTGTTTATTCTATCTGACAGAAGTGATGTAGCAGGGATTTTCTTCCTCACAAATAACAAATCTATTACTAGGAGCTTCTCTTAAACAGAGGCTAGTATGCACTGTGTCCCAGTTCCCCAGGCACAGACCCATGGGCCAGCCATGCAGGCAGGCCATGAGTAGCCCTGAGTCAGCTGGGAGATCCAATCAAGGCAGCTGGCTCACAGGTGTATCCCATACCACCTATTCATGCTCATTATAAAAGGAGGGAGCTCAGGGAGGGTGGAGTTCCTCTTCTTGGACCTCCTTCGGCTTGGTTTTCTGCTCCTGCTGTTCACCTCAAGGACTTGGGTGAGTAAGACCTTGCATACTTTAGGTTGGTTATCGTATTAGTTTTGTTATCTCAATATATCTGTTTTTACATCAACTCATGGGGCTTCTTCCTTTCTTCCCCTGATTCTCCTCCTCAGCTGGGGAGGGGACATCAGGTGGTAGAACAACTGCTACAGTTTAGCCCTGGGTACTGGCTAAATGTAGACACACTGTCTCTCTCTTTATGTGCAGATTAAAACTCGACTCTAGCACACAAAAAATTTTGAAGTTGTTCAGCTGCAGGGAAGGTTCTTAAGGCTTTTTCACCCAAGGTATTTTATCTGAAAGGTGCACTCTCGGCATTCTTCTAGGAAAAATCATTTGATCTTGGATGATCTTTTTGATGATGATCACGTATCACTGAGATACTTAATTTAACTTTTGTTTTCTGTGAAAGTCCTGACAAACCTCTAATAAAGCTGGCAAAGCATACAGGGATGCCAGCCGCAGGAATACAGGTGGATTACAAGTCTGCCTGGTAACATGGAGCTGCTGGAGGCAGCAATTTACCTGAGTGAAGCTCAACTCTTGTCTCGTATTCTTCAAGTGAGATGTCATTGCTTCTCTACGCTCTTCCAACCTAGCCAGCTCGTTTTGCAGGTTTTCTTTTTCTTTCCGCATCTTCTGCAGCTGTTTAAGAGTTAAAATCATCAAGTAATTACTTTTAGTTGAGCTCTTATTACCTGCAACTACTTAAAAATGCAGTCATTGCGTTTACAAATCAAAAACTGTAAGAAGTGCGCGCTACACCCCTCCACAGCAGTGAGGGGAGAGGCTTCAGAAGAGAAGGCAGAGGCAAACCCCCCTTTCCCATGAAGTACTGTTGTTTATGGTCAGATAACCACAACTGTTCGGGGCACCGGGGCGCTGAGCCGCACTCCCCTGAGGGCCGAGCACGCCCCGCGGCCCGAGCTCTGCCGAGGGAACCACGGCCCCGGTGCCTGCAGGGACGCGCTCCCCCCTCGGAGCTCGGGGCCTTTCCCTCCCTCAGGCCCGGGCACGGCAGCCCGGCCGCGGCGGGGAGGGCAGGGTGCCGGCGGTGCCCGGTGGCTCCGCACCCCGGTACTCCTCTCCCTCCCCGGCCGAAGCCCCGCGCTCACTTCGTCCTCCAAAGCCCTGTTCTCCGCGTTGGCCACGGGAACGGCGTAGCCATCGTCCCAGCGCAGCTCGGCCAGCACTGAGGCGGTGGAGCTGCTGCTGCTGCTCTCCATGGCGGGGAATGGCGGCCGGGCCTGGCATCGCTGGGCTCCTTAGCAACAGCGAACCTGTGACAAGCGGCCAATGGCTGAGGCGGGAGCCGCCCTCCGCCCCGCCCCGCCCTGTGGCGGCCGGTGGCGGCCTCAGCCCCGCGGGGCTGGCGAAGCGTGCGGCCGAGGTGCCCGCACCGGCTCGTCAGCTGGGCTGTCAGCGGCGCTAGCGGGGCTGCCGGCGGGCCATGGCCTCCCCTGCGGCTGCCTGTGCCCGGCTGGAGCGGGAGGTGTCCGACCCAGCGCCTGAGTCCCCAGGCAATGGCTTCCCTGTGCCACAGCAAACCTGGGTCAGCGCGGGGAGCTCACCCGCTGGTGGGGACAGCGGAGGGCAGGCTGCTGGGAGGTGACACCGCCTGTGTCCTGGTTCTGAACAGGCTGCTGGCGTTATCATCTTGTGGCAACAGGTGGGCTTCCTGAGCCAGAGATCGCGTTCAGGTGGCCACAGACACTACTGCCATGTCCTTATCCACTTGGCTCGTACCTTTTTGAAGTTCTCGGTTGCACGTCGTCCCGTGCCATTGAGTTCCATCACTCGTAGATGGAGAAAAGCACTCCAGTCTTGGCAGGAAATTAGTCCTGCTGCAGAAACCCTCTGTTGGTGACTGTTTGCCTGGCTGAAACATCTGAGTTAATCCAAGCGTGATTAAAAAGGGCCTGTGCGAAACAGCAGCACGCACTGACAAACGGCTGGGAGGAGCGAGGAGTTTACAGTGAAGTTTGTTATAAAACACGGGCCTATGGCATAGTAGCAACACTGACCATAGCAGGAGATGTTGATTGTGCTAGATACCTGTATGTATTGTAGAATATTTTCAGGGGGGAAAAAAAAGGTTGCTGAAGAGCACTGAAAGTCAGGCCTGCTGAGGATGCACCAAAATGGCAACTTGCAGTATTGTGCAGATGATTGCTGGTCTTCGATTGTTGGTGACTTCACTGATCATCCCCCTGAGAAAAGTCTCGAGTCATTCTTAAAAGTATTGAAAGAAAACAGAAGAACAATGTGAGGAGGCAATCTAGTTCCTTAAAAATAGAGGAACAGTACAGAGTTCAGTGCCGCAAGCTACCTGTGTAACTAATAAAGAGATCGAGGGGAATCACAGAATGTTAGGGATTGGAGGGGACCTCAAAAGATCGTCCAATCCCCCTGCCAGAGCAGAAACACCTAGGTCAGGTCACACAGGAACGCATCCAGGCAGGTTTTGAATGTCTCCAGAGAAGGAGACTCCACAACCTCTCTGGGCAGCCTGTGCCAGTGCTCTGTTACCCTCACTGTGGAGAAATTCTTCCTCATATTTATGCAGAACCTCCTATGTTCCAGCTTGCATCCATTGCCCCTTGTCCTATCATTGGATGTCACTGAGAAGAGCCTGGCCCCATCCTCATGACACTCAGCCTTTACATATTTATAAACATTAATGAGGTCACCCCTCAGTCTCCTCCAAGCTAAAGAGACCCAGCTCCCTCAGCCTTTCCTCATAAGGGAGATGTTCCAATCCCTTCATCATCTTTGTGGCTCTGTGCTGGACTCTCTCAAGTAGTTCCCTGTCCTTCTTGAACTGGGGGGCCCAGAACTGGACACAATACTCCAGATGTGGCCTCACCAAGGCAGAATAGAGGGGGAGAACCTCTCTTGACCTACTAACCACCCCCTTTCTTTAGAAGATCTTTATTGCCTCTGTTGTCTTACATGAAACGGTGGGCTATGGATGGTTCCAAGATGCACTGAATAATATTTTTGAAGAAGGAGGTTTGGCAGGAAAATGTAGTGGCTTGAGACAGTAATTGGTCCCAAGCAACCACCTGCAGCCTTCCTGTTTGCCCTCTGGGAAGTATGAAGTTGTGATGGCCAAAGTCCTCTGGTTTGATCTCCTTGCCGTATGCTTTTCCAGTCTGCAGCTCAGTGATGATGTCTGTCTGTGAGAGAATGATGTGCTGAGTACGGTTAGTGTCTTACAGGAGAATGGGGAATGGTTTGACCTACGTTTCCAGGGTGGACAAGACAAAGATGGCCATCTGCAGGAGGATAAAAGATAGCTGAGATAGATGGCCGTTAAGTAGAAGGGAAATTTCTATAGGCAGAAAAATCAGGCTTCTTAAGATGTATGTATTCTTGACTCTAGTATATGTGGAGAACACTTCTAGAAGCTTGACACATGTAGACAGCTGGCTTTTCAAAACTAATTCTTAGGACTAGCAGCTCCCAGCACTGTATCAGAGATGGGAATAAGCACAAAGGGGGTCAGTGCAGAGGGGGGGTGCATTGCTGTGATAACAAGGCAGAAGCTGCAGCTGCTTGGAAGGTGTCAGGTGAAAGGGCTGCCTGCTAAGTACTGTGCCTTTTGACCCGCTGGAGGGGAGCGTGCCAGGAGCTGGGTACCCCAGAGTGCAGTGAGGTGACCTGGCTGAATGAAAAGTTTCAATTCCAAAGCCACTACAGAGACAGCAGAGACTCCAATGGCACATCACCGTGTACATATTAGGGGGTCTCTTCCTTTCCTCCCCAAACGAGAACCTCCTTTCACTCACTTCGTGAAAAATAAATGCAACTCACCTTTCAAGGATTTGAATGCAATGTGGCATTGCAGTGATGAGCACCTGATAATCTTGTGTTATCCAAGCAGAGCTGGTGTGTTAAATAACACGTCAGACCACATAGTGCCTGAGAAGAACAAAGCAAATTATTGGATAGTTGTCTGTTATTAAGTGAACAGTCAGTCCTAGTCACTGAGACAGGCATCCAGTGAAAAATGGTCATTTATAATCATGTACCATAATGAATGCATGCAAGAAACCAAATTAAATCAATCTTAATGCAGTTACTTAACACATACCAGACTTCAGAATTTTTATAATCATAAGTGTTCTGTTCATATGTTTTTGTGAGTACAGTATTTATACGAAGTGCCTGAAAAGTATATAGTGTTATACAAGTAAAGAGTATTATTTCACAATTTTCATGGAAATTCCACACTCCTTGATTTGTCTTGCCTGGTCCTGACGAAACAAATCTCCATGATACGCTTTTGTTTGTGTGGCTTTTCCCTTCTTCCTGTGGTAATATATTCTGTAAGTGTGTAACTGTCTGACAGATGTGCTAATCCAGCAGATGGTGCTGCACGTCTGTGTATTTCAGAGGTTTTTTGTTGTTTGGGTTTTTTTTAACAACAGCAGTTATCCACTCCTCTGTTAAAAGTGAATACATAATTACTATTCTTAAATATATATATACACAGAAAAGTTTTTTCTAAATTATGTGTCATTTTTAAAGCTGTTAGAGAAACAAAAGTAATTGTAACATGACAAACTGTTTTCCTCTGTTAGCATTCCTTTTGGATTGAATTTTCAATTATGTAGACCACTGTGCCCATTTGGTCAAATTACATAAATGTAAAACCACTGTTTCTGGCCTTTAAAATGCTTATAGCTCCTCTTGTGCCTGTTTAAGAAAAAAAAAAAAAAAAGAGGCATTTTTTGTTTGTTTATTCATGCCCAAGCTCCTTAAATGGATATCTGTGTGAAAATAAAGATTACAGGTACAATTTGCTTTCTAGCAGTACTTTTGTTATCTAAAATACAGGAAAACCTTTTTTTTCCCTGGCTGTACATCTAAGCCACCTACCGCAAAAAAAAACCCACCTCATTTAAAGGGTTATTGGATTATTTATGCCAAAACCAATGTAGCCAGTTAGTGTCATTTAATCACTGTTTATAATAAATTTCCCACATGAACCTTTTCCTCTGTAAGTCTCAGAGCAGCTGATAATGGGATGTAATGGAGTATATTGTATCTTCTCTTTCAGATGGGTGCACTAAGACTGCTGACACAAGAGAAGAAGCAAAAACGGGACAAGAGATCAAGGGGACTGCACAAGTGAGTATGAGACCAGAACATGCAGGAAGTTTGAAGGATGGAGAATCTGGCATGATAAAGACTTACGTATTGACTAAAAAGGTGATGTTTTTATTGAAACGTGGATCTTCTGACTTAGGAGAAACACAGTTCCAAAAAGAGGAAATTTGCTCATAATCCAGGTCTGATGTGCTATCAGTTACATATAGTCTGTTGCTAACCAGTGAGTGATATAAATTTTAGGGGGGGGGAGGGGGAAGGAATAAATAAGTGTAAGCCAAACGGAAATACCTCTGAAGTTTGTTGAAGTTTAAATTTATCACCAGTAGGTTCTCTTTGGCCTGTTCTATACATTTTGCATAGCTGTGCTGGAGAAGTCTGTGACTTTTGCTGGTACAGTGCTGTGGACATGGGTTTTTGTGTGGTGGATATGGGTGCAGAGGAGAAAAAAAACATCCTTTTGCTGCAATATTAAAATGAAAAATTACTATAAGCCATGCAAACATAGGGCAATTTATTTTACTTGTACAACCTGAGTTTCACTAAGAGACTGCTAGGGTAGTTGTGACAACAAATCCCTTTAAGTGTAGACAAAAGCTTGGTTTATGTCAGTGGCGAAGGGTCTGCACCGCCCCTTTGAGCATCAGCCAACAGAGGGCACTGCAGCCAGCAGCCTGAGTGGTGCCCAGTGGGTTAGGATGTACGTTTTCAAAACACTGTTCAGAAAATGTTCATGTAAAACCATTACTAGGTTGTATTTAATAACCTCCTAACCCCCTCTCTCTCTCCTCCTCCTCCCCTGTGTTCCTCTAATGCCTTTTACAGCTCTTGCTGCACAGCGTGAAGCCTTAGAGCTGTATTCATCAATGACTCACACCCTTGCTTAGGGGCCAATTTTCATGGAAGCTATACAGGAAAATCTTGAAATGCACCTATCTCATGCAGGGCACAAGATGATTTCTCTATTCATTACTATTCCAAAAGGACTTGTTGCCCTTTGGAAATGTTCAGATATTACTTACATTTGTGTGTGTATGCATACTTGTGCAGAGCTAACTTGCCTTTAGATTTGAGTGTTCTAAAAATAAAAATGTATTGTTATTATCATTGACACTAGTCAGCTGAAAGGTAACTAGGGACCTGCTTACACTGAGTGGAAGCAGGCAAATGCAAAAGAAAAAGTGGCACTGTGCTTTAGATGAGCAAATCCTACAGACTCAGGCACAAAACTTGTTAAAAATCACCCTTTTGTTTGATGCTATTAGCAGCCTTCTGAGGAATTTGGGAGTAAAGCCAAGGACTTACTCTGAGAAACCAAACTGCACTTTTGCCTCCAGAAGTTATTTGTGTAGGTCAAGGTTATAGTACAGGTCTAAAACACCAGAAGAAAACATGTTCCTTTCCCTTAAGACATCATGTGTTCACTCAAGCTTTTAACTTTGTGGGGAAGAGGGAGATGAAATCATAGAAATTATTAGCCAAAAATGACCTTTCTGTTTAAAACCCGTCTGACAGCAAAATTGACAGTCATAGAATAATTATGTTCTGAGGGGTTGCTAATTATAACAAAAAATTACTTTAAACAGTTTTGGGTAAGAGACAGGGACTTACTGCTTAGCGTCAGGCAGTTTTATTTACACATGTACAAAGTAGCTTACATCCCTCCAAGATTAAACTAACTGCAACATTTCACTGTAAGTTGTTCTAAGAATTGTGACATGCAATGATGAATCAGAACCACGAGGGCAAAATATAGTTTTGCTTTTCATAATTTTTCTAAATTTTCTAACTTGGCATTTCAAATCATAATTCTAAAAAATAGCATTTTCCTTCTCTTTGTTTCTCAAGCAGAATGGAAAAATCACTTTCTGCACATCAGGCCTGTCTAGTGGCATTAATTTCTACCTTCACGCTGCTGAGGTGAGTTCCTCAAGAATGTGTTAAAGATCAGATTTGGTTTTTTCCCTATTTGTGGATATTGTTTTGCTAAGTGGGTTTTGCCAAAACTTTTTGCTTGGCAGATCAGTTTTTTCTATGTTAAGACGGCCTAATGGGAGAGCATTGTCTTACAGGAGCACATAGAATTACTGAGCTCCACATGTACGCTACACGTAAAAGGAAAATTCATGTCCCTATCTGGTCTGAAAAATAGGCAGTGAGTCCCATAAAGGCAGAAGCATGATCCTTGTTTTAAAGGTGATGAAACAGAGGCACAAAGAGGTTAAGCAACTTCCCTCACATTGCCCAGAATACAAAGTAGGAGATGAGAATTTACTTGTGTTTTATTTTCAGACACAACTTTAACACCTATATGAATGTAATTGCTATTTTGTTTACATAGGGTAGCCTGTATCCAGTCTTTCCTTTCTAAGGTCCATTTGTGCTGTAGAGAATATGTAGGGATTGTGAATGTACTCCTAAGTAGCATTCCACAGTTGAACTAATTGCCAGGCCAAGCGAGGGACCACAGTAAATGGGTGAATAATTTGATCCAAGATGGATTTGTACTTTACCAACACAGCCTGAAATCTTCTAATGCTTTTGGATTTGACTGTGAGCTGTTCATTGTTGTTTGAGCCTGTTCTTTTCTATTACCATATTTTCTCTGGCTATCATTTCTGTGTACCTTATCTTTGTATAAAAGGCCACATCTTTACCGTATTTCCAGGGAGTAGTCAGTAGAAGCGTATAAAATTTACTGCTGTAGGCCAAAATATGACAGATAAAGGTAGTGCATTACAAAGTTCTTGCCCTCAATCATACAGAAGGCTCTCTATGCTTCTGTGAGTAGTGGTACATATGTAGCTACACTGTAATGGGAGAAGGGTTAACAGCAAACCAAGACATTTTTTGCAGCAAAAGGAGATGGAATCTTCTCTAAGCAATTACCTTTTATGTAATAAACAATGTCAGTGGTCAATAGAGGGAGTTTTCTTACCCTAATCCCCTTCCATTTAACTTAAAATAGAAATGCTATTAGTTGGACTAGCAGGTTGCTGTATTGTGAAGCCTGGCCATACGTGGTTGTGTGTTAAATTTAACTGCCAGCAGAAGTGTTACTACAGTAGCCTTTGTCTATCCTCCCCTTGAATAAAAGACAATAAACAAATAAAATGCATGCTAGATCTTCAGTGGTGTTAGGTGCTTTTGGCAGACCTGTCTATCGAGATACTACGGTCTCTCTGGAATACAGAGTACACTGCTTTTTCTTACACCTTCTATTGGCATCATGAAATTGTGAGTAGCTTCTCCTGTACTTTAACTTCTATTGACTCTGAAAATCCAGCTTTAATTACTAACGGATATTTTCTTAAATAATTTCATTTTGGTAAAGGACACACATAACCTGCTATCGTTAGATATTTACTGGCAGTACAGGCAGCTTGTGCTTTGACTAACTCTTAAAGGAGGGGCAGGTTTAATAAGAGAGAAATACCAAAAGCTATGATACATGCTTAAGGTAATGAAGAATTTAAAGATTATGACAGCATACACGTCTTTCTACGTACAAGCTCTGAATTTCAATGAATGTGATTTTCCTCATGGATGTGGTGAGATTTTTAGTACAGAGCGATCACACGGCGGAATGTTCCATAGCTGAGTAGGGCACAGCTATTTTCTTTACAGAAAAGACCAGAGCTTCAAGGCAGCATGCTCATAGTATTCTGTGTTACATATAAACAGCTTCTCTGTCTACTGTTGTTTCTACTGGAGTGCAGCTACTGTGATTGATCTCTTTCCTGACCATCAGTTTTCTTGTGTCTTCTTTTTTGCTTCAGAAATACACTTATTGACGAAGAGTTGCACTCAAAAAAGAAAAGTGGGGCACAAAATTAGAGGTAAAGAAAGTTAGCCCTACTTAATATTATGAAAGGTTATATGCAAAAGTAGTGGGAATTGAAAATTAATCATTTTGGGGGTTATATTGGGTTTATATTGTTTCATTTTTTTATCACTTTCTTTATAACCAGTGTGATGGTAAAGCAAGGGCAATGCCATGGAAGGCCAGTGGCCTTACAGTTATAGGAAGCTGATCAAAGAGAAGAACCTTAGCCTGACCTTAGCCATAGCCATTCCCAGTGTTTTGCTGAAGTCTCAAATAAATGCAATTTCTTCTGTTCCCTACTTGTGTCTATGAATCCCCAGTGCTTGAATCCTTCTATTTCTGTCTTATAAAATCCTCTCTCTGTAATAATATTCTTCATTTACTTCCTCATTTTGGCAGTACTGAGGGAATCAGAACATTTGTTAATTGTTTATTTCTTAGCAATTCTGTTTTTTGTGGAAGGAAATTGGCCTTCCTCCTGCAAGTGTGTGTAGCCAGAGAATGCCCCAGAGTTGTCAAGGCAACAGCTTTTGCCTGGGGAGCAGCAGAAGAGAAAGTGACAGGAACGTCCTCCTGAGAACCAAGGTCTTTTGTATGTCATATAAACATGTGCATGGTCCCTTTACTGCAAACACTATCTATTTATCTACAGTGAAAGTAGAAGTTACACACAGTGCAACGCAATGAGATGGAGCTTATCCTTCTGACACAAACATTCTAATGTATACACAGGTATGATTGCAGGCCCAAAGTGGGCTTCTCTTCAATGTATTCTGTTGTGCAAGGTCATTACATGGCCATGTTAAAATACTGGCATAAATCAAGTGTTTTTAGACTTTTGGAAGGGAAAAGGAGCTTGGTTTTCTTTACTACCTAGAACTCGTAGCAAGCAAAACTTTCTCCTTAGTATTTCTCTCACTATTGGGTGCTCCAGAAGAGTGTCTGTTGGTCTGAACTGCTAGCTGGATTCTTACGGTGATATTGCTTGCCTTCACTGGCAGGTTTATTTCTCATTCTGGACAAACTTTAAAAACAGTGAACCAGATCCTTAGCTAGTATAAAGCACATAGCTCATCTGACCAACACAGCTATGTGCAATTTTAGCTGGTGCAGACTATGGACTGCAGGAATTCAACATGGCAAATTCCATTGCAAGAGTGCTAGAAATGCATATAACTTAGCAAAACTACCTTCATTCTGTTACAAAGGCAGGATCCAAGGATCCTTTCTGCGGTGTATTATTTCTGGAATTTCTGCTGCCTCAACAGCCAACAGTTAGAAGATCTTACATCTGTATATTATAGTTGGAATACTCAATGCATATTTCTATGGAGACATGAAAAATTATACATTTCCCATTAGACATAAAAGGAGGCCATCAAGAGTTCAACAACATATTCTGCATGGGGGGATCAGAGAGTCCCAAGACTTGTTGCTGTGCTTGGTACCTGACATGTGGTGTTACCATCTGCATGCAGGGGTTACTTGATATCTCTAAAGTGCACATTTGCTGTCGTGTTACTGCTATATGAGTAGTAAAATATTATATAGGACATATAATATCAAACAAGATTATGCTGATCCAGTAATTTTCTTTAAAAAGCTTAATCTTGTAAATACTGTAAAGTTATATTAGTAGTTGCATTAAGCTGTTTAAGATTTATGTGCAGCAGCATTATTTATATTTATAGTCAGTGACTGATACCTTGTGCTTACCATTGAGGTATTTTTGTGTTACTTTGTTTCTTTATTTTCTTGGCCTTGGTTAAAAAAAAATCCAAAACACACTGATTTTTTTTTGTTTACAAAAGACCTTCTGAACTTTTACAAACCATGATACATGTATATTTCTGAGCTATTTTAACACTTATTCCCATTTCCTCTAGTCATTTATGTCACTGGCAAGTGAGTAAGGTACACCTACAGATCCATAACATTACCTATGAATCAGGCTCTTTGAATTACATTTCATTGCAGTGTCAGTCATTGCAGGATAAGGTTCCAAGTCTAGGAGTATAGATGGAAATATATACAATCCTTTTAAAAGGTAGAATATTTGAATTTAGGTTGCAACATAGTTGCATGGAGTGATCTCTCTCGACATGTCAGCTGAAATATCAGAAATCCTGTTTCTAATCCCTTCCATGTAATATGGCATGGGGACATAGATACTTATCAACCATACAGAGAAACAGCACAGCCTTTCAGACAGACTCCACAGGCTGCCTATAATTCAATCCCCCTTCTCCAGCCTCTCCACCCACTGGTTGAGTCTTGTTGCCCTTCCAACACCTAATGCACGCCTGACACAATGGAGGGAGGGCAGGAGCAGTGTGGTGAAAAATTAGGTGCTGCAGGCAAAACCTTGACAGGCTGTCTTTCTCCTAGTGCCACAACATGAACTGACCAAGTGAAAAATAATGGCCATTATCCCATCTCACTGGGTGACTTAAATGACTTACAGCCACATGCAGAAAAAGTTCTTTGGACTATTTCCATGGAGTTTTTAAATTTAATTTGCATGATAAGATATATAAGGTTTTCACAGTTTAAGCAGCTTCTTTTTTCTCTGACCCCTGTGTAAAGTAAGGGATAATTTCACTGAACTCATCAGAGTGATGTCATTATCAAATGGATGTTGTGAGAGCACTTTCACAGTCTGTAGGCAACTTTCAGTTGTTGTTTCTCTATGCTTTTGATAAGCTCCTATTTACATCTTCCCTAAGACAGAAGTTTCTAGGCATGCTGTGCATTGAGCCAGCACTGTACCTGTGACTTTCTCAGGAAAGACAGTTCTTTATGAGTGATGTCAGTGTTGTAAAGGTCCTAATTTGAGTTAACACCCAGGAGTCTCATGCACTCAAGCAGCTTCAATATTGGTAACAATCTGGAAAATATAGCTAGTCTAAGTAGTGCAGTGTTATGTTTACACCTTTACAAACACTGTCTGAGGTTCACTTGAAAGTGAACTTCAATGTCTTTCACATTCCAGGCTAGTACCTATATCCTGTGATGCTGGCCAGGCTTCTCTTCTTACCTTTGTCAGAAATCCTGGTTTTGGCTTGTGATACTTGTCCCTCTGAAAGTTTCACTAAAACTGGTAAACTCCTGTGAAAACTTTTAATTCTGGGAAGAACAGTTTTCTTGATGTATTCCCAGAAAGTTCTTTACAAGTCTTGTGGTAAAAGCAACTGTTCTCTGCCTCCTACTTGTGCTAATTCAAAATCAGAGCCATGGACTTGAGAAGAGTGGCTGCATGAGCAGAAGCAGCCAGAGTCTAAATGTAAGAGGAGAGAAAAGGGACTCTTCTCAGTTGGAGTAAATACTCCAACTGTTATGTCACTTGGGAATCTGAGCCACAAAATCTTACTTGATCATAAGGTGTTCTCTTGGTGTGCCTGAAGCCATGCTTCTATGAATAGCATGTCTGGTCTTGAGAATACATTGAAGTATCACTTGAGAAGATGCTGTTTATCTTTTATGTATTACTAATCTAGATAAGATACTGTAAATAATGGCAAGCCAAAAAAAAAAATACGAGATTGTTACAAGTGCATCACACCAGAAAATGCTTTCTTCTCTTCGCAGTGGAAATATATTAAGTAATCTCTTCCGATTTATTATTTCCGGTGGAAGCAAAATCTTACCACAGAATTAGCCAGTATTTCATATATCTGAATCCATGTTCAATCTTCCAACTGCACATTTTATTTTTTCTCCCTTCTTTCTCTTTCCTGGAATCTGTGGTTAGACAGACCAAGGTGTTTTTTCAAACTGCATTAAAAAAAGTCTTAGCTCTTCCTGGTTGTTATTCTTCAAAAAAAAAAAAAATGCATGCTGTACTTTGTGTGCTGGTATGGAAGTGAAGTAGAAACAAAAACCTGCTGCAATGAATATAAAACTATAAAAGTTCAGAACTTGAAATCCAGTGAAGGAGTTCTGATTCTGTATTTAATATGCATTAGAAACATGAATTTAGTTTATAGTAAAATTATATTTTTAATGTATCATTAAATTGCAGAAAATAAAATAATCTGTGTGCTCTTTTCTCTTTCTTTGCCTTTGTTCCAATGGGCTAAAATCATATTTTTTTTTGCAGTGTAGCATTCTGTTGATGAAGCCTGGAGTACTTGACAATATGACTGAAATTCATTATCAAGCAAATAGTGTAGTGAACTTCGCAGCAAATCATCACAAAGTAATCTTGCTTTTTTCTCCGGCCTTACTCTAAATGTGATTTGCACTCATGGAAAGAGGACCTTGTGCTGGTATTGATGTTACATACAAATGGTTTTGCTTTGTAAAATTTCCATTGTGCCTGTTTATGTTTGGTAGCAGTGTTACTGATTCAAGCTGTACTGATTTGAAAGGACAAGTCTTTAACACTAAGCCCCTTCAAAGTTTCTCATAAATTTGTGGCATTTTGCCAGCGTGGCTCACAAATCAGCATAGAGCTGTTGGAAGGAAATGCTCAGCTGCAGTGGAGCCAAAAAAGTAATGTCCAAATAGAAATTACCCAGTTTGTGATTTTGCTTTGATCACCAGATGTTTGTCATGTGACTTTAGCATTAGAGAATACGAGAGAGGAGAATGTGGATGGTGCAGTGCTTAGCTTAAATCTAACATAGGAGCTCACAGCTCAACAACAGATATACACAGTTATTGAGTTTTATCCATTTTGGTTGAGAAATTCCTTGTTGTATCATGACATGGATTACAGCAAACTATGTCCCTATGCAAAGTTTTGGTTTAGTTTCTTAATTCTTTAAACTCTAAAAGATTATGGAAGCAGGGCAAGGTACACTCCACATTAATAGTATAGATTACTCTGGTTTGATTGGTAATTTGTTTCTATCAGGAGCCTAATGGTTCTCTGTGGCCTGATTGATAGTGTTAGTAAATTATAGAGTACTATTCTCAGCTCCTAAGGGTGCAGAATTGGATTTGTGTCTTTTTCCTGGTTTTAGCATTGACATTTGTGTGATTTAACCTCTCCCAGTACAGTACACTCAAAGGAGCTTTTTTCAGCTTCTCTTAGTTATGAATTAGTTGAGCCATTTCAAAATGCATAGAATTGAAAGGACACTTCTGAGTTTTCAAGTCGTAACCCTTTATCATCTCTGTCAACCATCTCATATAATGCAAAGCTCCATCTAAAATCTCCTTGTGATTTTTGCTCTTACTAACCTCACAGGATGGCTGATGCAAACTTTTGGTGCTCTGGGGATCAAAACATCTCTTCAAATGTCCATCCTAAACTTATCCAGGATTTGTTTATAGGTACTTATCCTGATAATAGAAATATTATATGATGCATGCCATAGAATTTCTAAGTGAATTTGGGTAAATGATTTAATCTCTATGTTTGGCTGTCACCCCAAAGCACAAGTCCTTCTTCTCCAACCCCTCCCAAGTGGCCAAAACTTTGTGTCCCCTGCTGTCTCAGGTAATTGTCAGTTCCTTTACTGATCTATGTCAGTACATGAGTCTGGCAAAATTATGCTCAGTTTTGAGAGGATACTTTTACACTGGAATAGTGAATTAAAACAGCTCTGCAAATGGCCTAGGAAGCATATAGAGAGGGGAGGACAGAGACAGGGCCTGGCAGTTACATTTCCAGTTTAGGTTGCTGTGCAACTGTTGCCTCAATTCAAGTTTGATATGATAATACCTCATTTTCCTACATTTTGTCCATGTTATCTGTTTAGTTTTTAAGTGATAACCCCAGTGGATCTCCACATTTAGATATCAAGACATTACTGATACAAGATCACAATAGAAGCAGAATGCTTTTTTGGATTGCTTATCTTCTATCACACTTTCTTGGGTTGTGCTGCAAACATATCCAGCTTTACTGAAAACAGATTATATTCTCTGCTAATTATATTGCAACTTATTATTTATCATATAATGTGAATTTTTAATGAGGTGGACTTCATTTTTTTCATAGCGCTTCTTCTGAGAAGCATAGGTTTCACTAGCTATATAAATATCCACTTTTCTTTATAACATGAAGTTTTTTTACTTGTGAACTTCTTTGACCTGCTTAGCAGTCCTAACAGCAATTAGTTTTGAACCCTTTTTTCTCTATTAACCACAGAAGTATGTGATATAGGTTTACATTACAACATAGGTTTTTAATGTAAGAGAAAATAATGCCACCTATTAGTTTGGAATCTGGACAAAAAATGTGTATTTTATAATAGGTGCTTTTATATGAAAAAAAATATTCTTAACATTTTTAACAATTTCAGAATGTACTGTCTCACCCCTTCACTATGGTATTTTGCATACGTCTGGTATTTCTGGGTCTGTTTCTCACAGCAGTGTTGAGAAAATTTCATGCTTTCACATTTTTCAGCTGTAATACTATTTACTTCGAAGGGAAATGAATATCCTCTGGTATTCTGCCAGGTCCCGCTCTAGACTTCCACACTGAGGTAGTTTTATTTGATCCTTTTATGCCAAAGATTAAATTTCCTTGTGTTGTATGGTGAGATACCAGCGCTTATTTTCAGGGAATAATCTTATGGAAAGTTCTGTGTTCAAAATTATTTGCAACCAAATCTAAAATGCCAGTAGCCTTTGTTTCAGTAACAGAACATCTGATTTGCTCTCATGCTTCCAGAGAAAGCCCATTTCCCAATACTTACATATATTCTCCATGTTCCATTATGGGAACAATCCCTTTGTTCTTACTTAGGAAAAATTAAGAAGCAGTTAAGAATACTAATATTTAAGAAATAAATGCATAAACTTACATTGAGTCAATTGATGGGAAGGAATTGACTGAGTTCTGAATGTCATGGGGTTTAGGGTGTGTAAGGTTGAACTGCACTTAACACATTTCTTCCATAACTTTATGAGATTCAGTAATTCTTGACTTTCTGAAGTGTTCATTTAACTTACCAAATAAATGCTATAGGAGTTTCGGAGCCCGATCCCACTGTCTCCAATGAAGAATTTTACATTCAGAGAGGCTCCCCTTTGATAGGAGTTTTGCCTGAAGAGAGGAAGCTGGATCAGTCCTGCATGTTGTAGAGACTTAAAATCAGGAATTAATATGCAGTAGAGCCATGACAGTGGCTTTAATTCTACTCACATTAATTTTCACTGTTATTATTAATTAAACCCTGAAAATCAGGGATTTAATGGAAACTCTGACAGACCTTTAATTATAGCATTTCAACAGTCTTATAGTATAGGATGTCCTCTACTAGTGCACAGGACATTCTGTACTTGAGAGGGTACAGAGAGAAATCATAGTTTTTGGTGTCCTTTATGTTCAGAGCATTTTTTAATTCATAACAGGCTTTTACTCAGTGTTGTCTGCTGCATCTGGGTAAGTTATATAAAGTGAATACTTTAATTGTCGTGTTCAAGAACAATGTGGAAACAATTGTGTGGGGGGGGGTTTGATGCAATTGCTCATTATTGTACAAAATTATTTGCTGTTGTTTTAGGAGAATATATTTCAGTCTATGGATTTCTCACAAGCTATTTATGGAGCATATTGTGTTATGCTCACAGGTATGTCTGCAACTTACATTATTTAGATTGCAAACTTCTGGCAGGATCTTTTTTCCTCTGTTTGTCTAACATCTGTCATAGTGGGGTCCTGACCAGAATTCCTATGTGCACCCATAATATAAGCCATAAATTAGTCATTCATCACAAGTGATTTGTATCTTTGTATTTGTGTCTAAAGCCTTTCCATTTTGTGCTCCATTAGGGCCTCAAGATGAACTGCTTAGGCCTTGACTGCATAGGGTAGGAATTATATCAAAATACATGGTGTGATTTACAGATACTGAATTGTCAGGAAGGTTAGAAAACTGCAAGGAATAATCAGATATTGTGGATAGCAATGTTCTGTAATGTTTAGTACATTGAATTTCAATTTATTCAAGCACACAACCATACAATATGTGGTTTTATGTGTGAAACACAGTATTACACTCTACCTGCTGAATTTAATATTTTACCACAAATTTTGCAACATATACTTTCCATTGAAGAACATTCCAGGATTCATGTGAATTTATGATAATTGAAATTGACATTGAGGGGTGAAGATGGACGCAAAGTTTTAACTCTTAGGCTGTACTTCCTTCATAATCTTCAAAGTCTCAAAACCAGAGCTAAATGTAACAATATTTGTAGCTACTAACAACATTTGTAGCTATTAACAATAATTATAGCTAAAACAATGAATGATTTTGGAGAAGTTGAATAATGAGTTTTTAAATATTTTTGATATTGGTAAAAACTGGTGTATAATCACTTAGACACCTGTTCTCTTGATTAAATAACAGAACTGTAAGAAATGAGAGAAAATGTATATGTTCTAAAATTAATAGGGAAAGGAATTTGAAGATGTTGCTTATTAGAAAAGATTTCAACTTTATATGACTCATTCTAAGATTTCTAAATTTTTATAGTATTCAATAATGTTGGGACATGTATATGCCAACCAATTCTAGAAACATTTTGGGCAGTTAAAAAAAGTATTTTGCTAGGAATCCAATGAAAACTACGTGTGATGGTTTGCATTTGCATTGTATATTCTATCCAAGTAAAAACTTTTTAAGATTCATAACATACCTTGCACAAGGTATGTTGGACTTATCCTGTTGCTATAGAGCTACATACGTAGGAATGTGAATTATTGAACAGAACCACTCTCCATGTTTTCAACTACTACTGAGCATCAGGAAGGAATCTTAAGAGTTTAAAACTTCTGGATTAATTTAGGGATGATAAACACATGAATTCCTGTGCCCAGAAGTTGTTGTCTGAGATCCCAGTCCCAAGAACTCTGGTTGTTCTTTTTTACTCTGTTACCCTGAGTGAGGCAAAAGTTACTGATATGACTAAAGCTTAAATGGTCACATTTCTTTTTGATCTGCCCAGGAAGGTGGACACATGACCATTCTCCACAGACAGTACGATGGCCATGCATAAAAGTGGCTTAAAATTCAATTTAAGATCTAGAGTACTGGCCCAGGGGATTATATCACCAGAGGGCAAGCTTGCCAAGTCCAGAAAACCACCAAAGCTATGGCACTATGTTCTGTGCCACCTGCCATAGAGAGAACCCAATGCTGAGCACCTCCTACTCACTCTGTGTTCACAGGAAATCAAGACCCAGAAACCAAATTTACATAAACAAACTATTCAGCTGATTCGTTCTTTACTCAACTTTACAAAGAACCCACACTTCTAGGGCTGGTTCCAGCAGATTTTCAAAGCTCCAGTTTCTTTGCAATCTATACCTAGTTTTACACCTACTGATAATTTTTCATTCTCCTATATATCCAGAGCCTTCTTTCGTGGATGGACATTTAAAATACATCATTCTTCACTAGAATTTGAATTTGCTGAGGAGAGCCAGGGAAACTGGTTTCACATCATACCTAAACCAGTCTAGTAGCTACCTGCTGCCCAACAGAACTGTGTGCTCACCCTTCCCTTTGCTGGCCATCTGCTCTCTCTGCTTCTGTCACCCCACTCTGGCATTTATTCAGTCCCCTAAACCAGTTAAGGAAGCTCAACTATCAGAAAACTAGCTTTTTTTTTCTTAAAAAAAAAAAAAAAAAAAAAAAGGAAGAAAAAAGGATAGTTTTTTCCAGGTTTACTTCTGTGAACTGCTCACAGTGGGAGCTGGTGCAATGGAGGCAGAGGAAGAGCAGGACGGCCCCCCCTTGGTGTCAGGTAGCTGTTAGATTTTTCAGGGCTCTAATGTGAAACAACAGCTTGAGAGCTGGCCAGTATTGTATGTCTCTAGTTCTCTCTGAGAATGCAATATGAAATAAAATAATATATATGGCAGATAACAAATAAATATGCATTTTATGTAAATTTGGTGAAAAACTCCCCTGAAATAATTGCTTCAAGTCGTTAGGAAAGCTGCTTTAGTATAAGAGCTGCAGAGACTTCTTAGCAGTGCCAGCATTGATTGGTTGGGTTTAGCAAAGCGCTGTGGATGTCAGCTATGGACAAAATTGTTGTTAGCATTAGGAAATTGCCTGCTGTGTGGACAGGCTTAATGCACTATTATATGGTATGGATGCAAATTTAATGGGCTTGAAAATGGAGAGATTGAGCTTGAAACCTGTAGGGCACATCCTTACCCCAAACTAACCCACACTACTTCTAATCAGGAGTCGGTCTACTGAAGTGGAAGGCATTAAACCAGTACCTGATTAGAATTGGGACCCAGTTACTTAAAAGGGAGGTTTAACTGGGCAGGTGACCACAATGGCATTTGGATTTTTTTATATTTGTATTTTTTTCAAGGAGCAGAGTAGCTATCAGTTTAAATGCATATGAAATACAAACCCAAAGTGTTAAAATGGCATTTAGAAAGAGCATAAAAATACAGACAATATTAAAAGAATGCAATTTGAGAAGGTGTCCTTGCTCACACAGTAATGGGATTGCCACTGCTGCTCAGCACATCACAAGAAAGTTTTATCTTAAAAGAGCAAAATAATATCATTAACAGAAAATTAAACTTAAAGTCACCATGAACTATGGACTTAAAAGACCCTCAAGAAATGAAAACCAATTGTCTGTTGGAAAACCAGGAGGTCAAGTAGTCATTGACCAACCAAAAGCTGTGCCGATTGCTGAAACGTACAGTACTTTCAAATCCAATTAACTGTTTCAAGCAGACAGTCCTCATTTTCTCTTTCATCAGGAAGGAAATTTGCAATCATATATTCCAATGAAAGTTAAGTTGTTTTGATCTGATAATTGTCAGATGTATTTATCTTAATTTGTAAGTTTCTAATGCTAAAGCTCCAAGCTGTTCAGATATAACACAAGTACTGGGAAATGAGGTACAAAATGCTGGAATTCAAATTAACCAATAAATATATTTTAATATATATCAGCAGGACTCTAGAGGATTCCATTAATGTTGAAAAATAGAAAGGATTTAGGTTAATTTGGTAAGAAGGCAGGTCAGAACGTTTACAACAGTGGCATAGAATTGTATAGAGATGCAAAATTTTTCAAGAGAGCAGAATTTTTTCAAAAACGCTGACTCTAGCTGTCACAGCCCTGCCTTGGTTAAATCCAGTGGAGAGATATGAGGACTTTCTAATTTGCTTTCCCTCTATTTTAATAATAGCTGTGCATAAGTAATTTATGAAAGGCCAACCAGGCAGTGGGCAACAGAAAATTAAACTCATTTTATCTGAAAGCAGGTGGATTTCTATATATCATTAGCATGCATAGAATTCTCACAATGTTATTTCTCATACTGATGGAATGTAACCAAATAATATATGAGTTTTTTGCTTATGCACGAGTGAAATTTTTAGATAAAAGTGCCAGCCCCAATGGCAATTTTCTGCAAAACGAAAACTAATTCTGCGAAGCTTCTTATTACTGGGAAGACTCATTTGGCTTGCATTAGAGACTGACATAAGTGACTTTAGGATTTTACTAACAGATTAGATGAGATGTGCTATATGCAGTAATATCATTAGAGAATGTAGCAGCAGAGGCAGAAGAGTTTGTGGCACTTAAGGACACCGGCACAAGTAAATTGTTTTCATTTATGACAAGCTTTTAAATGATTATTTTTTTTCTCCTGATGAGAATATGCTTTAGTTTTAGGTTTCCCTCACCCTTCTCCAAGACTAAAAAAAACCAAAGCTTCAGCCTAAATTATTCCTCATGTTATTTCACCCACTGATACTAAATCTTTTGTATACACCTGCCTGATCACCTGTATCACCCCGAGAGAGGCTAGACCTTTATGAAGAAAACACTAGAACTAAATAAATATATTGTCAATGTTATTCCAGGCTAAATGAGGCAAGAGAAACAACCCACATATTTCTCTACTTGCTGTATTTTTGCTGTTCTTTAACAGAAATATGTTTGCGATCTATGCATATATTATTCAAAGTATTTAAAACCAGCAACAAATATGCTACAACCATTTGAATTAACAAAATGGAGCTTTGCATTTTTTAACTCATAAAACTAAGCGTTTTTTTCTTTTAATTAGTGATACCCAAAGGTACATACTGCATGAGGCCTTTTTGCACTCTTACACCTTATTTAACAATAAATTGCATTTACCACATACTATTTTCTCTGAGGCAAGGAGAAGGAATAAAAGACTATGCTAAATCCATATCCTGTATAATATTATGTAAGGTTTTACAATGAGGATGAAGGAACAGCCAGGTAGTTTGAAAGTGAAACTTTCCATTTTATTTTCTAATTTGAGAAGCAATAGTAACAGCTAGCAGAAGTTAGCAGTAACTACTCCTTCAATGGCTGGTATTAGTTTGTACTGATTCTTTGTAGTTGGCAATATATTTTGTTCACATTTGAATTTCAAAAAAGAGGGTAGATATGACTGTTGTTGGAACCAATAACACTGACCCAAGTCATATGACGGAAAGAGTAGTCCTTTGTAGCCCTGACCCGTGTGAGGTGACTGTGTCCAGCTGTTCTTCAGCTGCTTATTCAGTTTCTTGTATTAGCACTCATGTATGTCACACTTACATGACTTTTTTATATTACATGACTTTTCTTGATTTACTCTGACAGCAAAGTTTGTATTGTCCTCCATATTCAGTACTTTCACAGACCTATCTTAACTGCTAAAGGCCCTAAGAAATAGGAAAATCCTCAAGTAAACTGCATGGGTATAAATGTAGAATGACTATGTGTACTTCAGCAAAGCTAATCCGGGTATATAATGCTCTACTTAAAAAGCAGAGTCTGGCTCAATGTAACCAATATTGAAAACAGACTTGATATTAAAGAGAACTGCAAGTTCTCTTCTGAGGTGAAAATGCTGTTCTTGGCTATGCTGAGGCAAATACAAACTAGTTCTGCTGAAGTCAATAGACTTCCTTCAGATTTTGCTCAGGACAAACAGGACAGAGTTAGGCTCTGTTGTGACGTGGGCTCAGCCAGTGTATTAAATTATAATGATTAGAATTCAAATGGCAACATTCAAGTAGAGAGACTGCGAGGCTCTTTACACTCTCTGGTTCATAAAGTCCCTCCCTGTTGCAATCACTTGCCACTGTTAGCAAATGTGTAAAAGAGAGAGGAGAAATAACTGAAGAAATATGAAAAATCTGAAACTTCTATGCCAAGGTACAGTCATTTTGCTATTTGCTGAGAACTGGCTCCTGCTAGCATGGCAGGGTTGAGATATAAGGACAGGTATATGTTCCCATTCCAGATAAGCACTACTCCATTCTGTGTCATCTTGTACCTACCCTTCTATTAAATGATCTGACCAGTGCTAATTCTTTTGTGACGCTAACTCATAGCACAGAAACTTAGGACAAGACTATCTGGAGCATCTCAGACCACTAAATCTGTTTCTTGCAGTCACTGATGTGTCACGTAATTCTGATCATAAATGTCTGAAATTCCATCTTAAAGTAAGTTAGGTTCTCTGCCCCCACTTTCTCTATTAGAAAGCTGATCGAAAACCTCCTTCTATGAAAAATTTTAATTACAAACCAAATGTAACAGCAGTTTTGTTCGTGTGCTGTCTTCTATAGCTTAATTAGCTGATCTCCTTCTTTTATTATCTTTGTTTTAAAGCCAATATTAGTTATGGAAGACTTGTGCAGTAGGCTTGGAGCTCTGTCCTGCTATTCCATGGTCTGCCCAGATACTTCGTGAGTCTTCTGGCATTATCCAGTTGTATATTCAAACAAGTAAATATTAGAAAAGGCAGTTTAGCTCCTTCAGTGCTAGGAAATGCTTTTTCCTATGTGATATTCCCATCTACCTTTGATGCTTAACAGATACATATATGAAGTGCTCTAGCACTTATGACCTTAACCATAAGGCTTCTGTAGGGTAGTACAAAGTATTTAAGTTGATTATAACAGCGATTAGAGCATAGACAAAAGACAGAAGTGAGAACAAGGAAAGTAGATAATATGGTGGAAGAACATTAGTATACTTTTTCTTTGCAAATGGACTAAAAGAAGGTGCATTTTTTTCTCAGTTTGCATCTTTTTTTTGGTCATATTTTATTTCCTATTTACTTAGAACATTAAAGTCAAAACAGGCACATGGATATGTCTTTATTTTTCCCCCAATTTCATTTAAATATACAACATTTGAGGGCATTCAACTATCTGCTTTTTATTTGCAGCTAGCAATCAAAAAGCATCTTCACTCTATTATTAAAAACTGAAAAAATAAATACTGTATTTTTAATCTTAAGCGTTTTAAAAATGGAAGGAGATACTTTCCAGTAAGTGTCAGTAAGTCTGGCTCTAAGTTGCTTGTGTTGAAGTACTGCTGAAGGCTAAAAAGAGCTTATACAGATTTTATTTGTTTATAGGGCAAATTATAAAATGTTCCACCAAAATAAGTAATGACAATTTTTGTCTACATAAATGTGCATGTAAATGTAATGATGTTTGTTGTCATTTCAACATGACTACCATTATTGAAATAGAAGAGCCAGTACTAATTCTTGCTGTCATATTTCTTAAAAAATGAAAATAAGGCATTTAAAGAAGCGTCAAGGTTTTCAGTGTTGATCATTCATCTCCTGCATGCTCTTAGAATAACACCCTCAGCAAAACAGACAGACAAAAGCTAACTAGAGTTCTGCTTTCTAATCTCTTTAAGAAACATACATTTGAAGATATTTTCCAACTTCAGAGCATTCTGAAACTCTGTGAGACCTTAATGAATAGATGGTGAGGTTTTGTCATTGTCTTAAAGGTTGTATAACCTGGATACAGGGTAAAAACCTGCAAAAGTCTGCCTTTGTTCTCATCAGCCAAGGGAAACTCTTCTCTTTTTTAATGGAATAGTTAGAGTTTACAAACTCTGCCATGATGACCTCTTATAGTGCCCATCCTCCAGTGAGATTATCTACAGGACAATAATTGATAACAACATTCAGGCCAAAAAAGCCTTGCCATTGAGCTTATATGTGTTTTGAACATAGCAGTGTTTCTTTCAACTCTTTGGAAGTGTGAGTTCCTCTCCTCCCCTTCTCTCATCTGTATTTGCATGCCGTCCCCAGTCAGCAGTGGTTTGGCACATGCTGGGGAGAGGAGCAATATTCACTTACTGCCTGCAGTCACATACACTTCCTTTCATGCTCTAGAGCAATTTAGTGCTGCTTGCTTAAGAAAAACCGAGCATGTTGCAACTCATACTATTTAAAACTTTTCAGAAGTTTTATTCCTGAATTTTGTCATGATTCCTGCAGCTGTCACGAGCCTCTCAACTCAGGCTGACAAGACCTCACACTGACCACTCTGCCATCCTCTTTGTGGAAATGTCTTACTGTGGTCTTTATGGTTTCCTCTGCTTTGGCAGATGGCTACAGCATCATCAGGAATGGAACTGAAAAGTATCATTCCTAGATAATAATGACTATTTTAAGTAGGTTTTATGGCTGAGTAGATTTAGGAGTTGAGAAATACTGAATTCTGATCTTGCCTCTTCCACAAAAGTGGCCCATGACCCCAAGTGAGAAGTGTCGCTGAGAGGGGTGGTATCACCTGTTTTTTGAAGGGATGTCCAAGTTTTTCTGCCTAACTAGCCATGCCTTTTAAAGGCCTGAGTATTCACACACCTCGAAAATAATTTCAGCTTAAAACTGCAGACGTGAAGTCTTTGAAACTAGATGCATCACATATTCCAGAAAGCAAAATCTGCATTTGAAACATTTTAATTTCTCCATGCTTCTGTCTCCCCCAGGTGCCAGCAGGGTGAGATGGAACCTATGATGTGAGGGTAAAAGGAATACTAATTAATATCTATGAGGTACTTTGAATATGCAAATGATACTAATTATTACTGTGTGCTTTTCCATTCTGAGGACTGACAGTGTTGGGCAGTGGGACAAGCAGAAGTCCCTGTACTACACTGTGAGACAATTGCAATGACTATATTCTGCAAGGCAGGGGCTGCCTCCTTCCAGTGACTTTCTGGAGCAGCAGGGAGGGGTCAGGGACACTCATGGAGTAGAAAGGTGGAAAACGAAGGGCTGAAACTCTAGGTTCATCTGAATCCAGGAGCTCTGTGCAGGATTCTGCCGAGATTAATCTAACAGACTTTCTGCTAACTATCAAACACATCTCTGAGAGAGAGGCAAACACAAAACCAGTGAGCTACCCTGCATTATGAGACTATTTTGGGGAAATAACTCTGATATAGGTCCTATACATAGCTCTGATCACAAAACTCAGGAAAATATTAGAAAACTTTTCTACTTCCTTTTTAAATTGATTGAATCCCCAGATACTGCTTTAATTATTCATGCCTATGATGCGGTATTTTGTTCAGCAGTTTCTGAGAAGCCAGCACCACGGTACACTCACCAATTGTTACTGTCATCATAAACTTTCCCACCATCTTTCGTCTTATGTAAATTTAATTCCAAACACACCGCTTCATGCTTTATTATCTCACAACAGCAATTGCATTTGGCCCTTTGATTCATCTGTGGAGAATGCATTATGAAGCAAAGCATAAATATCATAAAATGGTTAGTTCATGGGGCTTCTAATTTCAGAAACATCACAAAATGCTAATTCATAGTCTTCATACTAGCACAAAAAATATATTTCAGTGGATGTCGTGAGGGTAAATCCCTGCTCTCGTCCTTCACTTAGAAAATGCTGCAGCTTAAAAAAACTTAAAAGCTCTAATAAAACTTACAGCAAACCAACTTGCTGGAGTGTTCATCTGCACTTCAGTGCATTCTGAGTAAAAAAAAAATAAATGTAAAGAGCCTTAAAACAGTCTAGGATGGGAACTAAAGTAATGAAAGAACAGGTTGCGTTTTCTTCTCTTTTATCTGCCATATATTATGAGGTGCAGTTGTTTTCCCATTGGTGTAGTACATCTTAAACAGTGGTGAAGCTGCACCTCTGAGGTAGTTTGCTAATTGTAATGGTACTGAACCACAGAAAAATCAACATGATTTAACTGTGTGTGGCTCTAGAAAGAGAAAAGTCAGTCCGTTTGGGCAGAACCCATAGGCATCTGTGTGCAGTTTCAAGCAGGGAGTGTATGGCACAAGCAGGAAATGTTGGCTGGGAGAGAAGAGAGTATCTTGAGCAGACAAAATATGAACTACCCTGCTTGCAAACCCCACTCCTGTTAAGGACGGACCAGGCACATGGTGCTTTTTCACTTTATGTCACATATGTGTGAAAACCTCATCCACAGATGCTGCTATATCCATTTGTCCCTATTTTCAAATATAATTCATCCTGAAGATTCATGGACTAGGCAGATATATAGATTTATTTTGGCTTATGTCTAACACCATAAGTAGTAGAAAAAGTTTCACAACTTTCACAATTTCACAATTGTTAGAGGCAAGCCTGTGTGAAAGAACAAGAGGAGGACTGGGACAGGCTGCCAAGCTGGCTAAGCTGTCTCTAGGCAGCTCCAGCTTGCAGGAGCTTTGCTCGACCAGCACTTTTGCAGCAGATCAATAGGTCTTAGTGCCTTGTTAGAATTTATGAAGCGATCTTTGCGGAAGATACTTTCCTTTTCAGCAGTTATCAACCCAAGGCACTGGATACTATTTTTCAATTTTCTGACACATTTGCCTTTAATTCCATTTTTTCCATATTTTAACAAGTATGTTGTGTCGTTTGGTGTTCTTTGTACCTTTCCAGCAGCAATATGAGGTCATTTCTGAGATGATAGAAAGCCCCATGCATATTGAACAGCTCAATGCAAGCTAAGTGAATGTGCTAACTTAAAGAAAGACAGAGGTGCTGAGACCCCTGGCTGCTGCCCTGCGGTGGGTGCTCTGAAAGGGCAGACTTTAGAGCAGCTCCCAACGTGACACACACCTTATGTCCCCTTTGGTCCAGTCCTGTCTTGTGAGCTGTGTGTAAGAGCATGCAGAAAGAGTGAAGGACTTGCTGGCTTCTGCTTTTCTTGTTCATTAATTATGAAATGTTTCTAAAATCAGGATTAAATCATGTTGTTACATGATAAAATTTGTCAGGTGTCCTTGTCTCACCTTCCATGTCTGGTAACTAGCACAGCAAGTTCAGCCAGCTGGTGTTTGTAAGGATGTGGTCCAGAAAAAAAAAATGCAAGTTTGCCTATTTAGTTCGTATTTCAGGTACTCAAAGTCTGAAGTAAGATGCTCTTAACCGTAATTTTCAACAATAAAACTAGCATTGTTTTGTAGCTCATGCTCAGCATTACGTGAAAAGTCATGAAGTTAGATTATCAGCTGGTGCAAATTCAAGCTACTTTTGTTGGGATGCACAGAGATATACTGAATTATGTTAGGAATAGTTCATTGTCTCTCAAGACTGTTTATGCAGCAGGACTATTGTATCCATCAGCAGGCATTCTGATAAAAGCACATCTCCTCCTGCTATCCTGCAGCCAGTTGTAATTACATAGGTATGTAGGAGAATACTAGCTGCTCCAATTATTTTTTTTTTTTTTTAAGTTGGGAGGATAGCAATTGGAATAGGGAAGAAATAGGATCCCCTATCTAGTACAGGCAGTGCTGCTTTTTAAAACTTTGGATCATGCTTGCTTAGGATCAGAACATTTCTTTGTATAATGTGGCAACCTTGATTTTTGTACTGGCTATCGAAACTGTTGAGTTTGTGATTTTATTCTCTGCAAGTCATCATCATTATTTACTCTTAGATGAATAATTTAGATATGTTACTTTTACGAAGACTGGAAGGAAAATTGAGTCTGTATCTCCAACACCAGCAGAGAGTTTGTAAATTGTATTAGGATGGGGTTTCTGAAATCCGGTCAGTGCTGTAGATTATTTTATATATGAATGGAAAAGAGTAAAGTATATTTATTGCAAGGTGCACTTAAATTTTCAAACCTGTAGGTAAACTTTAACTTCTTAATATTAATAACATTGCATTGGTAGGAAAACAAACTTACCTTGTGTTTTTATATTTTCTTTAATTTTGAATATTACAAACAACATAGGCATGGAAAGCCGTAATAGCCCATGATTTCTAATATTGGGTAAAGCACAAATATAAAATATACTTGAAGCTCAGCTCTAAGTAGATTATAAACATTTAATATAGAATGTTATCATAATATTCAGAGCACCAAATTGCAGACTTCTGTCACCCACTTTCAGGCATGCTTCTGAAGATCATAGTTAATTCTGCTGATTTATGGTAATGCTGTAGCACTATCATATGCAGCATCAGAAACCACTAACAAGCTTAGTATAAGCTTGGACTGAAATGGTTTGAGGTTTAAATTTCTGTAACGATTATAAACTAGAGGGAGTGAAATCCCACTTCAGCAAAAAAATAAAAGTGTCTTGTTACAATTCAATATTGCATCCTCTCTCTCTCCCCCTCTTATTCCGACCCCCCCTTACTTTCTCTTCTCTCTTTAGCTTCTCTGAGGAGCCATATTTGAGAAAAGTAATTTTAAATTGTGACTGGCATTTTTAAATTTAAAAATAATCCTTTTTGTATGGTAATGCGCTTTATAATTAGGAGACACAATGTTAGCATTTATTGGAAGTAGAAAAAAAGCTAGGCTGAAAAGTATTAAAATCAACTAGATTTTTTTTGCCCATTTCATTTGAAATGATAGCTATTTATACAACAAATCTGATGACTTTGCCAACCCTTTCCATAAACATTGTAACAACATATGTCATATTTGACTCTCTCAGGGATACTATGGACTGTAATTACAACAAAATCTGTTTCAGAACTCACTCTGAACTTAGGGTTAGTATGAAGCTAATGAAGGGGTGCAAAGAAAAAAACAATATGAACCAGAACGTGAAAGGATGTAAATCACAGTGCTGTTGCTTCATAATGAAATCAAAGGAACTACAGTAACTTACAGTTTTTGGGAATCTACCTTTGCATGGTTATCTTTATATGCTGGATTCCTCTCTCTCCTGTGCCTTTGTGACAGCTGTGCTCAGTAGACATTTTGGGCAAATGACTGTCACTATATTACAAATAAAGAACTTTAGGAACCTTGTCCTTGGTTTAGGCAGCACATCTCCATTTTCAAATTGTAGACTTCCTACTCCCATCAGCCAAAATTGCTTTTTCTCTCTCTAGCCTTATAAAAATATAAAAATTGGCCAAGATTTTGAAAGGGTTTGAAATGTTTACTTTCTAGACATCAAATTTGATAGCAACGATCAAATAATGATATCTGAGTATCAAATCTTAAAGAAAGCTGGTTTTAAAAGTTATCTCAGGTTGGGCAGGTAAAAAAATTATAAACCACCCCTGCCTCCCCTCCCACCCCCCAGTGCTGTCATTCATCAAAATTAAGGTCAAGCAAAACAATGCAAGGAGAAACAGCTACATTTTTCCTTTATTTTTGGTGAAATTCATAATGAACTGATTGTTCTACCTTGGTGCAAGCTGTTTGATTTTGTAGAGTTCTGTCACTTGTTTCCCATTTTTTAGAAAACAAGTTATGATGAAGCATCAATAAAAACTTTACTATACTGGGCCAAATTCAGGTATACCTGTTGACTTCAATGGGACTATGGAGTTTTTTAAGGCAAGAAAAAAAATCACTAAAAATTCTTAGTAATTTATTGAAGCTGAGCCACATCTTGTTTACAGCAATCCTAACTGTACCTCCATATTGCCTTTTTGATCCCAAATGCTTAAAAATAGGAATCATGACTTAAACAAAACTCCTCATCATTTTCACTAGCACCTCTTCCCAGGCAAGTTCTGTACAATTTGTCATCTGAATCCAAGAGTATCAGGTCATGGTGCAGTAGTTGATTGTCTGGCAGTGAGTTTTACCTTCATGATGGGGAAATTGGTGCTGCCACCAAACAGGTCCCATGATCAGTGTCCACACAGAATCATGGGTTCACACACTTCAGCACACCTTCCATTTAAAGAAGCACATAGAATCCACTGCCTTGCTGTTGAAAAGCTGAGAAAGGGAATCAGCTCTTCTGGGATCTGAAGCTGTGTCTCCACGTTGTTCAGCTGTTTTGCATCTGCTGCCAAGGCTACTGATGTGGCCAATGGTCAAAGCTTTTTACTCTAAAAATGGATCTAACTGGTTCTGTTTCTTTTTCTTCATCGGCCTAGCAGAGATGTGAAAAGGAAGCCACCAGGTTCTGTAAGATTTGGGAGGGCTCATCATCCAGTGTTGAAATACCGACTCCACATGCTACAGCTTTCTTTTCAGGATGTCACTCTCCCGCCTCCACACTCACCACCAAACAAACATAGAAATCTACTACTGTTCTCCCCATGCACTCCATTTTCTTCCAATCTGAGAGCCATTTGTGTGTATAATTGAAAATTAGCAGTGCAGCTGTTTGAAGAGAGTAATTTATCACAGCACATTGTTCGCTCCTGACACTTTAGACCTGGCTCTAACAAGGCAGTGGTTGCTGGGGGTTGAGCTGCAGAAAGTGATTCGGCTGTAATGCTGCGTTTCCCCTGCTTTGTTGCTAATTGTAGCCTCTTTTTCTCCATTGAATTGGGAGTTGAGTAAAAGGGCTTGTTTGCTCTGTGCGACGAGGCTGCCAGGGCCGCTTGGGCTATTATCACAAGATACTCTTGATCTTTTGAAAAGCAGGAAATAGAATTTTTCTCCAACAGGGAAAGTAATTTGCGATGCGTCCATTAGTTCTTCATTAAAGCAAGATTAAATTGCACGGCAAATCACATCTGTGTTTGGATGATTAAAGGGTGGCATTTTAGAGGCCAAAACTAATTACTAGCCAAAATGAATGGGAGTGAAAAAACAGTCATGTTTTTACATTAGATAGTGTGGCTTGTAATTAGATTCAAGCTAATTCCACTATTTCTTCTCATTTAATGAGATGAGCCTGTCCTCATCTTTTTCTAGGCCATGCTAACAGCCCCAAATGTATAATTTTGATAATACTGAGAGTTTACTTTATTGAAATTTCTTAGCTACCTGCCACAAGTGACTGTTCTGTCTAGTGGTGCTTCATTATACATCAACACATGCTACTGTGCATGGCCCAAGCAAGCATCTCAAGCAATCTCTGGTCATTTATATGTATATATATTTACATAACTATGAATTTGTGTGGCTGTATATACACACACATATATAAATATAATGCCCATGATATGTGTATGTATATTTTTGTTAAATGAATACAAGAATGTTTGAAAGAGTATTGAAGGAAAGGAAGATAGGTCTTTCCATAGCTGGGAAGTATGAATCTCCATAGAAAATTCCTTTAATTGTGGAGATTTGTGGAGGTAGTTGTTCTTCAGGCACGAGAAGACAGAGGTAAATTCATGCATTCACTGCATCAAGCAGTGAATGATTGAAATAACACAGTTATTCCCTGGATTTTAAAAAACATGAGGTTCTGTTAGTTGTTACTACAGCAATAACTCTCAGTAGGTGCTTGAAACTGATAGCCGATTCCAAATGATGTAGTAATTCAAACTTTAAGATGTATTGTATTCCTCAGACCAAAAAATCTTGTTTCTCATAAAAAGATGCTGCCAATGAAATGTGGTGCTATTTGTCCTCTTCTTGGGTTCCTATATTGAGTAGGAAGGAGATGTAAAGGGCCACAAATCAGATGAATAGGAGCCCCAGAGAGCAGGTGGTGTCCTTTGCTTCTGCTCCATGGGAATCCTCTGGCAAACAACAGTTTGGAGGTACATTACCTGTTCCATAAAATTTCATTGCAGTTACTCCCTGCGACAGACACAGCCATGGCCAAGTGTCTGTTCACAGACCTCCAATGACACGTGCTACTGGGTAGTGTAGAGTGCTGGCTGGAGCGGGGCAGAGGGGAAGGAGAACTGCAGAGACTACTCTACAGCAACGCCTCAATCCTCTGATTTCTAGAGAGGTTACTGGAATTTAGGAGTGAGCCTGTAGCTAGTTCTTGAGGACAGGAATACTTCTTACTTCTCTGCTCCCAGCTCTATACCCAGTGAAGCATTCAGGACAAAGCTTTGAGGAGATCAGGGTATGTATAGAACAAACAAACAGAAAAGCATGACAGAAGTCTTGCAGTCTGGGAGAAAGACACCTTGAAGAATTTCTAATTTAAAGGCCTGTTCTGCAAAAGTTTACCATAACTAGCTGCTGATTTACTTTCACGAGCTTACTATTGGCATTGTAATACTTTTAACCTAAATGTATAATCAGGCAATTGTACTTTAGTACCTTCTTTTGAGCATACATTTGATGAGTAAATGGATTTTCTGTTTCCTTTCTCTTCCAATTCCCCAAGTGTTTTTTAAGAGGTCACCAACATTTCAGGGGAATTTGCCTTCATCTGTACTTGCTCTATTCTTACTATTCCCTAAACATTTGCTGTTGGCCATTGTCAGGAGACAGAACTTCAGGAGAGACCTTTGATTCAGTCCAGGATGGCAGTTCTTATGTTCTCAGCACATTCTGCTGGACTAGTCAGAGCAGGTTGCTCCAAGTTATACCCTTATGGAGGACTTGTGAAAATGCTAGAAACTAATTTATAATATATATATGTGTATGTAAAGCTGTGCTTTCATAAAAAAAAAAAATCTCATTTGAACAATATCAAACAGTTGCCATTATCTGAAAAATTCTCTTCATCCTCAGTAATTTATTATGGCATTTTTTGCTAAATTTTCTTTCAATGCCTTACAGTCCTCTGTGAAACCTGGGACAGTCAACATTATGGTCCATTTGTTTGCTGTATGCTTTTTGCTAGAAGATCACTGGTTTATATTCACTATAGCAGATTTCTGTTGAAGATGACATTTGCAAATAACAGCCATGAAACTGCCTCCTGGCAGAATACCATAGGGGCAATAAAGCTCACTGCTGATTAATTTTTAGAGATTTGGGGTTTCTTCTAGGGAAGCAACCTATTCCAGCAATGGATTCCATTGTTGCTAGTTTGATCTAAATTTACTCTTAACATTATGCTAATCTAATGGTGAAAATAATGCAGAGTTCTAGCAAAGCAAAAGGTAAGCTTCTTCACTGCAAAATTGAAAATATAGTTATAAAGACGAGAAATCCTTCTTGATCATAGAGTCTTTTCCTACTTCAAACTTAGGAACTTTCAGACAACTTAGCCACAGGGACTGACAACTTCATTTTTTGCCCATGAAAGTACTTCTCAGAGATTACTTGTAGCTGCTTCTCTGAGCTGCTGGTTGTTGCTTTTGTCTCATGCAATTTCCAACATGAATTTCATTTTTTAAATGTTTCTCCGTTTGTTTGGTTGGTTTTTTTAAAAAAAATCATAAGAATGTGGGTTTAGTGACTCAGCTCTCTATATTATTTGTGTTATCGCTGAAGATCAGTTTCTGACTAATGGACATGAAACTTACAACTTGATTTTAAGTATTACGTAGTGTCAATGTAATAATCAGGAGGTGCACAAGTGAATATTTTAAACAATATTTCAAAGTCATAGAACTATTTTAGTACATGTATAACATAATGAATGCTCACTCTACATTACATCCTATCAAACTCACAGTCATTTCTCTGCTGCCAGCCACATATTTTATTAATAAAACAGTTGTTGAAAAGCTTGATATTTTCAATATTTTGCCCAAACTACTTTTTCCTACCCTTTATCAATTTTAGGAACTCATGCCATTGCACCTGCATTTGAATTCTCCTAATTACACGGTACCTTGCTTGCTAAAACAATAAATGTGTCCATTTATCATGGCTTGTAGCTAGAAGAACTATGACTGACGTTCCTGCAGATATTCTGGCAAGCTAAAAGGCTTCTTACAGCTAATGGGAGTGACTAAGAATTCATTTGAAGACACAAGAGTCCTATTTTGCTCTAAAGACAGTTTATATTTTCTAAACGGGGGATTTCAGAACGTTTTAAGATTTCTGCTACCCTTGAAAGCTTTCTGCAATAATGGAACCAAAGTCTGCAATAACAAGCCTTAAATTCCACTTCAAAACCACTTAAGTATCCTATATTTTCAGCTTACTCACATATTTCCTTACAACAGTATATGCAACCATGTTCATGTAGTTTTCTAAACAGTATATTTAAAAATGAAAGATTTGCAGATTCTAGAGAAGTTTGTTTTGGCTCTATCAGTGGTTCCCAGAGGTGTTTTCTACTGAATATCACCCTCCATAGCAGTTGGTATACATTTTGTTTGATCATTTCCAGGTTCCCAGTGATGGTCTATCACAGTGGCAGCCTTCCAGATGAGTAACAAGCATTCCCACATTTTTTTAATCTTTCTGGATGAGTAGTAATCAATCATTTTTGAGTTCAATCATACAACTCTATGCATGCAAATAAGTTGTCAAAATAATTTCACTACAGTGAGTCTGAAAGCCCAAGATAGGATAAAATACAGGTCATATTTTTTTATCCATAAACAGAGGATCTATAGTTACAATTAGTGCTGAGACCCAAATAAATAGTAAAAGACCAGATTATCTTCCTTCTCCATATATATAAAGGTCAATCATTAAAATTCTCTGGTTGTTTCTGTTTGTTTTCCAGAGAATGAAGCATAACTTTTAAGATGTTAATACCGTTATGTATCACTATATATATGCACATTATTATTTTTTTCTTTAATATAATTAGTCATTACATTTGAGGACCTTATAGTCTAAGTGAGATACAACAGAACTTCACTAAGAAACAGATGACATCTTGCAAACAAAGAATGGGAAGAGAAATATATGCCAGACCAGTAGATCACGAGATTTTTCGAAGGATTAACCATTCACACAGTTACCACACTTCTGATGGGGGGAGATAACCAACAGATGAGTTGGTAACAGTGACTTCATCTTCTTAAACTGTATCATAAGTATTTGTATGATTGTGTCTGTAGGATGGCTAGAAAGTTTGGTCATAGCTTCAGAAATACTGAGGGAAAAGTGAGTTGTGACGAGGAATTTGTAAGAAAAGAGGACAGTTCTATGGCCTGCAGCAGAAGAAAAGGCTTCTGGGCAAAGATACCATGAGAGATAGGAAGAAGGTAGACTAGCTTACGAAGACAGCAGCTTTAGGAAGACAGAGTCAAGATTTCACTGGAAGCAAGGAGGGAGAGCCAGCATCATATAACTATCCAGCTAGGGCTTGCTTTCACTGCTGTCATAAGTGAAATCTCAGGAATAAAATCTTATTTGAGGCAGAATAATTTATCGAAGTCATGATCTTGGCATTTGGTGGAGATACTATAATTAAAAAAAGTTGATCAGATCTTCCAGTAACAATTTCTGTACTGTGATAACTATTATTCAGGTCACACTTCTTTGAAGTTTTAATGGCCACTACAATTTTATGTTAGTCACTCACTTATGTTTGAAGTAAGCGTGCAAAGCCTTGGCTGTCTCCATTTGTCTATAACTACTTTAGAAGCTTCTGAAGGCACTGAGCTCATAAAACTGCAGGCTTCAAAGAGCTTATTCAAAGATTCCATTCTGCTGCTGCCATTTATCAAAGGGACACTTTTAAAATATATATCTCTTTCTAATAAAATGTTTTTTATAATATAAACCTGACTGTGGGGATGATTGAAACAAAATCTCCATTGGCTTCAATGGAAGCAGAACTGAGTTCCATAGTTTTAAAGATAACATTTATATTTCTACAAATAATGTTATATTCAATTAAGTTGCTAATTTATGGAATCAGAATTCATTTGTGTCCCCGTCTCCTCCCCCCCTTTTTTTTCCTCTATCCTAATTTTATGGAACTTCAATGTGAGTTTAACCTTGAATTTTAAATCAAATTTTAAATTTAACCCCATAATACTGAAAATTATTGTCTCTCCCAAAGAAAATAGAAACTCACTGTTTCTAAGTAGAATTCATCCTATTGGGCAGATACAAACCTGAAGAGTTGGTGGAATGTTAAAGCTACATTGTAATTTATTAAAAAATAGAACAAGAATTCTGTAGTTTATCAGTCCCATGATAGATCTTTCAGAGATCTAGTACACAATGCTGGATAAATCACATGACATCCAGTTATTTTATATCCCCTTTAAACAAGTATAATAATATTTACCTATGTTTACCGATATTTTCCATCACATTAATAGTGGCATGCCCTCTTGTCCAATCCCATTCCCAAAAAAACCAGCATCAGACTTTCTGTAGACTTTACTGTTTATTGGGTGATCAGCCTTTTAACTCATTCTTTGGACTTTGTAAAGAATCATGGCCTCGGGGGAGGAAGCGGTAGTGGATGTCTACGAAAGGGATATGGTATCAACCAGCAGTGATTTTAGAAATGCATCTTGAAGGTTATAAAGTGCTCCTCCTCCTTCCTTATCCTGACAGCTTGGTTGCTTGTTTTGTTAGCTCCAACAGTGGACATCATAACACCACAATCTGTTGCCATGGAAATGGCAATGATTTTGCAAATTCAGCTTTGTATCTTCACGATGAAATCAGATGGAAAAAAAGAAATGGACAATAGGGAAAAAGCCCTTGTTTAAGCACAAAAGCAATTTGAGTCTAAATTCAGGCCTAAAACCTTTGACTTTGGTGGGATAACTCCCCATAGAAGCAGCTTTTGTGTTATTACTTACCTGCCTTCCCTGGTTGCTTTGGGAAGGGGTGGCCATGTCAAGTTAGCTTGAACACTGCCTAGCAGTGTGCACTGATTAATCTCTGGACTTATTATAGTACAACTAAATAATGATAAAATCATGATAATGACATTGTAAACACAGCTGATAGCATGGGAAATAGCCATCCAAACACAGGACTTCAATGAGTTTTCTGCATCTGCATTGCTGTAATTTATCTACCACCTCAAGCACGTAAGAGCCTGTATTTGGGGCATATTCTGTTGATTCATGCTTTGGCTACATTTTGAAATTGGCTTACATAACCATCCCAGAATAATTATGTCACTTTTCCTATTCTGGAGCAATTTCTCCATGTAAATAATTCTTTCTGATTAAAAGTGACTTTATTCTGAAATAACTTCTCTGGTTTAAATAACAATAATTCTTCTGAAATAAAATTATTATTATTTAAAAATAAAATTCCCTACAACAGAAAATATACTGGAATACCTAAATGATAGATGTCTGGTACATCCCCTGTTTAGACAAAACTGCAGATTCTGGACTTTTTAAACAAGTGCATCAAGCATTTATTTTTTTTCTGCAGTAGCTCTGTCACTTTATTCGATTTAATAGAGGAAGAAATTTGAGAATTGCACTACATCTACCAGTCGTGTTTTAGATGCTGGTTGGCTTTCTAGACTATTACTTTGAATTCCTGGCTATTCCTGGAATGCATAGCAGTGCTTGGAGAAGCATGATTCTGTTAGTAACCTGCTTTAGAAGTAATGCAGATGCCAATCAATAAAAATTAGCATTGATGCTATTTGATAAATATATATATTTCATGGTTCAGTTCTGAAATATGAGGGTAAATTATGGGCTTGCTGGCAGTACTGTACAAAGTTCTGCTCTCATCTCAGCAGAACCATGTAGGGAGAACAACATGATGAAAGAGTCCTGCACCTGATATTTTTGACTGGACTTGTGTTTAAATTAAAGACTTTACCTTTGCCTGGAGATGGAGTGGACTGACTATTTTTTGCTGGCTAGACAGAACTAAATTCCGTAATATTTAGAGTCTTGCCTTTGAATAATTTTGATAAACTACTGGAACTTCAGACCTTTTTGATCCTAGATTTTTTCTTTTACTTTTTTTATACCTGATAGCTGGAACTTTGGGACATAGAATCGGAAGGTGTCCCCTAGTTCACTGAGTCCAGTCCCCCACAGCTGTGGATAACCATAGACAGAGTTCACAGAATATCCACTGATAAACTGTACAAACCTAGACACACACCAAGACCCTATGCAGTAAAATTTAGTTCAAAATCCAAAGTTTTGAATACTGCAATAAACCAGGAAAGGCCTTCTTTTGGAAACTGGCAGTTTATTTGAAGCTAATGTGGCTACTGAACACCCCCCCATCCCTGCCACATCCTGCCTACTGTTAAACTTTGTTCTTCTCTGTGAGACAAGCACAACAGTAAAAAACAAAGATGTGAAATTCTGATAAAATCTGGGGGAAAAACTGTGACTAGTTTAATGAAAAATCTTAGGTGGAATTTATAATATATTTATTATAGAATCAGATCTACAGAGGGTGTTGTTTTTAAAGTGGGACTTAACAAAATTTCTCCACATCTCCTCAGATGTTCCATGTAGTTGCTCTCTGATGTTGGAGATGAGCATATCCCATAGCTGTACATGCTTTAAAATTCTGCACGTGCCTTAAGCTCTACCGCAAGTTCAGCCTCTGCATTATGCTGCCTCAGAGGTAAGACAAGGGAGCACATGGGCTGGTCCCTCCTGCAGAGGCTGCTGCAGTTTAGTCATTTACTGAGCCAGAGAAAGGATGGATGATTGTGATTTTTAGTTCAGTGGTTACATTTCAACCCATTGCAGCCAACAATGTCTTTTCAGCAATGCAATAAAGTACTGAAGTAATCCCAGGGATGGGAGCTGGAACATTGGTTTTTGCTGTACAGTGCTTTTTAAAGGGAATGTATTTCAAGACTCAACGTTACTTGGCAAACATACTTTTTCTTTATAATAAACTGGTGAATAAGATTATTGATCATTATGGTTCAGACCTAACTAATGAATCTATATAATGTGAGATTGATCAGACCACGTGTTTATGGTAAGAAGAGTAATCAGGCCAAAGCAATTATTGCACTAAATCAACTGAATATTTTGAGAGCTACTGAAAAAGTCTTTCCAAATGATAGTGTTAGCAAACAGTTACAGACTTGAACTGCATTCACTAGAAATATATACCTTGGCACAACTGCAGGAAACAGAGTTAGCAAAAGGTTAAAAAGAAGGACAAATTGGTTTTCATAAATGTAGGACAACTGTAAAATATTTCAAAACTGCTCCATGAAAAGGGATGCAATAGTGTGACAGAGCACTGGCACAGGCTGCCCAGAGAGGTTGTGTAGTCTCTGGAGACATTTAAAACCCGTCTGGACGTGTTCCTGTGTGGTCTGCTCTGGGATCCTGCTCTAGCAGGGGGGGTTGGACTAGATGATCTTCGGAGGTCCTTTCCAGCCCCTACCATTCTGTGATTCTGTGTGTCTAGCTAAGCTGGCATAATTGTACTAAACTTGAGCTTACGTTTTGCTATGTCTATTTCAAATGCAAAGAGAGGGGTATGCACTGGAATGCTTGTCTAATTAATTGTACTACCTTTCTCTGCTTTGTATGACTTGCTTATATAATGTAAACAGGCACCACTCAGGAAAAATTGTTAAGGTGTAAGAGCAAACACACATATATGAACAATCAGCCTGAGGACAAAGCTGTGATCACATGGGAGCAGTTTTCTCTCAGGCTCTAAATAGATTTTTAAAGCAGGATTGTGTACCTGATTAGTTCCTGGATATAAATTTCACAAAAATATTGGTATTCAGTCAAAGATAATTACTAGAGGCATTATGAGCCTGACCACTTACTGTCAAAAGCAAAAGCTATGCTTGTTTAATAATGTAAAGAGAATAGGAACTCTTACGTCTGAACCATTTTGAATCACACTGAAAAAACAAGATGAGGATCCAAAAATACCATGAGTGCATTTTGAAATGCAGAAGTATTATTATGCCATTTTAAAAAGCCATTAGTTTGAGTACAGCCAACTTAGTAAAGGAGGTTTGGAAGTACTATGTCTGTTCTAGTAGATATCTCTTCCCAAATTTTCTCTTTAGCCGTAACCCAGCCCAGCAATTAAAAGCCATCAAAATGCCATGACCTGAATCTAGAAGAGTTCTAGAAGAAGAGTAAGTAATTATCTCTGGACTGCTTCTCTGAAGTAAAACTAATTAGTCCCATACCTTGAGAGACAGACTGTACTACACACAACAGGCACCAAATGTCAGCACCAAAAGGAAGGGACAGTTGCCCACAAGATGTGCCTTTAAAAAGGACCATTACATGCTAAGGTGCCTGGGAAATGACCAGTTGCATCTTCCACTCAGGCTGGCACTTGAGGACTGTATGACTGAGGTGCTACAAGGAGGACCGGCACAGGAAATACCTTATGGAAGTTACAGAAACAAATTATTGTTTATTTTTTAAGTCAAACAAAGCACAAAACTCCCTCAAGAAGCTTATACAGGATGCATCTTTCTGCTAGACAATCACCCAGTGGTGCAATCTTCTGATCAATTCTCATTTTAAATATTGAGTCATAATAGAATATGCTGAATAACAAAGGCTTTTCATAATTTGGCCAAGATGGGATTCCATGCAAGTTCATAGATAATGGCTTACAAGTTAAAACTGCCTCACTTTTGTAATTCTCTGCTATAGCAATGGAAGTATAATACACTTTGGATTTTATAGTCACAAGTACTAGAAGAAAAATCAGCATAAATACCAGAGAAATTGATTTTTTTAAAAAAAAAAACCTATCAACCACATAATACCTTTTTCTTAAACTGATAGTATCACCTATTAGAATTACCAGATCTGAGACTTAGAGGCCAAAGGAAAAGAAAAATGTTCCCAATGCCTAACAAAAACAAGAGGTCCCAAAATGATTGTCACCATATACCAAACATAACATGATAACAAATGACTCCTCCTTCAACCTTGAAAAAAGGATAAATTTCAGACAGTGGCTGCTAACCCAGGAAGGTAACAGGTAGTCCATTCTTATAAAAGTCATGTATTATCATTCACCCCTGGGTCAATTTTACAGGAAGAATCGAAGCTCCTTAGGCAAAACTCAGGACAGACTATGAGGATATAGATAGTAGGAGCAAGAAGTTATAACAGCTACTGGAAGTGATTATGTAGTTTACACACTGATTTTTTAATCGTTATTCAGGTATCACTGAGGTTTGGTTAGCCTACTGCCAACGCTTTTGTTATACCTTTAACAAAAAGGCTATTTCTAAGCTTCCATGGGATTATTTTTCTTGTAGAATCTCATACAGTAATCACTATTCAGGGTGGTGAATACTTCAGGAGACTGCTTTTAGGCCTTTCCTTGCACTAAGCAATTTTTGTATTTGTCTATCTAGCTTGCAAAGGCCCCATCCACCACTTTCCCACTCTGAAATTTTCAGGAACACTCTGAAGCACCCTTCTTCTTCATTGTGTCAGACACTATGGGTGCCCTCCCAATACCCGGACACCGCCAGCTCTGCATCCTTCCTTCCAGCCTCACTTTCCATCCCCATACCATTCGCTCTTCATCCTTGACACATATTGGACTCTCGTGGCTCTTTCCTCCAGACCTATCTTTCATGCCATTATTAATTCTCTTATTTCTACAGTGAGAAGACAAGCAGAGATGAGAGATTTTGTTGTTATACAGCATGCTGTTAATAGTTTTGATCTGTAGACAATTACAGATCACATTGAAGCTTCTATATTCACTGTTTAGCTTTCTTCCTCATTTGATTCTGCTTAAATCTGTAAATACTTATGCATTTATGCCTAGGACATTCTTTGAGAAACTGTGGAACTGATTGGATGTATTATTCAAAAGTTTCCATGTTACAACCAAAAAGACAAATTACACCAACCTGAGAATAAAACCTTGCTTCATTTGGCTACCTGTGTTATCTGCAGCAGTTTTCCTGGGGTGAGCTATTTGGAGGATATACAGAAGCATTTGTGACTTTAATGTTGCTATTAAGGTGAAGCCATTGTGACAAGAGCTGTGACTAGTTTTCATAAAGATAGTTTGAAAAGACAAAACCAGGACATCGGCTTTACTTTATAGGTAGGTGAAAGAAGGCAAGGGGCACAGCTAGAGGAACTAGGAACCAAGGACAGCCAGCTAGAGAAAGTTGTGTGATCAAAGGCCAAGAAAAGGGTTTTTTTCATGAAATTTGCCATTAGAGATATTGAGGAGGCCTATGTATTAAATTCCTGAGTTTTGAGGCACTGTAATAGAGCTGTCAAACAAAGATATAGAAAGTGCTACTGTTTCCACTAGACATGACAAGCTAAGGATTCCCAACAAAGTAAGCTGTCGAGGCCACCTGAAGAGGGATAATGAAAGTGATTACATCAGCAAAGAGGAAGGAACAATCCAGGTAAAGAGTTGGTGGATGTTTGATCTTGGAGGGTTGCTGTTACCTCCAGTGCAGTCATCCAAAGCTGTCTAAAAATTAAATAGGCTAAAAGAACAAGAATGCCTAGGATTTCTTCCAGGAATTTCTGTAGTTACCTACTAGGCATCAAAGGAGACTTCTTTTGAACCTTCAAATATACAAGGAGGTCACATGCACTAGTGACTGCAGATTTGGCAACCTATTATTCATTATTTTCTTTTATTGATTGTTTTACAGTCCCCAAGGCATGTATGTTGCTTTCTGTGCCGCAAAAAAAAAAAAAAAAAAAAAAAGGTTCTGTGAAATATTGGGGTTTTTTACAGGAGTAACAGCAGCTGTCTGTCATTGTTAATGACAATGGCAGCCTATTTTTTTCCCTATTAATTCTGATTAGGGGTCTCATATGAATATTAAGTCCAAATTTCTATCACGAATGATGTCCTACAACCAGGAAAAAAATGCCAGGTTGACCTAAGATATTTTCTTATTTAAAGATTACCTTTAAAAACCTAAAATCTCAACAAATTAATTATTTGGCTTAACCACTTTGTTAATTTTTTTTAAAAGGGAACATTAGATGCAATACTTGGGTTATACTGACATTCAGGACAAAGAGACAAGGCAAAACAATGAGAAAATTGTGGAAAAGTAAGGTATCACCCACAAATATAAATAGCCACTAAATAAATAGCTACAGTTAGAAAAATAATATACTTGTTTTATAACTCTAGGTGGCAGCAGTGGAGCAAAATAGAGAAAAATGTATGATTATGATTATACTTGCTCACTGTTAATACAAAATCCATTAATTAAATACTGCTGATGGTGTTTCTTGACACAATATTACTTTTATACTCTAGATGGCAGCAGCATCACAAAATACAGAAAAATAAGATTCACTGTATTCATGCTGTGTCCAAATATGCAGTCCCTTCAAGTTTTTGGAGATTAAAGTTGGAGAGGTTGAAATGTATATTTCCTGTAGGCACTTTCCTACCACAAAAGAAGAAAAAAACCCTACAAACGACTGTGAAATGTCATGTACAATTAGAGGTAAATCACTTCTGAAGTAAGGCTACATTTTAGCAGTCTTGGAACATTCTGGGTTTTACTGATGGAGAACTGATGTGCAGAAAACATAAATGACAGCACTTCTCCATCTGGGTGTAGTATACTGATCCTTAAATACCTGTGTCTGTGCATACCGGCCACCGACCTTGCTTTTGTGCATTAGGAGAATTACAGCTTTTGCAAGAGAAGGCAATAACAATAATCATACCATGTATTCAGTTTTTAAATTATAAGGTTTTGCATATATCAGTTCAGAAGGATTTCATACGCGTAAGGCTGGGTCAGAGGGCTTTGAGGCGAAAAGAAGGCGTGTGCTTCAGATTATACAAAGTTTTGGTAAAAAACATTTTGAATATTGTTTGAATAGAAAGCATCCGAGGTGCCAGCTCAGCAGAAGGCTGACCTGGAGGTAGAAGCAGGAGGGGCTGAAGGTGGAACCACATCACCTCAGCTCCCCTGCTTTTTCCTCTCCTGATGAAGACAAGGTCCCAACTGGATGACAAGCTCAAGCAGTCCAGGAATACCTTGAGATTCAAATCATTACCTGTTGGGTGAGGTTACATAAAATTCTACAGAGAATTTTTTAAGCATAGCAAGTTTGTTGTTCAGATTGTTGTGGGTGTCTACCATGTGTAATTTTACGGTTGTTATGGACAAAAGAGCAGGTATCCACCAGAGACTGTGTGACAGGCAGTGTAATGCATCACCCAGTATAAACACTGAATATTAAGGGAAATCCAGCGTATGAAGAGATTCTCTTCAGTACAGGGGGAAAAAGACTTGAATTTTTTTCTGAGATAGAGGATGGGCACTCACTGTCTCCAGCTGGCTGGGGTATTATCCGCAGTCTCAGAGGCTTCTGGAGGGTTTAAGAAGGGAATTGCCTGGTCCAGTTTTAACTGTCTTAGGAGCACACTTTATCAGAAATAGACTGTTGCCCAGTGCCATGGTAGGGTCACATTGTGGAGGTGACTTGTTCAAGGTGCCTTGTTCGAAGGTACAAATCCGTATGGTAAGTGAGATGACTCACTGTGATCCCTTAGTATGATCTGTGAGTAGGACTGTGAGAGACCCAAACACTAATTGAGGGCCCATCAGGTTTTTCCATCACATAATATTCACTCAATATGGAAAGGTTCTTGGTCTATGCTGCTTATTGAAAAAAAATGGATTTTTAATTAAATTTTTAAACAAATATTAAATCTCTCTAGGGAAAAAAAAAAGTGAAAGCAGGAAACTAAAACTGAGCTGGTATCAACAGTATGAAGCTAAAGTGAAAGTTGAGGCAGTCCACTTACTGAGTGAATACTAACTGAAATATTTTGTTATATAAATAGATGTTTGTTAGCTATTGATATATCACATTGGAATTAAATCATCAGTTCCAAAGACACTGTAGACTCTAAATAATTCTTTATGAACTCCTTGATTATAAACCCTAAATAATTTCATCTGCTTAATCTGTAACTCAGAAGTGGTTAATATTTTATAAGGAAATGAAAAAAAAACCTTTAGCACCTGAACAAAACCTTCTGAGAAAGATATGAAGGTCTTCTTTCTGTTCCTCTATGGTGGTTAGTACCTTCCTTTTCTCAAAAGCTTATCAAGCTATTGTTTCAGACTACTTGAGACTATTACTAAGTTTTCTGGCTCTTTTCCCAGATAAACTCCAGTTGCTAATAATGAACAGACCTAACTGCATTTTCAAATCCTAAAATTAAATTAAAATATATTTTGGATATCTCTCACCAAGGAAAAGGATAAAAGTAGATAAAGGAAAAATAAATATTGAAAATCACCAAAAAAAACCCCAAAACCCAACTCTTCTCTTCTCTTTTCCTATAGTCTCTTGGAAGAAGAGGTGAAGTAATCCCAGAACCAAGGGGTGGTGCTGGTACTGTGCTTCACTACAGCCTTTCTGCACAATGCAGAAAAAGGGCCATCCACTAGGCTGCACAGGCTGCTCTGAAGCTCTGCAATTAGGTGTGCTGAGGTTTCTATTTTCTGGTGAATACCTGGTGCCACTTGGACTGTGAAGCATGCTCCAGGCTTTATGTCTTTGGCGGTCCTATATAACTTCATGGTTGAAAGCCAGTGATGTGTGTGAGATCAGAGTTTTCTGAGGATTAGGCATAGCTTAGCCATTTGTCCTGTAGGTACAAGTACCTGCTGGGAGGGTTGTTCCAGGGAGACAGCGATTCCATGGAAATAGTATTTTTTCCTATTAAAATGAGATTCCTGTTGAACTTAACACTGTGGCATTAATTGTGCAAGATGTGTATGTGCACGTTCTCTCTTTTACTCCCTCCATGCTGTAACTGATTCACAGACAAAGCTGTTCTACTGGTGGGATGAAAAAGCACAGTGAAAGTAAGGGCGTTGTATCCTTCACCTGGGTAACATCTCTCTGTTCCTTCTCTGCTTTGAATAGATTCTTTTAAGGCTTGGACAACTCTTGATAGTAGAGATCCCATTAGCTGGTGCCAGCTGATGTTGCTGATGGGATGAGGGCAAGGACTGCTGCTGCCTTCTCCATAGTAATATTAATGTATATAGTAATAGTAGTAGTGTTATTTTCTGCCTGCCATTTAATTTGTCAGCTGAATAGCAGCTGTATACTGCAAGAGACTAATCAGCAGGGTTCACCATTTTGTTTATTTCCCCTTCATTGCAATGACTTTGAATATTCCTTTAGAGGGAAGTTCCTGTGCCCGAGACTATAATACACTTACCTACTGCCTGACCTACTGTTTAGTTGTATGGAGAAAGGACTGAAGACATGTTCTAGAAAGAGTATCTTGAAGTGGAGTAATGCAGGAAGAGCAACGATACAAGAAGGCTATAGAATGTATGTTTTCTTTGCAGAGGAAAAAATGAATTAAGACACAAATATTTTCTGTGTGTGCATGAGTGCCTGGCTCACTGACACAATGCCACTTCATTGAAGTGGTCCTCTCAGCCTGGGAGGTACCATCATTAGCCAGAGAGACATAAATTACTCCTTGCTTTTTGAACTACTATAATGATCAAGCATGGAGGTGTCTTAATTTACTGAAATGAGGCAATGGCTGAAGATGCTGAAAAGCATTGGCTGAGACTGTCACAGAATCCTTGCAGCAGAACCTGGCTTCTCTGAAGTGTTCTCCACCACTTTTTAAATTATTTATTTTCTTATGCTTTGTAGATCATTCCTGTGATTTCTAACACACAGTCCCCCCATTCACAGTCTCACACTACAGGCTACATTGGGTAACCATAAATCCTAAAGAAAATGCTTCACCAGCACCTCGATCTGCCTCTGGTGGACATTCTCTAATGTTAGTGCCTTGCAGATATAATTAAGAGCAGGGAAATTCTCCAACTAATATTTGATTAAAAAAAGAGATCTTTGCTTACTAGCATGAGGTTATGTAGAAAGAAGGACTTTTGTGCAGGTAATCTAAACTGTTCCCTAGTATAGATGATTATGACATCATCTTTCATTAGAGGGCCATGAAATAAAAGTTACTCAAAATTATAAATCATTGAATCAGGAAGAGAATGTACCATTTGGGTGAAAGCACTGCACCTGAAAGAAATAATCTGTCATTATTGATCAGCATAAAGTTTCTGATAGAGCTGTTCTGCTCATTTGAAGTCTCCTTCACCTGCTTTTTGCCGTTGTGTAACAATGCAAAGCGGAGATGTGCAGCCATGGTAGCTGTGAGTTGGATCTCTGCTTCACAAAGCCCTCTAACCCATACCCCCTCCTTCCCCTCAGTCATACCCTGTCTGAGATGATCTTCGGTCCATGTTCTGCGGAACTTCACAGCTTGGGTTCAGCATTAATGAACATTATGGTTTCCACTTAGTGGGTTTTAAATGCTTTTTAAAAAATCTCCTCTCAGTGCACACAGGCAGCACTTGAGTCACCCCAAATCCCAGAAAATTCAGTAGATCTTACACTGATGTAAAGATAAAAATTCCATTGCTTATTTAATAACCAACTTTGAGCAGTGTGTTTTGAACTGAAGAGCTCAAACCTAGAAGAAAAAAATCTTATCGTTTCATACTGAAAGCAACTGTTATCTTTGAAGCAAGAACAAGCTGCGCCAATAACGTTCTCAGCTGAGTACGCAGATTCTTAGTTTGGTTTTGCTGATAACTAAAAATTATCAATTCAGCATAAGTCTTAATATAGATGTCTCTCTGTCTGGCAACTGCAAGACTTCCCTCCAGTACTTTCTCTCTCTTAATGCTGTAAACATCAGTATTAACAATGACTGATTCAGCAACATATACCTTGGGTTTTGGAATAGTGACTGGACACCTGAGCCCAACACAGCTTCAGAAGGCCTGCCCTCCCTTACGGCTAACCAAGGTAAATGTTACATGGCAAAATGTCACATGGCAAAATGTCACAAGACTATATGACCAGACTATTCAGAAAATGGAGAGTATCAGTCGAGAGTATTGGTATTTGTTTTATGATACTATTTCTATTCTGATAAGGAGATAGGTAGAGATTATTTTTTTTTCATAAACAAGTTAACCCTTTCTTTATATTCAGTCTTATCTATTGCCTTCTAACTGCATTCTTCTCTAGCTAATTTTTCCACACCCAACCAGGTGAAAGACTGAGGCAGCAATTGTTCCACTTTTTTGTCCTGTCAACAGAATTATTTACTAAGTTTCATGTAGTTATGTGTGTACAAATGTATTGAATGAAGCTGGATAGGTGATACAAGTTGAAATTTGAAAGGCAGAGGTCTTTACTGACTGGAAGTGAAAGCCTAAAATATATTGTATGCACAACATGGTGAAACACTGGAAACACAAGCTCTAGCTACAGTTTCAGCTCCAGGGATATGGTGTCAGGTCTTGGGTTGCAGGTTTTCCAAAACCAGTGGAACAAAAAAATATATCCTTTGCTTTAAATTGATTGAATTTTGTGCAGAATCATCATCAGGCAGTGATAATGCATCTGCTCTGCAGAGAAGAATAAGTAGAAATTCAAGTGTGATGTGTAATCTCATTATCAAAGAGAAGCCAAAGCTTTGATGTCAACAGGAGTCCTTCTGTGGACTTTGATATAAAATTAATTTCTGTAATCCTAATTATTTTTCCTCTTTCTTGATATTTTTTACTGCACCATGAAATACTGTTTTTCCTAAGAGAGAGAAAACAGTTTGAGGATTTTCATTTCTTTCTTGTTTTCAATTTTGTTTTGGTTTTAGTAGGAGTATTTGTTGTTAGTTGAGTTGCTGAGAAAAAAAGTGAAAGGACTCTGTCCAGAGGGACAGTAGAGGATGTATGTGTCTTGTAAGAGAAATGGAGGTGGCATATTGGCCTTATGATGGATGCATGGGAATGAAGAGTGATAATTCATTCAAAATCCCCAGTTGTAATATTTTGATGTATTATGACAATATAATCTTGTATGTTAATAACAGATTATAATATGTATATTTATAGGGCAGTATTTAGCCAGATGAGATTTGCTTATGTAAATTCTTCTACCTGTGTTTGAAACTGATAGTGGCTGTTACTTAATAGTGCTCAAAAAAGGCATGACACAGCTTCAGACTTATGTGGGATTGTGGGGAGGACTCTCTCCATGGTTATTTGTTTCCTCCTCACGCTTTATCGAAGACTCCTAGAAAAACATATTCCATCCAAGAACTCTAGTGTTCTTCTAATTTGGTGATATTAATTTCATTTTGTTGTGTGCCCTTTTCACAGACTCAATGCAATGTGCCATTTTTCTCTGCCACACAGAACAGTGATGAGTGAGAAAGAACCAAAACTTTTCTGAAAACATAAAGAAAGGCTCTGTTATATGAAGCTTAAACAGAAAAGCAAGAGTGACAGGATTTCCACACAACTGAAAGATTATCTTCTTTAAATGTGTAACTCATGTTTGCTCTTTATGGGTAGATTGTTAGACTGTATGTTCAGTTCTCTCAAGAAAAAGCATTTAGGACTTCAAATACAGCAATAAATTAATCTGCAAGATAGAGACAATAATGAAAGATCCGATTTCAAACCACTGACGTGAAACATCTGTGGAATTTTCAAACATTAAAAAGCATAAATGACATCCTTATTTACTTGCGTAAATGAACCCACCAATGAAGTAAAATACAAGACTGACAGCATTAGGAATCACAGAATCACAGAACAGCAGGGGTTGGAAGGGACGTCCAAAGATCATCTAGTCCAGCCCTCCTGCTAGAGCAGGATCCTAGAGTAGATCCCACAGGAACACATCCAGAGGGGTTTTAAATGTCTCCCGAGATGGCAACTCCACAACCTCTCTGGGCAGCCTGTTCCAGGGCTCTGTCACCCTCACAGTAAAGAAGTGTTTTCTTATGTTAAGATTGAACTTCCTGTGTTCCAGTTTGTGCCCATTGCCCCCTGTCCTGTCACTGGACACCACCAAGAAGAGTCTGGCTGCATCTTCCTGACACCCGCCCTTGAGATATTGATAAGCATTAATGAGATCCCCCCTCAGTCTCCTCTTCTCCAAGCTAAACAGACCCAGTTCCTTCAGCCTCTCCTCAGATGGGGGATGCTCCAATCCCTTCATCATCTCAGTGGCCCTGCACTGGACTCTTTACAGTAGCTCCATGCCCCTCTTGAACTGGTGAGCCCAGAACTGGACACAATATTCCAGATGAGGCTTCACCAGGGCAGCGTAGAGGGGGAGGAGAACCTCCCTTGACCTGCTGGCCATACTCCTCTTAATGCGCCCCAGGACACCATTGGCCTTCTTGGCCACGAGGGCACATTGCTGGCTCGTGGTCATCCTGCTGTCCACCAGGACCCCCAGGACCTTTTCCCCAGAGTTGCTCTCCAGCAGCTCAGCCCCCAGCCTGTACTGATATATGGGGTTGTTCTTCCCCAGATGCAGGACTCTACACTTGCTTTCGTTGAATTTCATTACGTTTCTCCCTGCCCAGCTCTCCAGCCTGTCCAGGTCACGCTGGATGGCAGCACAGCCCTCTGGCGCGTCAGCAACTCCTCCCAGCTTTATGTCATCAGCAAACTTGCTGAGGATACATTCTGTCCCTTCGTCCAGGTTATTAATGAATATATTGAATAGGACCGGACCCAGTGACCACCCCTGGGGGACACCACTAGTCACAGGCCTCCAACTAGGCTCTGCCCCACTGACCACTGGTCTCTGGGCTCTGTCCTTCAGCCAGTTCCCAATCCACCTCACTGCCCGGTCAGGAAGAGAAGCTACTTTTTTTATCTACAAAGAGACGTGACTTACAGCAGTGTTACTGCTAGCTTTCTTCCACATCACTTGGCCACCCCACTCCCCTAAGAGGCCAATCACAACAAAGTGAGGGCAGATTTGAGATCTGGTGTATGCAGTCCTTGCTTTTTCTTAGATAACTGAGGTTACTCTTGGCAACAAGGAGGTGGTGAGTTAACACCCATCATCTAAGAAAGGAAACCATTAGTTTACTCAGAGGCCAATAGAAAGCTACCAGATGGGAACAGTTTTCTGTCGCTGTCTATTAAGGCTAGAGCACAGCTACCCAGCCTTCTGTGACATCAATTTTATGCTGAGAGCACAGCAGTCTCAAAAAACACTGAAGAGCCATTTACTTGTAAAGTATAAGAAACATCTGTCAGGGGCTAAAAGTGTTAAAGAAATGCTTAACCGTACATTGAGTTGGCAGATTCTTAGGCTCAGGTTACAGGAAAAACATTAGCAGTGAAAGTCCACAAGACTTATCCTAATTTATCAGATTACTTCCTCAGAAACTCTCCTTTTGAACTGTTCTTCAACAGAAGAACAAATGTGTAGACTTCAATGCTTAATAAAGCTGAAAGCTTCTCCCTGGGGTAATTGAAATTTTTCTATCAAAGGGTAGATAGACCTGGTTGCAGCTGCAACAAAGAAGAAACATATAAAGCCAAGTGGAAAGCAGTTAGACAGCATTGGTGGTGTAGGACCATTGAACATGGTCTTGCTAATTGGAATCTATAGCACAGGACATTCAACTACATGCTGGGCAAATGACCCTGAAAGTTTCAAGTCTATCTGGTATAAAAAAAAAGTTCAGATGTAAAAATAATCATACGAATGATGGATTCTGTATCCTTGAATGGGCATAACCAACCAGAGATCTGGGTAACTGGCAAATTTCTTTTTTAAATAAGGCCCTTTGAGTCCCATATATGCATCTACTTTCACAAGCATTTCAAAACCTGTCTTCTAATAATTTCACACAGAGCTTTCAGAGAAGCAATGTTCAAAAGAATGAAAGTAATGAAACACAGCAAAGTTTTACATTTTTACTTCTGTACTTTGGGAAAATTCCTATTGAAGACAGAAGGCAGTTCAAATTGGAATTGCTTTACTGCCAACAAAAATGTGTGACTCTTGATCTAATGAAAAATTAGAGAGATTGAAAAGCAGAAGTAGACTTAGGAAGGATTTCAGTTACAGCAGGATGCAGCCCTTATTGCATTTGTAGTTCAAACTGTGATCTCTAAGGAGACCTAAATTGCTCCTGAGTGTGGAATTTAGGGTATTTGAGACTTTATTTTCTCAGAGGAACAAGTATGGGTAGCTAAGACATCAGGCTTTATTGTCATATAATTGGAAAACATATTTTATTTTAATTTAAAATAAAATGTCATTTAATGATGAAATTGTTCAATTCTTAAAACATTTGTCATGTGAATTAAAAGTTTTTCAAAAGGGTTCCATAAAGTGGAACCTGTGATTTTTTTCAGCGTTTCCAGTCCTGCAAACTGATTTGGATAAGCATACTTTTATACAGAAAAAGACATTGTATTTGTGATTGTAATCAGTACGCAAGGATTCCCTGGCTCAAAGTCTAAACTGTTGTTCTCACACACTCTGTAGTGTTTACACAAAACTGTACACTAAAGTATTTCTGGGAAGTGAAACAGCTTCAACAAAAAAAAGCTGGAATTACGTCTATACTTCACAATGTGCTAACACACAAGGATGTCAGGACAAGCTATGTTGGGCATTGGGAACACTTTGCCCATTGGCATTCCACAGAGGCCAAGTGCCCTACTAAAAGGCAGAGTATCTTACCTTGGGTGCAAAGCTATGTTATGTGGTTATGTTGCTTCACCTGCAAATACTACTTTGTTCACAGCTGAGTCCAGGACCTCAACTTGATGACACATTGACTGTGTGGTACGGACATGCTCACACAGATCTGACAGTAAAAGAACTGCAGTCATTAGATATGAATTAGTTTTGTGGGTTTACATTGTTGATGACTTCTACCATCTCTTGCCTTTCCTCATTTATCATCCATTTCATCTATCTTCCTCTCTTATCTCACCTTTTTCATTCATCAAACCCTTTTTTCTTTCTTCATCAAAGCCTAAATTTTGAACCTTTCTTTCTCTGTTGTTTGAACATTTCTTTCTTCTACTGTTCTTTTCTTGCGGTTCTTGACTTTTCTCTTTTTATCATTTGTCTCCTCTGTTGTTCCTATTTCTTTTCTTGCATATTTCATCTGTTCACATTAACCCTCCTCAGCCCCTCCTTTTGATAGGTCTTGAATGTATTTGGTTTCTAACAACTAGCCACTTCTCCCCCACTGTCTAAAGCAGTATTTTAAACGTTGAGCAGAGGAACTCCTTTCTGAAGTGTAACTCCACTGAGTCAGGCTGGAACAAGTGGGCATGTGCAGTCATGGAAAGAGCAGGTTAAAGCACCCTCAGTTTTTAAGGCTAAGATGATGAGTCATGTGGCAACAAATCACTGGGGAAATCGGGAACTGCAGTGTCTAATATGCCAGACAGCCTAGAGCATTTGGTATCGGGGTGAAAAAAAGGAAGTGGAAGTATGCCAAAGACATGACGTCCTGAGCAGTCATGCCATATTGTTATTGATTTGATCAAAAGGATGGTCCATTTTGTTGTATTTATCAGAACTGTCTACTTGATCACCTAAGTAGTTCCATGAGTACCCTTTTTCTTCTCAACAGATAGGCAGTCTGGGAAAATACTATGCTATTAATGGAATGGTATTTTTAGAAAGATGGAAAAAAGAAAAAGGCAAGAGTCCAGATTTTATCCCACCCTCTTTAATGGCATTTGTCATACAACTGGAACACACGTACCAGAGGAAGGTCACCTCAGTTAAGAGAGCAATCACAAAAGCCACAGAAAACATACTTTAACTTCTTGATAACTCATTTCACTGAAATACTGTCTGCACCATACTGCCTCATTGTATCTAACAGTAAAGCAGAGTTTCAGGTGATGTATATTTATATGCTATCAATTACTAGCTATGTCTTGCAAACATCAAAGTGTGCATACTTAATCCCTTATTCTGAGCATTAGTATTTAATTTCTTAAATTCAGTAATAGAAAAGGTTCCCCTGATTTTTTGAGGGAGTTGAATACAAGACATTTTGGGAGAACAATTGATGTTGAGATCCTGACATTGACGTATCAACATTTTTAGTACTTCACCTGTGCAATGCTTATTTTTGCTCCTAGGGCATCGAAACTCAGTATTTATCTGCCATTTCTATAGAGATATATATAAACACATATATAAAAAATAACAATACATACAACAATTATATATATATGTTTATATATATATATCTCTGTTGTTCTGCAGGTGCAACTTTTCAGAGGAATCTGAAAATATCTATATTCAGAATGTTTTACATTATTGTTCTGCCAACAAATTAACACAAAACTTTCTTCTCGTCCCTTTTTCTTTTCTGGAAAAGCACAGTTTAAGCCAACTATTTAAAGTCATTTTTATATCCCTTCAGTTCAGATACTATATGAAGTACTATGTGAAGTACTATATGAAGTACCTACCTAAGTACTTTGCTGTATTGGGGCCTTCAAAAAGTAAAGCACGGCAAGACAGAAACCTTCTTTTGGAACTCTCAAGAGCAGAGAACCTTGAGCTGACAACCGATCTCCTCTTGAAATGGGACTACTTTGTGCTCTAGATTATATCAGGTAATCCTATAGGAACAGAAATAAGATTTTTAGTTTGCTTACATTTTCACACATACACATTGGTAACTTCTTCCATCTTTGAGTTCCCTCCTTGTTTTTCCATAGTGCATTTTTTCATGTGGATCGATGTGCATCCCTCTGATACTCCATATACACCTTTGTTTAAGTGCTACTGTTTTCATCCAGTGGCAATAAGTTCCTATACCTCAGATGATGCATTTATGATAGCAACATTCCCACTCTCCACTGTCTCTTGCAAATCTTACTCAGGACTTCATTGCCTTTTCTTTTTAGAGTAGGCCCTGACTTGAAGAAATTAAATACTAATACTCAGAACCAGAGATTAAATATGCACATTTTGATGTTTGCAATAAGTAGCTAGTAATTCATATATCATAAATCTACATTACCGGAAACCCTGCTCTGGTCCAGTCCAACACTAGAAATGCAGGTATCTCTTTACACAACACTGACACTAAAAGTTGGCCCAGGTGTCAAGTCAAAACAGAGGTGGTCTAGACTTGTCTGAAGATCAAACAAGGACCAAAACTGAATCGGCAATAGAGAAAAACTAATATTTTTCCTGGTTTCCATTGAAAGCGTTCAGAAGACAGAAATTCTTCATTTGGGTTTGTGTGGGTAACAACAGTGATAGGAAGGCTGTAACTCTTAACACTTGGAGATTAGAACTTCTAGGCTTGGATGGTTAAAGGTAATACTGTTACAGGCCTTTCCACACCATTATTTCACTGTGACTTCACACTACCACATAGGTCCCTCTCTGGTGCTCAGTGCATTTCACTTCCTGGCTTGGAACAAAGACAAGCAGAAGCCAGGTTATTTTTGATCAGCTGCATCCACACTAGCATTCAAAACAGGCAGATGTAAAGTGATAATGAAAACTACCAAACCAAGGCAACCCCATGAAAAGTTGTGTTGTGAATGGACAAGCTTCAGATCATTGCATAAAGCCCATTAAACAGCAGTGTTCTCATTTAAGTTCATTAAAATTCAGTGAAATGATTTTGCAGTTTCTTTGCATTGTGCCAGAATTAACATTGCACTTAGAGCAGGCATTGTCTAGTGCTTCTCTTTGCTTTTAGAATGACATCAAACTTTTAGTTTTATTCTGCTTACTTTCCTGTGCTGCTACTGACAAAAACAGGAAGACCAGCCAAGCAATGGTAAGGCAGAAGTTCATCCAGTGTGAAAAAAACAAACTTCATATGTTGTCATTCAGTGTGAAATTATTTTCACATAGTAGTCTGTTGCCTGGATGTGTATTTTTCTTTTGCTGAGCATGCATGTTATCTTGTGGACTTTGAACAAATGAAACCTGAATCATGTTACTCATCATTACTTCAGCATAAATACAGACTGCAGTCAAAACCAATTTTCTTTTAATATTGTTTCTTGACATCTTCCTTATATAATTTAATTAGCTCAGTGACTTTTTCTTTTTTAGACTGCAGTAACAGGAGGGAGAATACAATAGTAAACACCAACTGCATTCTGTGGATTATTAACACTTTTTATCCTACTAACACAGGGGCATTTAACCCTATTAACTGCGAAACATTTGAAGTTCATTGTGTCTAGACAAAAACAGATAAACGTGAGTGCTACCAGCTGTGATACACACAAAATAAACTAGCTCTAAATATTTTTCCTTTTCAAGACTTGTAAGTACAAATACTCATTTGCAATTATAGGAACGCTTATGATTTCTTCTTTCTCCGATTTCCATACCAGACAGAGGTTTTTAAACTGCACTGCACAAAAATGTTTTTACATACGCTCACTTAGCAACACCTTTTGTGGATCCTATTTTCAGAAGCGGTGTCTGCTTACAGTACTTGCAGATGTGTCTGGGTATGGCACACTCGGTTCAGCTAACCTCCAGACAAATATTCATTCATTTGTAAAGGTCAGGAATTCATTTATAAAAGGCTGCTGAAAATTAGTAGGGATTCTTCTTTGGCTCAGTATTCAAATAGTGCAAAAATCACAGTGAAGGACAAAATAAAACAAAACACAAGCTTTTCTTTAGGAGTTTTCTTTCCATTTTTACAACAATTGACTGTCCCTTTATACAGTGGCAGCCCAACAGGATGATCTGTATCAAGATCATATGCCTTGATACCAGGTTTGTGCCACAAAATATTCGATTCCCCGCTTTACTTGCACAAGTCTATTGGAGCTGGTTTTACGTGTCTCACAAACTTCCTTCTGCTACCCACGTAAAACATGTGGAACAAAGAAAACATACACATAAATGAGTAAACTCCCCTCCACACACACTGGGAAGCATGTAAGTTTTCAAAAGAACTTCTCCAAGACTTTTTCCGAGTTGTGATGTAGTTTTGTCATTTGGCAAGACACGAGGCCAATATGATCTTACCTTGTAATATCCTTCAAATACTCATCTGTGTTGCCAGTTTCCACTGAGGACTGGGGATGCGCAGTGATTTACAGAGGGGCTGAGTGTTGCCAGTTGCCTACACTTCTGCTAAGGCTGGAAGTCTCTGGATGGATGTCTCTCATTGGTATCAGCCTTCTGCCAAAATTTCAGAATGAGCAAGTGAAGTGGAGAGGTTTTTACCCACTTACAGGCAAAGAGATATTAATTTTTTATCATGATTTTATTTTTTTATGGTACAAGTTCCTAAGTGTCAGCATTTCCCTTCACTGAATGGAATGTAAGACCCAGGTTATTACACTGCATTTGTAAGTAAAGGCACAAGTCTGAATTTAGTTGACCTTGATTTCTGCCTAATTAGTTTTTACAAAATATGCTAAGAATGTATGCTTCTGGGTTTTTATTTTACTGAAGGGTAGGGAATATGTTCAGTAAAACACAGCAATACCCCTTATTTTAGTATCAGCAAGGACACTAAAGTTAATTGGCAGAGAAGTAACTGATTAGTTTAAAACTACAAAAATTTTTCAAAAATAAACTCTCAGCCTACTAATAGTGTAAGAGGACCATCAAATTGTGCATCACTAAATATAAACAACACTAAATATAATCTTAGTTAAAAGATCACAATTCTGAGAAGCTATGCTGTTGATTTCATAGTTGTCTCGCTCTTGCCCAAGTCTCTGAACATGACTAAAATTTGTCTGCTTCTGGGTAAGATGAACATTTAACAGAGTCTGATGTCAGAAGGTCCCAGAATGACAACTTCATTCTGACCTTCGGTAACACATTATAAGATTTCCACGAACTCATTTTTGTATGAACCAGAGCACATCCAATCTTCATTTTAAAATCACTACTGATAGGAATCTGGAGGCATTTATAATTTTTTCTCCTACCTGGGTACTTGCAGACTGTGGCCAAAACCCATTACTTCAAAATGTTAAAACTTTGCTATGATACTGTTTCACTGAGTTACGTTTTCAATCCTTGGTTTTGTGGCTTCTTACTGAACCCTCTCCAGTTTGTCCACATAATTCCTGAATTTTAGACAACAGCATTTGGAAGGATGGGGGTGGAGGTTGGTTGGTTATTTGTTGGAATCAGTAGTTTCCAAGTCTTGTCTCTTGAAAATATATTTATATTGCTCATGATGTATCACCATGATAAATGCTTTTCCCATCCTAAAAGCAAGGAGGCTTTATTAACTTTTGTTTCATTTTGAAAGGCTGTTCCAGAAACTTCCTCAGTCTCCCATTTTAAATTCTAATTCCCAGACTAAATTTATTAATGGTCAGCCTATATCTATTTGGGAGTCTTTTTCCTAGTCTCGTTTTCTGTCTTGTATCTCTCCGTGTGCCTTGATATATTTGAAGACAACAATCCTAATCCTTCAGTGTTTAATCCTTCAACCTTTGTTTTGCTCACTTAAATAAGCAAACCCTTTTTCTGCTCTTTCCCACCAAGGGTCCCAAGGATGCAGATTCCTGCTATTTCTTGCTTACTGTCCTTTTGGCATCATGAAGCTTACTCTCCCTCCTGCACTGCCAAACGGTTTCAACAGAGGACAGAGTGGTTCAATTAGGCTTACTCATAGCACCTCTCTGACCAGAACTGCTCTATGAAATGTAAGTGGAAATCTGTGGGTGTTGCAAAATGAAAACAAAACATAATCACCTTGCGTAGTCTTGTGGAAAAACCTGAAGTAGCTACTATCAGAGGAAGACTCTTGAGTTCCCAAAGCTGAGTAAAGATCCTCCCTTTTCTTATTTCATTAAATACTTAATTTAATTTTGTAGTTACTTCTATTTAACATTAAGTGAAAACTAAACTTAGAATAGATTCATCCTCACCATTCTGGCTGATGTGATGCAAACTATGATGGCCTAAACCCCTCTTCTACCTGTTTTCACCTAGGTATGGCAATCCGCCTCACTGTTAATCCATAAACAGCCCTGTCACTTTAACTAGTATCATGTGCACACTTCCAGAAAAACAAATTTTATCACGCAAATTCAGACGCAGATTGCGTTGGCCCAGGCCAGTTCTCGTTATCATTACTGACCAGAACTCTTCCCGGTTTTGCAAATACGGACACGCAGGCACCTCACGTAGTTCTGAAGTAATTCTATTTTTTTTTTATCTGTGTCCTGTTTTTACTCCTGGGGACAGCAGCTCACACATAGCTTGATTTTGCTTTTTTTTTAAGGTCCAAACACCTTTTTTTTAGCAGTTGACAATGAGAGTCTGTGTCTTGGAAGCTGAATAGATGAACATCAGGCTATTTGATCCTGGGACAATGAAAACTTTCGTGTATAATTTTTGTAGCACAACTGTTTGCTTCGTATTATCAGGTTTCATACTGTATCCTGGAAAGTCCCGAGTGCCCTCTGCCAACAGGAAAGGGGGCACCTGCCATGAAGGGCTCTCTTACCTATGCATGGCCTAGGCACCATCAACAGAATAAATTCTGGGTAATTTCTGATGATTAGAACAATGTTTATAATAAAAGGCACTCTCCAGCATTCCTGTGGAATAAATATTATGCAAGAATGAGAATATTCATGCATACAGCATGGGAAAGGAATAGATCATATAATTGCTTTTTCTCTGAATGCTACCTCATAGCCAAAGATACGAGTTACTGAGTGGAAAAAACATGGTGTTCTCTGGAACAAGCAGAGCCTATTAGGCTTTTTTCCCCAATTAATTTGTGTCTCATTTCCCTTCATGCTTCACCACAATGACTCAAGGCTTTACTGTCCACAGAGCCTATAACTTTGGCTCCACTTACGATCTTCATCTCTTTCCCAACAGAACCCTCCCAGCTTACCCCCATACCCTCGAATTACTCACTGGACAACACAAGCATAGAATATAAATGGTCAAAGAGTTGCATGCTAACCACCTGGCACATGCCAGGGTTCGCCAGCAGCACACAGGATAAGCCGACGACGTTGAACCCCTATCTCTCCTTCATCTGTGGCACATCTGAGTCTTCTTACCCAGCAGCCACCTTCCTCAAAGCTTTTGGGCCTGTATTATCTGAAACCCTCACCTCTCTGATAAACATGGTTAAAATAGGCAGAAAAAGGTTAAGAGATTAACAACATAATGAAAACATTTGATGGGTAAAATACCATCATGTACCCCCGTTCATTCAGGGCTGACATCTAAGAGGAACAATCAGCAGAAAGGACATTTGAAAGTACTGTTATCGATATTTAAAGCTATTGCAAAAAAAAAATGTATGTTTGGCACAGACACAGGCCTTTGATCGAGCTGTGCATGACTAAGCTGATGCGAGCACTGAGCTCATAGCAGAATTCAGCTCCGATTGCGTTGTAAGGGTCATCGAACAGCACAGTCATTTTATGTTTATTTTTCCTCTGCAGCAGTACACGGAGGAAGAATCACAGAATCATGGAATTTTCAGAGTCGGAAGGGCCCTCCAGAGATCATCTAGTCCAACTCCCCTGCTTAAAAGCAGGATCCCCTAGAGCACATCACTCAGGACTGCATCCAGGAGAGTCTTGAAAATCTCCAGAGAAGGAGACTCCACACCTCTCTGGGCAGCCTGTGCCAGTGCTCTGTCACCCTCACTGGGAAGAAGTTCTTCCTCACATTTATGTGGAACCTCCTGTGTTCCAGCTTGTGTCTGTTATCCCTAGTCCTGTCACCGGGAACCACTGAAAAGAGTCTGGCTCCATCCTCCCTCATCCCACCCTTTAGGTATTTGTAAACACGAATTAAATCACCCCTCAGCCTTCCCTTCTCCAGGCTAAAGAGTCCCAGCTCTCTCAGCCTTTCCTCATAGGGGAGATGCTCCAGTCCCCCACTCATCCTCGTTGCCCTCCGCTGGACTCTCTCCAGTAGGTCCCTGTCTCTCTTCAACTGGGGAGCCCAGAACTGGACGCAGGATTCCAGTTGCGGCCTCACCAGGGCAGAGTGGAGGGGCAGAATGACCTCCCTCGCCCTACTGGCCACACACTGCCCTGTGCAGCCCAGGGTGGCATTGGCCTCCTTGGTGGCAAGGGCACATTGCCAGCTCATGGATAATTTACTGTCTGCCAGGACTCCCAGATCCTTCTCCTCAGAACTGCTTTCCAGGAGGTTCCCCCTAACCTATCCTGGTGCCTGGCATTCTTTTTCCCCAGCACCCTACACTTGCCCTTATTGAACCTCATGAGGTTCTTCTCTGCCCAGCTCCAGCCTGTCCAGGTCCTGCTGGATGGCAGCACAGCCCTCTGGTGTGTCACCACCCCTCCCAGCTTGGGGTCATCAGTGAACTGGCTGAGGATACACTCTGTAGGGCAAGAAGGACCCAGGGAACTACAGGCCGGTTAGTGTCACCTCCATCCCTGGGACAGCGATGGAGTGACTCGTTCTGGAGGTCATCTCCAAACATGTTGTAGAACAGAAAGTTATTGGGAGTGGTCAACATGGATTTACCAAGGGTAAATCATGCCTGACCAGCCTGCCAGCCTGTGCTGTTGGCTGGACGAGGCACACTCTGCATGTGGCGATTCCCTGCTCTGTGTCAGTGCCGGGGGCGGCCTCCCCAGGGGCTGCTCGGGGCGGGCTGTGCAGACGGTGGGGGTGCCCCCCCGCCCAAGCCAGGCAGAGAAGCTGGGGCTGTGACGACACAAAGACAACAATGCGAACATGAGAGCAGGCTGCACGGGTGGCCGTTGGGCACCATCTTGACTGCAGCGGGCGGCGAGCCAGGCCGCCTGAGGCGGCTCGGGAGGAGAAGGTATCCCCTAAGGCCCGGCCTTTTGAATCGGTATTCATTTTTTTTAAAAAAACAAACAACAAAACAAAACCACCGCATTTTCCCTGCAGCGCTGACTGCGGCCTGCAGCGCCAGCGCCGCCGCTTCCGCCATTACCACACCGCGGCCCCTCCCGCGGGGCCAGGGCGAGGCTGCCGCACCAGCGCCTCGGGGCGGCACGGACCCCCCTCCGCCCCCGCGCCGCCCGGCACCCGGCCGCTCCCATCCCGCGGGCCGCGGCGGGGGGGACGAGCGGCGCAGCTGCTCTCCCCGCAGGGAACGCCCGGCCGGCCGGCTGTGAGCCCCCCCGCCCCCGGGGTGGGCAGCCCCGCCGCGCCGCGGGGGGAGGAGGGGCGGGGCGGTGTCGGAGCGGCTCCCACCCCGCGGGGGGCGGGCGGAGGGGGAGGGGGAGCCCGGCAGCGCTCCCCCCCATGGTGACAGTTTCTAGAAGCACGTCCCGGCGTCCTTTGCGCTCTCAACATGGAGGAGCTGACGGTGGAAGTGCGCGGCTCTAACGGGGCCTTCTACAAGGTACCGGCGCGGGGAGGGTGTGGCGGCGGGGGCAAGGCGGGGGGCGGCCGCCCGGCGGTTTCCGCGGCCGGCCGGAGGCGGGTGGCCGGGGGCGGCCGCGGGGGGAGTCGCTGCGCCGGGCCGCGGAGGAGGGGAAGGTGAGGGGGGAAGGGCGTTGGGGGAAGGTGTCTGGGTGTGGTGGGGGCTGTGGCGGGAGAGGGGGTGTCGGGGGCTGGCGTGAGGGGCGGCGGGCACCGGGGTGGTGGTGAGGAGGCGGGCTGCCGGGGGCGGCTCTCGGGGAGGGTGGTGTGGCGGGAGGGCCGGGGCGGCTGATACACGGCACGGGGGTTTGCTCGGGCTTCATCTTGGAAATGGTGGGTGGGCGTGGGAGGGAGGGGGTGTTTTCGGCAGGAGTAGGGGCTCTGGGTGGGATGGGGTAAACCGAGCCAAAAATATTAATTTTAAAATATTTAAAATAATTCTTTGAAGATTTCGAGTTTATTTATGTCATCAGCAAGCTTTCCTTTGCCATCACCCTCCCTGGAATGTCAGGATGTTACAGGACCAATGCAGAATTCTCTCAGCTGCCGCCCGTCACTCATTCCCCCCTAAGCCTGGCTTCAGATGTTTTAAGAATCCCAGCTCTTTTTATGGCCAGAGCTTCTGCCTGCCTTTCCAGGAGGGCTGATTCCAGCCCGTATTGTGAGCATACAGAGGAGATATGTTCTGCGAGTGTTTAATCCTGGGACTCTCTTTAGCTGTGTACCTAACACATACACACTGTGGTACTGCACATGCAATATTACACTGCAGGGGTGTGGGGGTGTCCTCTTTTTTTTCTTCTGAGTTTACTGTGTGCAGCTGTGGATTTGGCTTGGAAGTCACATGGTAACTGTACAGTATGTAAAGGCCAGCTGACTTCAGGAGTTAGTTTTTCAACTGTCTATTAAAAAAGACAAATATAGGGGATAGATACTCTTATGAGGAAAGAATGCAATGGGGTAAGCTATATCCCCTTGCTAGGTAAGCCTCTTGAATTTTTACCAAAATTGGTAGATAATAAATTTAGTAAATTGGATACAGTTTTAGTTGGACTGGAAATGCCACACAGAAACTCACATCAGAATTGTTTGTGTTTAGAACAGGATACTCCTGAATAGAGTTGATTTTTTTTTTTTTTTTTTTTCTTTTCCCCTGCCCGTTAGGAAGCCTAGAATTTGGAGACACTCTTCTTACCTTTCCATTTTCTATCTTGTGATCTTGGACAACCATGGATTAGTTGTTTCTTCTGCTTAAGAGGAATGTGAGACTAATGGGAGTATTAGGAGGTGTACTGAATTCTTGGACTGAAGGGATCTATGTGTGCAGAATTTACTACAATAAGCCTGATTTAAAATCTGCAATGATGACGTCTTCTCCTAAGTCAGTGAGAATTGTCAGGCTTGGATTAGCACCATCATGTGTTTTAGCCCTGTGAAACAGTGGCTAACAAAAGCAGAAGTTTTACTTAAAAATGGCATTAATGCCTTTCAGATCAATGAAATGAGGATTAAGTCCAGTCATGGCGTCTTCATGGTACGTGAAGTCAGGTTAGAGTGAGTCAACCCATAGCAACCAAATGGCCAACTCGGAATAATCCACTGCTAATGTGGAGGGGGAAAAAAGGCCACAGAACCCCTCAAAAAACCAAAACTGAATAAACGAAACTGAAACACAATTTCAGAAGATTATTCTTATGAGCTAAATGCAGTGAAATGTCTGTGACTGACTCCATTTTGTGAGTCTTACTGTTGAGGTGGGCAGAGGTTATGCATGTGTTTCGGAGCTAAGCAACACTACTACTAACTATCTGTTTAAAGCAAAGGGGAAAGGAGTGTTAGTCTCATTTAGAAAGTATCCTATTTTGGACACTGATAGCATTGATAATAGCATTTGTAAGATAATGAGAGTAGGCCCATCTTGTCTAAGCCTCATGTCATGGTAGAGGTGGTGGCAAAAATTTTCAAAAGAGAACTGCAGAATTTGTAAGACGGGATGAAACGTGAGGTTTGCCCTCAGAAAAGTCTGAATTGAGATTCATTAGCACAGCATACCTCCCAGTAAATGAGATGAGAAGGATCCTGCTATGCCAACAGAGAAAAAACCCGAAATAATTATGTAAACAATTACATGACAGAATTTTTTTAGTGAGTTATTAATATGATCTGCAACTTAGCTGCAGTAGGACAAATGTAGTGATTAAATCTGTTGGAGCATTATAGAAGGGTTTTCAGTAGTTATTAAAGATACCACCACAGTAAATGATAGTCTTTATAGTTTCTTTTGTACCTCTAATAACAGTTCTTCATTTTAGTAAAATTCAATTTTAATAGGGAATTTTTCATACATATATTTGTATGTATACACTATGGTTGCTATAAATTAGTTAAGAAAATTGTTCTTGATTAAAATAAATGAAAAGTCAGAATGTTTTTCATGACAATTCAATGGACAGTAACTGTGGTTATAGTAAACACCCAAAGATAACTTTTTTTTTATGCTCTGCCCTGTACAGAAATATTATGATCTAAATTTAACCTTTTATTTATAAATCTCCCAACTAGTTTACGCTTTTTTTTTGCTTTTGCTTTAAATGAATAGTATAATTTGGAGAACAGGACACCATTTATTTTATGTTTTATCCCAGGTTCTCAACCAGTATACAGCAGAGCCAATGTTTAGCTGCTCCCTGCAGCTCAGAAGCCTTTGCATATATCATAATACTGAACAGCCATTGTCTTTAGAGAACAGATGGCACTGATGGGGCTCAAAGTGGTCATGGTCTTCTGAAAGAAAGATGAGATTTGTGTTGTGGAACAGGGAGGACAATGGACAGGGTTGATGAACCCTACTAGTTAAGGGTTTGCATATATTAGAGGTGTGGTGAGGACTTCCTGAGAGCAAATCACTTGATGCTTTATAGGGGAGTGCTAGATTGCAGCTTAGTTTTTATCTTTGGGACATTAGAGTAGACTTTTTTTTATGTGACATGGCCAAAAAATAACTAGATTTCTTTGGGGTCTAGGTGAGTTAGGGGGGTTGAAAGTTAAATACTCCCAGCCTGGTCTTGGCCTGACTGCAGTGTTTTCAGGATGATGATTTTCTGTATCACAGAATCACAGAATGTTAGGGATTGGAAGGGACTTCAAAAGATCATCTAGTCCAATCCCCCGCCAGAGCAGGAACACCTAGCTCGGGTATCATTAAGGTCATTAAATAATCCACAGGATCACAGATGGTTGAGGCTGGCAGAGACTGTGGGAGGACATCTAGTCCACACCCCTGCTCCAGCAAGGCCACCTAGAGCCTGTTGTCCCAGGACCATGTCCAGATGGTGCTTGAGTATGTCTGAGGATGGAGATTCCACAGCCTCCCTGGGCAACCTGTGCTCATGCACTGTTACCCTCACAATAAGAAAGTGTTTCCTGGTGTTCATACAGAACCTGCTGTGTTTTCAGTTCGTGCCCATTGCCTTTGGTCCTGCCAGCTGTGAAGGATGCCTGTGCAGCTCTTGGCATGAACAAGACAGAAGCTCCTGTTTTATCCAGTGTCTCCCTCAGCCTATGTATGCTCACTTGTATACAAACCAGAGCCCTGGTTCTGCACGTGATTCATTAGTTCGGATGTCAGCTTACATGAAATAGGTTGGGCCTTACAATAAAAGGAGACCAAGGTACATGAATTGAACACTAGATAACTTCCTCTACCTGCATCCTTCAGTGGCATCTGAATAACTCGGAAAGATCCATTGTGTTCTTCATTGTAGGAGGGACTTGTGCTGAAAAACTGCCTGGTGTGGTGCATGCCCAGAGCAGTAGCTGTTTAGGTTATACAAGGGCATGAAATAGATGACAGTGTGAATTAGAATGAAACTCAGCCTTTAATTTACAGGTTCTAAAGTGTTTCCTTCTTGGTCTGTTCCTCTTTCAAGAGGTGCAGTTGTTCTGGTAACAAGACTAACCTTAGTGCTGGTAGCAGGAGCTGGCATAGGCCTCAAGGTAGAGACTAGCCCAAATACTATTAAGGGGAAAAAAGATGAGAGAAGTGCATAGCATATCTCCACATGCGTGGTGTTAAAGCATGGTGAGCAATTCTGTATGAAAAAAAGTTTATGCATCGATGAAAAAATATAATGGCTTTTTAATTTTTCTTCCTGTTTTTAATTAGTGGCTTTGAAAACAATTCTGTGAGTTCTTCAGAATGGTGTTTAGCTTGACAGTTATTAAAATGGGAAACTGTCATGAAGAGTATAGGTTACACAGCTGTCTGTACCCAGTTACTGCACCAGGAAACATGGGGACTGGAGTGACTTTTCTTCCTTTAAAGATCTCCTCTGGCTTAAAATGCTCAGCATTCATTTCTCCTATCTAGCCCTAACGGGTGTGGAATTTCAGACATTTTGAAGTTGTTACTGATCTTTTGAAAGTGGTTGTAGACTGGTGAAAGGAGGGTCTATACTCATTATTGCTGCTGATGAGGCATTTGCTTGACCCTGGGCAGTGATTATTGATTGCTGGTGTACAGAACTGGTGGAGGGTGTCTTAACAGAAGCTTTGCCCTTTGGGAATACATGTATGAAGGAAGCAGTATAAGTTATGTGAGTCATTTAGACTTTCATGAATAACCCTAAACCATGGGATTTAGTGCTGAAGTTTTTGCATAGCTGTAAAGACCCTTGAATTTACATACGATAATTATGATTGTGAATGGAAATAAGCAGTAATGTCATAGGTTAAACTGTGATTGCTTAAATTGATACAATAGTTCAGGATCTCTTTCTTACTTGATGCCTACTTGTAATGTTTGTATTTTATGGCAAGCTCAGTCTGCTTTCTCTTATCAATTCCTTGGGTAAGCAGATGTGGCTGATCGCTTCCAACTAATATAATACTTTATGAAGTGATTTGACTGTTTACTGCTTTGATTTTTTTATTATTTTTTTTTTCCTGGGGGTCAGCATGGGATTCATGCCTTAGTAATAATGAAGTATTTCATGTATTCATTACGTAAAACAGCGTATGAATTTTACTTCAAAATACTAATGGTTCTTGCTTCTGAAGGGAGTGAAAGGACTGGTAATTGGATCTAGGCTTCTTGACCTTTACGTCACTGATTCAGAAACAGTCCGTGGTACCAGATGCCAAAGCATTTACTGTTTGAAAACTGCTCAGCAGTGGGTAAGGTGCTCTTAGTATAGTTTTGAATGTGCAGGTATGTGTAACTATATGTGTACAGTGGCTATGTCTGTAAAGAATGTTTGTAGCTAAACTAACAGCACCTCACTTTTCGTTTGGACTGCCCTACTTGGGGGCCAGATAAACCTGAGAAAGCAGGATGAGGAGGGAACTTGGACTGCATCTGCCTGTTACACAGATTTTGTGACTTTGCCTGGAACTGGATTTTAAAAAAAAAAAAAAGTGTGTGTGTATTTAGAGAGACACACAGTTCACTGTCAGGGTGCTTCAGTAAGTCTTGATCCGTTTATGTCATCAGCAGATCCTAATCCTAAATCCATGAGCAAAACCCAGGTAAAAGGGAAAGAGAGTGTGTGTATGTCAGGAAGAAGTCTCAACTGTAGTGATTTGGGTGGCAAATGATCCATTTATCATAATTTCCTGTCCTGTTCATACTTCACACAGTATGGCCCTGTGTTAGATGTGCTGGATCTCTGATCCCAGACCTCCTCAAGAGTCTTTGCGCGCTTACCCTTGTCTTTCAGGTGCTAGTGTTGGGAGCCTGGCCTTTGCCAAGTGAGTGGCAGAGACAGGTCTGTACCAAAGCGCCTGGGGAGCCAGTGTGACATTAATAGCCTGTAGTACAGTGTGGTCTCCTCTCTGCCCCCTGAGCTGGGCTGCAGCAAGCAGGGCATACATGGACTTCCAGAGATCCAGCTCACAGCTGAATGACTGACACTAATATCTGCGCAGTCCAAATTGGAGGTCTGGCAAGATGCAGTCACATCATTTTTTTTCCCCTTCCTGCCCTCCACAGTTCTGTATGTAGTGTAAAATGCATACAAATGTTGTGCATAAGCTTACTTGCTGATAGTACAATTCACTGCTATGTGGTTTTGATGCCAGTATGTTTATTGATGATGTGTTTGGTGGTCTCTTGTTAGCTCTGGCTGATTGCCTCTGTTTGGAATGAGGATACATGGAATGATGTGTAAGGAACACAGAACATTTCAAAGTTAGATGTTGGCATTATCTAAGTTAGGTAACACTACTAAATTAAATTTTGGTAACGGAGTACCTTGTTCATTTGAGCAGAAGTTAAGATGATGCATCATTACTTAATTTAGTAGAAAATGTTTCTGATACTGTATCAGGCATGACAAGTGCAAGCTTAGAGTATAAATTTATTTATATAGGCTACCTCACTGATAAAGTCCTTCAGAATTCGTAGTTGAAAACCAGGATATTTACTTTCTGGTTTATGTTCATCATGCCCTTTCTGAAGAAATCCTTGGGAATTTACAGGGTTTAATATAAATTTTAATGTCAAAAAAAAAAAAAAATCTGCTTTGTATTGCAAAATGTCTTAATGTCATGATTTTTTTAAAACCTTTTTTTTAAACAGAAAACCTCTAGGCTCTTGGAATACTTACATAAAAATTAAACTAACTCTCATCCTGACATGCATGAAATCTGTTTGGTCTTATCTTGGAGTTGTGACAGCTGATAATACAGTAAAGGTCAGGGTTGTAGGTAGGAAAGTAGTATGTAGGAATTTTTACTTTTGACAGATATGTTGATGGTACTTACGGCATGTTTCTTGGCAATAGTGGAATAATTTCTTACAGGTAGTATTTAAAACCTATATTGAATTCTGGTTATTTCTAGTTATATTACAAATGAATCATACAATCTGTAATACCTCCTGGACTGCTGTGTTTCAGTTACTGGAAATGTGATTTCTTCCCCACAGCTGTAGAGACACTGATAATAGTAGGAAGAATTGTACTTGAGATTTTTGACTTTTATGTTACTCCTTCACTATCAGTCTTGTCTTTGTGCAATTAGACTCTGATCAGATTTTTTTCAGGCCTCAAAGCAATATAATTATTTAAATAATTATGTAATTTTTATTTAATGCTTTACATGTGTCCATCTGTGAGCTGAAGCGCGTGCCCAATAAATGTTATATTTGATTTTGAGTCTTTTCCATACGTAAATGCTGTGGAGTGAAAGAGTTTGAGAACGCCAACTGAAAATGCTATTCAGATAGTTTCAAGCAAGTTACTGCATACACATCTCCTAGCCATGAGTCTGCATGATATTCTTGAATGGGAAGAGCTGTGTGCACACTTTGAACTGAAAGACTTCCTTGTGTGAAGGAGTTCCTGAAACCCACGTGGTGCTGTAAAGTGTACAGATTCTGTGTCAGAGTTTGTACTTTCGATTTTTATTAAAGATCTTTCAGTGTTTCTGTTCATGTAGCTGACGTTTGTGCAGTGTCAGCTCTTAGTCTGCTCCCAGTCATATCTCTGCATTTTTGTTCCACCTCAGCTTTCCTGTTCTTCAGCAGGACGTTAGCTTGAAAATCAGTTGTGAAGATTAAACCTGTTTGTACTGTTACACAGAAAGTCAGACTTCCCCTGGTAGTGGACTAATTTTCTGAAATCCTAGGAGGTCAGTGCAGTTGGGATTCCTTTTTTCCATTTCTTTTGTCTTACTAATGAAGCCTGCAGCTAGTCAGTGGATTCAGGATATTTTAAACTCTGCAGAGCATTATGTTCTGAATGTTTTCCAGGTGTTTATGATACCTGATTTTGAATCTCTCTTGATTCTGAACTTCTGTTTTTTTAACAAAGGAAAGATAACTGAATTCAGAGCTGCAGAATAAATTTTTAGCTACTATAGGCTGACCTTAGGAATGAAATGCATATTTTCCCCCCCTATGTTGAGTACTGTGATAGCATGTAATAACATAAATAAGAGGTAAGGTTTGGCTGTGAAATAAAGCAGCATAATGAGGCAAAGACTAATACTGAATCACAGACTCTTGGAATGCAGATAAATGGCTATCTGAGGTAGGGAGTTAAATCCCTTTCTGCAAGTACTGCTTTCTGTTGATAAGTTGTTGTTCAGCAGAGTGTTGGACAGTGTGAACTCGGTGCACAGTGCTGTGACTTGGGTGGTTTGTCCCTGGATAGGGGACAAATCAATTGTAGTAGAACAACTCTTACTTTCCTGCACTTCATGCTGTGTTAATTCATCTCTATGTTGGGGCGTGTTTTAAAGGGGATATTGGTAGCATAAATTTACTAAATTAGCTCTGTTATGAGCTAATATGTACTCCAGGCAGTAAAATTTTGTATGCTCTTTGCATTTTCAACAGACATAACTCAGTATTCCTGTCCAGTTTACCTGTCCAGAAACTTCCTTGAAACAAAAAGTCCCCGATTGTGGGTGTGTTTTATTGCCAACTGTTTCAGCTGCTCACCTTTCAAAGACACACATTTGCCTTCCTTCCCTTGCAGTGGCAGGGTGGCCTTTGGAAGGGTTTATTTTATTAGGAACACACCGAGTGGTTCAGTGGGGTGGTTTCTGGTGACCTGCTTTGTTTGGGGTTACCAGTGTGCTTTGTGCTAGAACCGGTCTTCTGTGTTGCTGGCAGACACTTTTGAGTGAAGCTCAGGGAGCAGAAAAGCAGGTTTTGAGGAAGCGCCTTCACAGCATTGCCTGGGTGAGAGTTAGGGTAAAAGGAGATCTCTTCATAGAGGCCCTTTGCAACCACCTGGCAGTATGGGCTCCTTTACTGTCGCTACGTTGAGGGATCTCCTGTGTCAAAATTTATCCTTCCCTGAGCTGACACATAATACCTCTGTGGGCTGGTTGCTCCTTGCACGGTTGATACATTCTTCATCCTCCTCAGCTGGCAGTTTAAGTGGATCTAATCCATTCAGCAGGTTTCCTGGAACTTCTCTCGGCATGGCTGTGCAACTTTTATTCCTTTAAAGCTGGAGGTTCTTCCTTGGCCTCCTCTGCCTGGGCAAACACCAGCCTATAGCAAAAGCAGGGGCAGTTTGAAAGATTTTTCTTGTTCTTTTATCTGCCATTTGTTTGGTGTTTTTTTCCTAACATGCATGCCTTCCTTAACCAAGAGATGTAGGAACTTAATTTCTGCATGGATACTTAAGTCCAACTATATCTATCAAGTTGTTCTTTGTCATTAGGTTTTTGATGTAATCAGCCCCCCTAAAGAATCCCTGTGTTTTTTAGAAGAAAGCAAGGGAAGTGGGATTTCCCCCAAATTGTTCCTGAGATCATAATAACGCGATGCAAAAAAAAAGTGAAATAGTGTTTTCTCTTTGTTTTCCTGTGAGGTCCTGCAGGTCTTTGGCTGCATACAGTCCCCAGTTTGGTAGTTGAAAGGTGGTACCATAACTAGCTCTATGGCAACCTATACTGCCAGATGTTACCCAAACTTGCTGTCGTATCGTTCTGAAGGACAGTTGTTTGGGATTCAGTTTTGTGTTGAGAACGCCACCTATAAAGCAAATAGTGCTATGCAGAGTTATTTGATGTTATATTGTGAGTTGTACTAATTGCCCTGGGCCCGAAGCGCTCTCATTTGGTACCTGTAAAACAGTTGTGCACACCTGTAGATAAAATAACAAACTCGGATAGTGAGGTTTTGGTGATAAATGTGCTGGTCTTGTTTGAGCAGTCATTTGAAACAATCCCTGTGTGCTGTATTTCTTAGAATAGCCATCTAAGAATATCAGCAACCTCATGCGAACAGTGGGATCATGTCTTGGCACTTTCCTGAGTTGGAACCACAGGATTAGCGGTGGTCTGCTCTTTGCCTTACCTGCAGGCTGTATTGAAATTGCTGCATTGTTTTGATTTTGCATGCATTCTCATAACAAAAATGTTTCTGTTTTAGGGATTTATCAAAGATGTTCATGAGGACTCACTCACAGTTGTGTTTGAAAACAAGTAAGTATTTTGTTTAAAAAAAAAATCATATGAGTATTAGGTTGTTATTTCAGTTTTGTGCTTTTGGTGTAGTTTTTTGTTTGTTTTGACATGAAGAGGAAGTAGATTTCATTAGAAAGGGGTAGTTCTAGAAGTACAGGCTTGCTATTTGTTCACAGTTACGGTGAATTACCTTCCTGAATCGCTGTACAGAATTCATCTCATCAGCTACACAGTCCTTTACATTTTTTATAATCTTTAGTAATGCCCATAGATGTGGCAGCCATGATGCTCTTATACTAAAGCAGAAAACATGGAAAATATCAAAGTACTTCCATTAAATAAACAATTGTCTATATGTCTAAACTGAGGAATGCTGATCAGTGTTCTCAACCAGAGAGAAACAGATAGAAGTATCCTGATGGTGATTGATTTTTCATTTTAACTATTAAGAAAATAAAGATATATACTTACCCAGTCTAAAGACACTTTTTTTTTTAGTGGAAAAAAATGTGGAGACAGAATTATCTATGAGGTTGCCTTCATTTAATGTATAAACACAGCAGTGCTACTAGGGACTTGTAGTGGCAAGTCAAAGATAATCCATGGGATGGTGAAGTACAAACGAATACTGATTGTTCAGTGCTCAGACTGATAACACTGTGGATTACCTGGGAGATTCCAGAGCTAATTTAAGATACTCTGGGAGCTACATCTTTTTTCCTGTTTCCCTTACAGTTGCTAGGTGGAGATCCTAAAAATGTGTCAGCTTTTGATGTGCAAATTGTTACTAAACTCTGCCAGCCTTTCTTCAAGAAAGGGTTGCTGTGTAATACAGGTAATACTAGGGAGCGTGCAAGTGTGTGTTTATAAACAGTATTTTATTATCCTGAATATATAATCCTGGAATGTTTGTGTATACATACATGTGTATATGCATATACATGTGTATAAAAATAAATCCCAGCAGGCAAAAGGAAGTAATCCTAGGGTTTACCCTGCAAAGTCCAGTCTTTGTTTTCTAGCCCTTCTTTTACAAAAAACAGTTAGAAGATGAAGTGGCAACCATAACTCGTGCTAACATTTACCGAGTTGGTTATGGAAGTTGTTACTGTCTCCTAGGTTTTCATACCCCCACCCCAAAACCCAACAAACAAAAAACTAATGGGGTCCTTCATCTTATCTGTGGTCTGAGGAGATGTGACAGATCTTCATGTTTCATATTCAACATCCATATTGCTTTTCTTTAAGGTGGGAGGCTTTTTGCCTTCAAAGGATATATTTTCATGTCAGAAAGGGAGTACGCTAAAGGAAGTGCCTGTGGTTCACAGCAGGGGTCTAATTGTTGGCAAACACATTTCTAGTGCTTGGTATCCATATCAACCATGTGTTTTATGGAAAGTCTGGCAGCGGCAGCCGTGTCCCAAAACGGATGGACTACAACATATGTCAACTGTTTTGTTGACCAAAAATAGGTCCTATCAGGAAGTGTGTATACAGTTCTAGTCAAAATTATTCTGTGATGTAAATCTGATAAATTATTACCCTTTTTACCGAGTTAAATTCATAAGGGCTTTAGTAGAACCAACGTTGGCAAGAGTCATGTCCTCAATGCGTCGTTCTGTTTTGAGAGTGAACAGCACCAACAAAGTAAACGCATGTACTCCACTAAAGGCAGTCTAAATTGTCAGTTTGCATTTTCTGCTATTGTTAACCAGTCTTCATCTACAGCTCTTGTAAGGTTGCTAAAATGAGGCATTTTTTTGGAGGTAGGGAGGTGGAGGATGAACACAGAAGCTTAAGGAACTGGAAACTTTTATCACTGTATAAGGTAGAAAATTGGGTCTTGAGATGCAGTTTCATATGGGCCCATTAGAGTTTGAAGCAGCCATATTGAAAAAAAGACTTCATTGTAAGATACAAGTACCTCCCTTTTTTTGTAATTCATGCCAGATATTTGGGATAGTCCTGATTATTGGGCATCAGTTCTGTCAGGTCCACTTAGCAAGTAATTTATTGAAACAACTTGTTTTGCATTTCACCAATGAGATGCTCCAATTTTAGACTTCTTGCCATCAAAACTTTGACTCTTTGTATTCCAAGAACTGAGCCTTCTGTGCATTTTTCCAGTTTATTATTAAAAAATACCAAAACATTTTGCAGCTGATAGGGGTAAGTCATTATTGGCCCATCCTTTACATGATTATAGATGGAACCAAAATTAGCCTACTGCAACTTTAAGCTGATTTTATTGAAGGTACCAGGTCTGTTCAATCATTGCATCTCATTATGAGCAGTTTATAGCTTTCTGTAAGCTCCCATTTACTAGATTCTTTAAGTACAAGGCACAGTTGAAATGCTCAAGAGATCTTTTAGCAGCTCATTTGAGTTTGCAACATTTTTCATCCTGTTGTTCAGTTATGATTATTATGCTTGCACTGTTTCTGAACTGGAGCATTATGTACCCTATAATTCAGGGAGTGCATTTTGTCCTTAAGTCTTACTATTTGCCTTTGCATCTGTGAGAGTAATAACTTCAAAAAGGCAGGGAGGGGAAGGAGAAACCCAAACTCTGAGTTTAGTGACCATTATGGTTACGAGGGCAATTGAATTGCAAGTGATTTTTTTGCCAGCCTCCTTCACCATTTCTCAAAAATAGAATGAAATTTAAATAACATTTTATGGCCAGAATACCTCCCAAGCTTCAATAGAAGCTATCCATAATCTTTGTATGTTTTTCTTGTTTCTCAAGGTTCTGCTATAGTTAAAAGAAAAATAAAGTGTATAGTAATGGCTAGAGCAAAACTATATGGATACCTCACATCTTTATTAAGTGAGGTAATTAGTGTAAGCTGTCTTTTCAGAGAAAGCCTAAATATGTATCCATCTTGTAGAAAGTTGCAGAAGTGCCCTTTTCTTTTAATGCTGAGACTTGTTCCGCTAACTTGGGCTGCTCTGTCTGCATGCCTTAGGAGTAAGCAATACCAATTACTTGCTGTAATCCTTACTGCTACAAGATGATTCTGGATCCTGTACCTGATGTGAAATTTTATTAAGATGGGTAAAAATGATGGACATTGGAATGCTTTGACAGATATCCTCAAAGTCCCTCATATATTCTAAGTTATTCAGGTTTTGGGGAGGTGTTTTCTCCCCTGATTTTATTTCAACCTGTGCAGAGTCTTCAGTTGGGTTTCTGACTGAAGAGAGAGGAACAGCTGATGGTATTCTGTAACACTGAGAGTAGAAGAAAAAGGAATTTCAGGTAGACACAGAGGATGTGAATTGCTCCAGTAGTAGTCTTTGTAAAATGCATCTAAAATGCACACTTCTGTAAGTAAAATGCTTTATAAAGCCAGCTATGAAAAAATAAATAGCTTTTCTGTACCAGGTGAAATTTTAATTTTATATGCCTAGTCATAATTGGTACTGATAAGGAGATATAAGGGGTTGTTTTGAACTGAATCTGTTTGCCACACACTTGCTGGGGAGTGTTAACAAGTCTGTAGGTAGAAAGGTAAAGTTTTGTTAACCATCAGAGTCAGATTTTCGTGCAATACTTTAAACATCGACGGTAAGCAGGTGAGATGTTAAGTATCAGGTAAAAAAATGGTGAACCCTGTGGCGGACTGCAGGGATAAGCTTACATCTGTATAAAGGCTTTACGACTTGAACAGTAGAAATGTAAGTACATCATCTAGTAATCGTTATACTGGGGTTTATGAAAGTCATATAGTGAGTCCAGTCAAGTGAATTTTTTCAGTTAATTTAAAAATTGTTTTGTCAGTTAGTATCTTCCCAGATATTTTTGTCTTGACAGGATTGTTTTGTTCCTTTGTTTTATAAAGTTTGCTTTCTAGGAATGAAGAAACAGACTTGATATATTGAAAGAACAAGTTTTAACTAAACTCAGAGCTCTAAAAATAAAACTAAGAGAACAACAGGAAAATTACAGAAATAATGTGTAATGTCTCTTCAACTTTCAGCTGGCAACCAGAGCGCCAGGTACCCTTCAATGAAGTCAGATTACCACCACCCCCTGATATCAAGAAAGAAATTGGTGAAGGAGATGAGGTGGAGGTGAGTTTATCCTAATGAACTGTCCTGATCATATGAGTTATATTTCCACATGAAACATAACTGATTGTTCAAGGTGCTGCTGCTTGTAACTCATTGCTAAAGTGAAGATTTAAAGTGGAGCATGTCTCTAGTAATGGATTTATTAGGCTTTCAGTGAAACTGTGACGTTTCACTTTTTTTCACAGAACTGCCAATGGAACTTTCTCAAAATCTAAAATTTAAAATAGCTCAGTGTTTCAGAATTAAAAACAAAACTAGGTAATTTTCTTTTTTAATCTGGAATGTGACTTTTGGAAATGTTCTGATGCGAAGGTGGAATAAATCTCTTGCAATAACAAGATGAAATATCTGGTAGGAAATTGTGTGAATTATACTGTTTTACAGAGAAATGGTGTTAATTAGAAATTAAACTAGGAAATTAAAAGGTGCAAGTTCTGTTCCCAGGTCATTGTAGTATCTTTAGTATTTAGTAATTAGTTTAACTTCTGGTTTTTACTACACTTGTCCTTACATTTGAAGTAATGAGTTTCTTTCTCTAGGATACTTTTATAGCTTTGGGCTAGTAATCTAAGAAACAATGTCGTTTAAGTGCTGGGTTTTTCTGCTGTTTTATTTGAAATACGTGCTATTTTTTGGCTTTGTTAGAGGTTAAATGTGAAGGATTGTTCACAGTCCTTGTAGTACAAAATAATAAAAATTTGTGCAAGAAGCATGTGCCTGGATAATTTATTTAAAAATAAACTGTTCCCTTTTAATGAAAATTAGAAAAGTTGGGGTGTTCTTTCTTCATTATACATGCAGGCAAGTGAATTGTGGCTGTATGGGCTTTCAATGTTTCTTGCTACTTTCACTTTCAGGTTTATTCTAGAGCAAATGACCAAGAACCTTGTGGCTGGTGGCTGGCAAAAGTTCGAATGATGAAAGGAGAGGTAAGTTATTTTAAAACCTGCTGATTTCACACTGTTGTGTTGAAGACAGTAAATATTAAATATCTTTGTGATGAAAAAACTAGGAATGAAGTACTACAAATACAAAACCATGTCAAAACAGAACTGTAAGCTGAGATCACTTTGGAATGACTGCATTACACAGCTCAGGGCTGTGTTTTATAGCTGAGCAAGTCACTTCCATTATTAGTAATTGTAATTGCTTGGAGGACTGTATGGAATTTTACTATCAGTTACCTTGCTATGCTGTTTATTTTAAAAAAAAAAAAAAAATTGTAAAAAGAATTTTTAATTCTTATATATTCAGTTTTGTCCAGTTCTTAATTTTCTAGTATTTTTGGCAGGAAAAAAAATGGTGGTTTGTCCTCAGATGGCTGATGTCTTTATACAGAATTGTCAAATTAAGTATTTTATGGAATTATCACCTGCAAAAAAAACCCTCACAGTTCAGTTTTGGCTCCTTTGTGCAGTCTTTAACATGGTTCCATATTCACATTTTTTCCTCAGAGTAAATGTGAAATTCACAAACAACAGTGAGCTTTGTGATTCTTCTGGTAACCTGGATTATCTCTAACTATAAGAGTTAATTTTTTAAAGCAGATCGTAGTAGTTCTCTTAAATTTAGTGGTCTGGTATTTATTTTTATTATTACTTGTTTTGTGGTATGTTTCAAAGCAACTTTGTATGATTAGGTTGATACCTAAGCTAAAATTAAATTAATTAGAAAATAGCATGTGGAAAAGTATGCCATGGCCTCAGTGATTTACTTTTTCCTAATACTTGAATAAATCGTGTGTGTTGACTAAAACAGATACCAATTTTGAGGGAGGGAGAGGATAAAGTACTGCTGTGCTCCTAAATTTGGTATAGGTGGAAGAGGAGATAGGAGAACACTGCATCCCTAACACAAAGCCAGGCTGTGGGGATGCTGAGCACACAAGCTTCTTTATACTTGCATGTGTTGGGTGGAAGTGTAGGAGTAGATTATGGGTAGCTGCTAAATCTTCTTAGTTCTCCTGCCTTCCTACATTTGAGATAGTGTGGATCAAAAAGATTGAATTTTTATTTTCCTTTTGATCTTACATGATTCACAGGTAATTAGCTCGCTGAATCAGTGGATTTGCCTTTTTTTAAAAACTGTTGCAGAGCAGATATTTCTGTGAAGCGTGAGTTATGTTTGCTTCTCCATTAGGTATTTTTTACACTTAGAGCTCCAGTAAATGTTTTGAATTTTGGAACTTGAACTGGACTAAAGTAGGTGTTTGAAGAGGGATGAGCATGAGAAAAATCAATCAAAGATGGTTTTGTGGGGGACTGCAGTTATGCTGATATGGTGCCCTGACTTCACTGCAGATGGGTACTGAAATATGTCCAGGCTCATTTGTGTAGAGTTGTAGCATTATATCAACTCAGATTTATGTTTCAGCCTATGTATTGATATGTTGTACTTTCTCAGTGATGGTGGTAATGTTGCTATGTCTTTGTTGTTCCTTACTGAAGTTACCATTAAAAAACCCCAAATTCTTCCATAGTTTTATGTCATTGAATATGCTGCTTGTGATGCCACTTACAATGAAATTGTCACTTATGAACGACTCCGACCTGTGAATCAAAATAAAACTGTCAAAAAGAACACCTTCTTCAAGTGCACAGTGGATGTTCCTGAAGATCTGAGAGATGCGTGAGTAGCTCTGCACACTTTAATAAGGCATTTACTGAATTTGAGAGGGGAAAAACCCCACGTGGCTGATATTTTAGAGGCCAATGTACAGATCCCTGAAGAACCTGAAGGGTGGCTGTGGCTGCAGCCACTGGTTTAGAAACTACTCACTGGGATGGAATCCTTGCTGAACTTTTGGGGTGAGGATGAAAAACCAAATTCCAAGACGGGAGCTTCAGCTCTTGGTTTAGACTTGTACAAGTGATGCACTCACAGTGGACCTCTGGTCCTGAGGCTTGACAAATAACCATGATGGCATTACAGCCCATGGAGAAATAAGCTCTAGAACCACGTTAAGGAGAATGGGAATTTTCCAGTTTCTGATCAGTCTTTGCCATAAACTACTGAACCATTCTTGGATCTGATTATGATATTATATGTTCCGTTTTGATGCAGCTTGTTGAAATAACAATCATTTTGTTTCCTTAGGTGTGCTAATGAGAATGCACATAAAGATTTCAAGAAAGCTGTGGGAGCATGTAGAATTTTTTATCATGCTGAAACTGGTCAACTAATAATACTGGTAGGTAATTATTTCTATGTAAACGTTGCATGAATTCTCAGTGTGTTATTTCTGGGAAGTATATAGCCAACTGTGTATTTGTATGGAAAATGTTTTAGCTTGTCAAGCTATCTAAATTGTGAGAGATTTAATATGAGTAGATGTATTTAAATATTATCTTCTGGGGTGGGCCTTTGGGAGGGGCTACAAGTGCTGCACTGCATGCAGCCTAAATTTAGGAGCAGCTTTCAGTTTCATTGTTTTTATTTTGTCGTCCACAACTGCGTTCTATGTCACTGATTTGTGCAGACATCTCAAAGCTAACTCTGGGTTACTTCGCTCTGGAGCAGATTTCCTCCTGTACTGTGTTACACTGTGGACTTTGACCTGCAGTTTCCACATGAAGAAGTGCACCAGTTCAGCATAGCCATTAACGAATTGTTCACTTACATTCTTCTGTGATAGCTTTCTCTTATTACATAGACTTTTCCCAGCATTAGGTTCTCTTCACAGTTCTGTTTACTGAATATTATCGACTTGAACCTCACTCTCCAGAATTGTGTTTCCCTTGCTTATTTCTTAAGCTCTGCCATTCAGACAGTGAGTGACAAGTATGTATGTGATAGAATGACATTTAATTTGTTTATCTGGGTAACATCAGGGGGGAAAAGCTACTGTGTCTATCCAGCAGAAAAATCTTTAGTGTAAAATAGGCTGTGAGTGAGAGCAGAAAATTACTGGTTTGCAGAGGTGGTGCTGAATTTCTCGTGCTTTGTTTTGAGGAAGAATAATGTCCATGTAAGTACTGGAAATTTAGATGATGATTATGACACAGTTTTGAATAGGTTCCTGATTTATCCTTTAAATGTGGATTTGCTTTAAAAATTGAAACTTCATATTCCTTTTCTTTTGTAGTCTGCCAGTGAAGCAACAGTGAAGAGAGTGAATATCCTGAGTGACATGCATTTGCGCAGCATTCGTACCAAACTCATGCTCATGTCCAGAAACGAAGAAGCTACAAAACACTTAGAAGTAAGCTGCAGCTTGTAATTACTGTCGCTTGAAACTGAGCGCATAACTGTACGTTACGTTGAGTGCATATGGATGAGTCTTACTTTGTTTTCCCTTCAGTGCACAAAGCAGCTTGCTGCAGCATTTCATGAGGAATTTGTAGTCAGAGAAGATTTAATGGGACTTGCTATAGGAACGCATGGCAGTAACATACAACAAGCCAGAAAGGTTCCAGGAGTTACTGCCATTGAACTTGAGGAGGATACTGGTACTTTCAGAATCTATGGAGAGGTAAGGTGGAAACTTTGTATGGATCTGATGAGCATTTCATTCTGTATCTGCTTTTAGAGTGTTGAGAGTTGCACCCAGAACTAAGAACTGGAAATACTTGGGTAGTCAGCCAAGTGTCTGTCTGCATGTGCACACTGTGACAGCTTGTACTACGTGTATTTGAAATATGAGACTTCACTGCAGCAGTGACCTCCATGTGTTCCATCCTCATCAGGCCATGTGCTGATGCACAGACTCTATAACTGCACTGTACATCTCAGTCACCCTGAGAAAAGTATCATTTGCTGCTATTTTATTTGACCACAGATTTTTTTTTTTCTCCTTCAGCCTGTATATGCTGTTCTTGTTGGTTCTCCCACTCCCCTCTTTTTAATTCATGTGTGTTTTGCTGAGAAGTGTCTTTCCTCTGACCTAGCCAAATGTGTTAAAGCATTTATCTGCAGCTTCTAACCTTTTTATTTTGGCAATTTAAGGCTTGCTTAAGCAAAATAATGCTGGTGTGCTCCAAGTTCATTCCATTCGTGTGACTCTTTGATTGATGTGCTTTAAATCTTGGAAGTGCCTTGAAAAGCAGCTGGTCTTCGGACCAGAGTGGTTCAGACAAAGATGCTACTATCACCAGAGCGATATCAGAATATTTCTTGAGGGTTTTTATCCCATGTTACCAACTCTACAGACTGCCACTAAAACCTGAGTCTCTCTCGTTAACACTTTTAGAAATCCTTGATTGCCTACTGTTTCAGGAATCTGTGGTCTTGAATTATGCTGCATGCGTGTCAGGAGTAGAAGAACCTGGTTGTGACCCAAGGGGTCAGATGAAATTCATTTTGCTGAGGGGACGACAGACTTCTGTACTCCTCAGTATCTCTGAAGTTCCGAGTCCTTCTTTTGGAAATTTCAAACACTTTGCAGTGTTTAAACTTACTACCAATTAAGTCACATCTCGCAGTTGATGAAGAAGAATTGGAGAAGTTTAAATGCAGTAGAATGTCTAGTGTATTCCAGTTTCCATCTCTTGAACATGAATGATGTGATGCTGTAGCTTGTGAAAAGGTTATGACTGTCAGCAGCCTCTTACAGTAGTGCACAGCAATGGTTATAAATACCAGATGCCTCCTGAATAAAAATGCCTTTAGATGCATCCAGCCTTGTCTTTTCTAGAAGTGATAGCTGCTTCTGAAGAAGCCAGGCAACCTAAGTATGCCACGTGACGAGGGTTTCAGCATCTAGGTAATCTTGTTCACTCTTTTTGCCTCTTTTCAGCCGCAGTTGGCAAGCAGCCAGGCCCTAATGGGCAGACAATTTTAGGCTGAGATGTGTGCGAGTAATGATCCAGTGTCCTTGACATTGTAGTCAGGGCCTGAGGGTCTCTCGTAGCTGATGTTTTGCATACAAATAAGAGTTCAGTGTTGTTCAGGGCCAGAGGCTTTGAGAGAAGGAACAGGGCAAAAAGTTCTAAGGAATATTGGAAAGCTGTGTGACTAGAAGAAAGCTAAACTGCATGGAATGCTGTTCATGCTTTTGCTTTGTCTGGTCAAGACCACTTTGATTCTCAGACCCTTCCCCTTCTGCCTGAATGCTGCTTGTGATCCCTGTTACAGAGAACACAGTGCTGTGAACTTCAGGGCTTGGACAGTGAGTGGCTGTCCATACGTGTGTGATCTTCTGCTTCCCCAGAGAGGGAGAGCCTGATCAGAAACAGAAGAGTTTCTCTTAGACCTTCATTATTGGCAAAACTGAATTGCATTCAGTTCTTGGGCAATTCTTAACACTCAGTTAAGATTTTTTTTTTTAATAACTTTACTTTAGATTTCAAAATTGTCTTGATTTTTGGAGAAAAATAATATAATTAGCTGGTTTTTTCCCCAATTAATGTTTACTAGAAACTTCTCAAGATATATCTGTAAGATATTTTATGTCCGAGGTTTACTCATGGTAAGTTGCAGATAATATTTTAAAATGTCTTAAAATATCATGGGAAAGCTTGTTTTATTCATTACTGATGCTTTGCTACTGAATTTTGTTTCTGGGCATTTTACTCAATTATTTCTTTAAAATTTGTTCAAAACTAGATTAATGTTGTCTCTATTCCTCTCTTATTTTCAAAAAGTTTGACATCTGGAAGATTTGCAACTCGTACTACAAGGTTTTATTTTTAATATATTTTATTCACAAATAAACTCCAATTTTTAAATTCATTTCCAGACTGCTGATGCAGTAAAAAAAGCTAGAAGTTACTTGGAATTTGTGGAGGATTTTATTCAAGTTCCCAGGAATCTTGTTGGTATGTAATACTGCTAAAACTTGAAAACTTGGGGAAAGGGAGCCTGATGAGGGTGACTCTGCAAAGAAAATTTTGATGCCAGTATGATACTTGGTGTCTCCATTTAAATAGAAGTGATTAGTCTTTTAAAACTACATGTATTGGGGAATTATTAATGAGTTCTCTATATTGTTGTTGAGTAATACTTTGTCAGTATTTTAACACTTTAAATGGTTTGATTACAGACTTGTACTGTGTAGTTTGATGCTAATACTTGGAATGCAGATTCAGTAAAGTAATGGTTTGCTAAATTGACTACTTGGGAGTGCTGGAACTAAATTCCAAACTTGGATCTGGAAGTACTGCAGTTGGGTTGGAAGAACAATGCAGGATGTGTGTTACTGCTCCCTCCTGGGTTCAGATTTGGTAGAGGTGGTGGATGGTGTTGAGCTGCTGTAGAAATGAGTGGTGCTTCTCAGTCTCATCCTCAGTCTAGAAAGGGGCATTTTTCCATGTTTTGGTTTTATGAAGGTGTATTTTTCCAGAACTTGTCAATGTGTGTTGTCATAGCTTTTGTATCGTGAGCTACCTAAAGCTGGGGCTAATCTCTGTTGCCCTTCAAGAGAAAAACACATCTTTCCCTAGTCCAGTCTTCACAGGGTACTTTTTCTAATTCCCTTGTTCTGTTCCTCTGGGCCTGCTTCTTACACTGCTGCTCTGAGCCCAGCAGCTTCCTGCTCTACATCACCAGCTCATGGGCAGTGCAGGTATGGGGGGAGCATTAATAGCACAGTGTTGGACCTGTTTCAACAGCGGTTTGGATTAACCAAAGCAGAAATTAAAAGCTGTGCTTTAACCTCTTATGGTTTTGGGCCTAGAGCTTGCATATTCTAGATTGTGTAATTTAAATAATTCATGTGCAAACTCCTAAAATTAGACTTTCAAGGTTTTCTAACTTGAGCAAGTTAAGGTGGAGTGGTTTGGGTTTCATTTTTTTTAATAGGACCTCTACAAATTATGCATCTGATGCAATTTGGTGATCCTTTCATCTACCAAATGTTAAACCTTTTTTTTTTTTTTTCTTTAATTCAGCAAATAAATTGTTAGTTTGCGCATTAACATATTTGCTGTAGTCTCATTCAGCAAACCTAGTTGAACCAAGGATCTTTGCTAAATCTGATGTTTTAAAAATTGAGATTTTTGTGCAGTTTGGGTAGCATTCAGGGCTGTGAATATACCCATATACGAGTCATGGCACTAGTCATAGTAATGCATGTAACTGAAAATGCTGTTCTTAACTGATTACAGTACCAATTTATGACGAAGGCAGACATCTTGCCCAAATCACCTATGGTCACATATGTAAGCAGACATCTATTTAGCTACACTTTATGAAGAATCTCAAGTTACAAGAAGTGTAGTGATTATTAGTGACTCAAACTGAGGGTATGCCCCACTATGCCCCGTGGGTTTGTTTCTGTACGAAGAGAGAAGAGTGCCACCTACTGAACTGCCAGTTTCAGCTCCTGAAGCTCTGTGGGACGGAGGGCTTTCCCAAATACTGGCTAACCATTATCTATAGACAGATGTTTAGCACTTCAGTGGGTGTGGTTTAGTTTAGTAGTAGTAGCAGGTTCACATGCAGAATGATTAGCTGTAGCATGGGTTTTTTTTAAGACAAAAACATGGAAAAAAAACCCTGCTGAGGAAAGGGAACAATTTTTAATGCCTTTTGCACTCTATTTTGTATCCTGTTGATATCTGTTGTAAAGAATGTGTCTTATGGAGTATTCTGTCACACACTTTTGGCTGTTACACCCTTTTTTTCAGCAGTTCTACCTTCCTTTAGTCATAATTGAAACATAAATCTTTTAGTGTCGGATATCTGTAGCTGGGATGAAGGAATATTTCCGTATGACTTTAGTTTACTAAAATATTTTAGCTCTTCCTTAAAGGAATCAGGGTTTTTTGACATTTAAACATACAAGTTCTTCAGAATCTTTCGGTTTAGATCCCACACATGATCTCAGAATAAATATTTTCAAAGGTCATATGGGAAGCATGAGTAGTACTCATGTTTGTTGTAAAGGCAAAATTAATTTTCAGATAACAATTATGTTGGGTTTTACCTTTTTTTTTTTTAAGAGACTCCCAAATGTATATTGTATATGTCAGGAAAGATTGAAGATACATGTGGAGTTGGGGGGTCCAAATAATTTTGATACACAAATTTAAAACGGGCATTCGTGAAACTTTTGTGTTATTTTACTCTTAGCCTGGTTCTATTTGAAACGTGTGTGCAGTGGTGATACTCATTAATACTTATCGTTCTACACATATATAGAGTGAGTTTAATTTTGGAGGTTTTCACCTCTTTCTTAACTTCAAAACAAAGTGAACAGTAGAGTCGGGTGGTTGTTACAATTACAAATTTGCACACGAGTGAAAAATTAACCATCCTTTCCCTCTGAAGGAAAAGTTATTGGAAAAAATGGAAAAGTGATTCAGGAGATTGTAGACAAGTCTGGAGTCGTCAGGGTGAGAATTGAAGGAGATAATGAAAATAAACTGCCCCGTGAAGATGTAAGTACTTTATTCCTTCTTCTTATGATTAGGTTTTTATTTTTAAAATCTTTGCTTCTTTAGCTCAATTTTGTAATTTAAACAGAAAGCATTGTTTTGATGATGTTCTTCCTGAAAATAAGATTTGACATTTTATTTCTGTAGGGCATGGTACCGTTTGTATTTGTTGGTACTAAAGAAAGCATTGGGAATGTCCAAGTTCTTTTAGAGTACCACATTGCCTATCTAAAGGTAAGTGTATTTCAGAAGAAACAATCTGTAGAGGAAACTTTGGTTGAAGTGACAGAATTTTTGAGCAAGAACTTTGGTGGGATTTGCAGATCAGATAAACTGTTCCTCTGTACATTGGGATTTAAGGTTCAGTGCCTTGAACCAACCCTTTGCCCATAGGTGTTACATAGGCCTTTAACTACATTATCCTGGTTACTTCGTACTGGTGGTTTTGAAAGGACTGTAAAGAACACTGTTTTAAGTGGCATTTGGGAAGTAATACACATTTTTTTTGGTCTGTGTTAGTGTTCTGTTGTTCTGAGGTTAATGCTCTGTTGGGGAAGGATGGAATTTCTAATAGTAACACACCAATACTATGTAGTATTAGAACAATTATCCATTGAGATTAATTGGCTTTGTATGGAGTTGTGCTGTTGACTTAACAGAAATAATGAATGAATTTGTATCATGTTACCTTGTCAGTTTGCTTTTTTAAAATTTGACTAGGAGATGTGTGGCGTAGTTAAAAAAGGTAATAATGGTCTTAAAAATAGTCTTTCCACACGGTGATTTAAGAGAAAGGTTTTAGACTTTTTCCAAAACCTCTCAGGTTGCAGAACTCACAGTTGAATTCTGTTATTTGCGGTCACCTTCAGGGTGGTGTTAACTCTTCGACAGGAATGCTGGGGTTTAAGATGACTGGGTGGACGATGGTATTTTGTGAGGGGAAAGAACATTTCTTTATCAGCAAATTTTTTGTTTCCTGTTGTGTAGGAGGTAGAACAACTACGACTGGAAAGGCTGCAGATTGATGAGCAGTTGCGTCAGATTGGTATGGGTTTCAGACCTTCTTCTGCTAGAGTTCCTGAAAAAGAGAAGGGTTATACAACTGATGAGAGCACCCTCTCCTCGGTGCAAGGTTCCCGATCCTACAGCGGACGAGGGAGAGGCCGCAGGGGCCCCAATTACACATCTGGTTACGGTGAGTTTTCTTGAGCAGCTCTCGAGCGAGTCCTCAGTGTGCTTCTGAATCCGTAACTGTCTCTGGCTTTCTTTTGTGTTCAGCGTAGCTGAGCGAAGGTGGGGTTGAAAATTCAGAATTGCCAGTTTAGTTTTTACATGTCTCAAAACACATAATTAGATTTACATTCTTGTTGAAGTTAAGTTTTAAATCAAAAAAATGAGCAAACCTGATTCTGGTAAGATCTTGTCCTTTAGCAGTTGGAGTTACATCGTACAGAGCTGGGAAAGAGAGCTGCACACACTCTTCAGGAGATACAAGTGATATAAAAAAAATCTGGAATTAGCATTATCTGTTTTTCTCCTGAGGAGGAGAAAAAACACTTGTCTGTGATGATGGCCATCTTCTGAATGTATTTTTGAAAAGTAAAGCACAGTCATTTAAAATGGAGACAGCACAAAATCCTGTGGGTGGTTTGTTGGGTTTTTTTTAATTTGGTTAGGAACTACCTGGATTTGTTTAAAATGTAGTGAGAGATTCTGATGTAATTTTAAATTAACGGGGAACTGTTGTTCAGTTCCCTAGAGGTGTGCACATCTCCTTTACATTCAGCAGCAGCTCCCTGAATGGAGACGGTCTGCGTTGGAATATAGATGTATTTCACAAAGAAACATTGGTGCTCCTGTAAACAGGAAAAAAATACATCTATTTATTCAACACAGTAAATTACTCGTGATCATCTATACATAGCTCATTTGTCTTACAAAATTAGACAGGTTTTTCTGTTGGATTTTGTAGTCTGTCACTGACTGTAGCTTCCAGGATCGTGGCATGTTGCTCAGGTTGATTCTGATGATAATGTTAATGTTTGTAATGTTTTTTTACTATTTTCCACTGAATCGTTTGACTAAACTGTAACATTGTTCAGTTTGTTTATATACCCAAAATGGCAAGAATTGCATGTTAGAAACATATGGGTCTACATTTCTTTATTCCAGAATGGTTAATAGGGGAGAGTTCCTGGATGTTTAAAATAAATAGTAGGTGCTTGAATTTTTAAGTAGTAAAAATGTGTGTGGGTTTGGTTAGCTCAGAGAGGGTGGACATTATGGATGCTATTTAATATAAACAGTTAAATTGTTCATGCAGCATTACGACAGCCAGAAGAGGTTGCTTAGCAACAGCAGTCAGCTATAAAGTTGTCCTTGGGAATTTCAGAGAAGTTGCCTGGAAACTGCACCAAATGCCTGCAGTGTATGCACAAAGAGAGGAAATACTCTTTAATCCTTCATTTATCTGTGTACATAAATTACAGTTTTGGTAATCTTTGAGCCCTTATTTCTCATGTTATTACAAACAAACTTAGGTTGAGAATCTTAGAAATCTTAGGTAACATGCTCTATCTGTATTTTATATGTACATATATTTTTATATAAGAGTGTGTATGCATAATACATACATTTCTATACTTTTATAAGTATATATTACGAAATTTAATTTCTATATTTATACATTTTATGTGTGTGTGTATATGTGTGTGTGTGTATGTGTGTGTATATATATTAAAAAAACCCATATATGTATATCTAACCAGCCATGCTGGTTGGAAGACTTCTGTGAGAATCTGAAATGAGAATATAATCCCAAATTTCATATTCATTTCTAATTTTCTTTTCCTTCTTGTACAAGGTACAAACTCTGAGCTCTCTAATCCCTCTGAAACAGAATCTGAGAGAAAAGATGAACTTAGTGACTGGTCCTTGGCAGGAGAAGATGACAGAGAAAGCCGACATCAACGCGACAATAGGCGACGTCCTGGAGGACGAGGACGTAGTGTGTCTGGAGGTCGTGGGCGTGGTGGCCCTCGTGGTGGCAAGTCATCCATTAGCTCTGGTACTGGGTTTCAAATGTGCTTTGAATTTAGTTTTTGTTCCTGGCAATTTTCTGTATAACCTCTCAGTATTTTAAAGTACCCCATTTTTACATTATAATCTTAATACACTGGGATTTCAGTAGAGTTGTGGGATATTTTCTCATCATAAACCATGTTATTAGATTTTTAGTGTGTTATCTTCTGCTCACAATGATCTCCATTTCCTTCCTCTACTATGCACACACACTATAATATTATCAGTTTATAAATCTTTGGCATGTTCCTTATGGCAGCCTTCTGAGTTAAGGTTCTGTTTAGATACAGAATGAGAGAAAAAATCATAGAGTGGAAATTACCTTATGTTTTAGCAGAATTTGTGCTGATAACACATAAATAATGTTAAAAGTACTGTGCTGCTAGGAAGTGAAAGGTATATTTTACACATTGAGCAGTTTTGAGCAAAAGTTCTCTAAATGTCACCTTGGAAATCTTTGGTATGGAATAATACAGGTGTCTCTTGTGGTGCCTCAGAGTATGTATGGTTGGAGTAGAGCCAGAGAGGAACCAGTGAGAAATCATAAATACTGTGTAATTCTGTGTATTACACCTTTTTATAAGGTTGCTTTGTATTTTGAAACTTTCAAACACATGACATGTAAGTCAGCCTGGAAATTAAATTACATGTATCTCCAGTACCTTAGATGGAAACTTTCTGTTTGTTTTAGTGCTTAAGGATCCGGACAGCAACCCTTACAGCTTGCTTGATAACACAGAGTCAGACCAGACGGTGGATACGGATGCCAGTGAATCTCACCACAGCAGTAACCGGCGCAGGAGATCACGCCGGCGAAGAACTGATGAAGATGCTGTTCTTATGGATGGAATGACAGAGTCCGATACCGCTTCTGTTAATGAGAATGGTTTAGGTATGTAAACAGTGGGATGGTAGTCCCAGAACAAGCCGAGAAAAAATCGTGTTGTCCATGTAAGTGTAGTGAAGCACTTGTTCATTTTTGTTAGTGGTGCATCGTTGTTCTGTTAAAGGTTGCTGTCTGATTAAAGAAAGACTTCCTCCATGGCTCTGCCATGGAATCTGCTCACTAAACTCCACCAGTATTTTCATATGCCTCTTCTGTAAAAACTGTCTGATGGAGACACCAAAGACTAACTTGTTGTTGCCCATTAGTACTGCTGTTTTCATAGAAACAGTACTGTTGGACCAGTGTTCTGTTTTCTCCTTGGCAGCCTCAGTCTCAGTGTAGGGAAGCTGCTTAAGTAGCTGCTGATTTGTCTCTACCCAGCTTCTGCTTAAGTACTTTTCCCTCAGTAAATTCTCTTGATACTCACTGGGACAAGAATGTAATTGTTTTTCAACGATGTAGAAAAAAACCCTCTTATTTCATGGGTTATGTGGCTAAAATTTGACATATGGTTACTTAATTAATAAATGAAATCTGCGGTCATTAAGCATATGCTTAAATGTTTTAATGAGCCAAGAGCAAAAAAGTAAAATCTAGCTTTTGTATTATTGTGTATGCTTTCAGTATGAAATTGTTTTTCTTTTAGCCTGTCTTATTTAGCCTGTCTCTTTACAGAAGCAATTTTAAATGCCCCATGCTTAAACTGCTTAAGAATTTATTTATTTCATCATCAGAAATAGTTCATGGTAAACTTTGCAATTGCAGATGATAGTGACAAAAAACCCCAGCGACGCAATCGTAGCCGCAGGCGTCGCTTCAGGGGTCAGGCAGAAGATAGACAGCCAGGTAATTCAAGTGGAGCTGTGGGTAATCTCAGGTCAAAAGCATGAGAGAATGTTGTGTCTGCTGTTTTACATAGAGCTGCATAATATAAAAAGGATACTCAATAACTAATAAGACTACTAGATAAAGGTGAAAGACATTTCTTCTAATAGGAGAACTTATAAAAGTTCTTAATCTGCCTAATGAAACTAATTTATAATGTCTAATTGTTTGCTTGGACATACAAGTTACGCTTCTGATCCCGTTCTCACTGAAGTCAATAGCCAGACTGCTGTTGAGTTCAGTGGTCCAGGATCAAGATAACAGTGCAGGTGGTTGATCTGCACTCACTTGCATCTGTGCACTCGCAGTGAATGTGACACAGCCTTTTCAGCACTGGCTGAGGAGAGTTGGCCTGGCAGGATGGGGCTGCGCTGGCAGAGCGCTGGGGGGGAGCTCGCACGGCATCTGCCAGTCCCCGCCTCTATCAAACTGCTGCTGTAGGTCCTCAGCCTTTGTCAGTTATTTCCAAGTCATTTGCAAATTGAGGGTGGGAAGAAGGAGGAATTTAAATGAAATTGCATGTTTCCGGTTTTTTGTTGTTGTGGCTTGTTGCATTTCTTTTGTGTGTACTAACACTTGAAATGTTAAAGGTGAACTAGCTAATTCTCAATATAGTTCCCTATTTAGGAAATGCTTGTACATACAAGGCATAAGGCAATAACAGAAGGGCTTTGAGATTGACAGGCTCCAAATTTCACCCGTATTTGTCTTCCTTACATCTGTTGTGCTCATACAGCATTTGATTAAGAAGAACAAAGTTGTTGTATTACACTGATTAAACTTAGGGGCAGAAAAAAAAAAAACCCATCACCTCGTCCCCCTGAAAAAACCAAAACAGACCCAAAGTAACCCGTTAGTTCTCAACATTCTAGGTTTGTAACAGTGATACAAGTTTATAAAGGGGTGGAAAAAGTAAAAACAGATTTCAGTTTCTAAGAAACTAGTTTAAGTCAGCAACATAAAGAAGAGTTAGTCATCTCTACAAAAGCTATGGTATTTTTAAGTATTCTAAGAACAAAACAAAATTTCCCAAACAAGATTTCTCTTTTTTTTCCTGTTGATGTCTTTGTTCAAGATACCATTTTTCAGTTTGCATAATGAATATTTTTTAACACAACAGTAAGAGCACTGGCAGTTAGTTATACTGTCTTTGTGAAAAATACTCTAATGATTTCATCTCTTCATAAATATTTAATAAGTGTATAGTGAATGAAATTAAAACAGAAGGAACTTTTTCCCTCCCCCCCCAAATGCTAACCCTGTACTTGAGTCATTTAGTTGTATTATTTGATTTACATTGCTATACATTTTGGGTTCCTACTACATATATGAATATTAAGAATTGGTGTCTTGCACTGTGTGCATAAAACGTGCTTCATCTTTATGATAGAGGAATTGGGTACATAACCTCATTTTAAAGAATTAATTCCCCTTCTGTAGAAACTCACTTGGTCCTGACAGTTATGCAAGGAACCAGTTGTAAGAAGTCCAGTTACTGTAGCAGAAAATTCACATGCTGTTCTTCCTATTCTGATGTAGGCTTCACGCACAGTCATTCCCAAATCCAGAAAAATAGTTCACCTGAATGCATGATATACTAAATACAATTGACTGTACTGTTCCATAGATAATGCTTGCCAGTGCTAATGTGCTTTAGCTCATCAAAGATATGAGTGTATATTTAAATTTGTAGTACTGTGTAATCTAAAGATAGAATTGACTCTCGGTGTGGTTACAAGAGGGCGGGATAAGACAAAACCAAGAACATGTGCTGAGGTGGTGAGAAGAGGTCAGAAAACCCCTGGCCAGCATCCAGTAAGTGCAGCCATACCAGCACACATGCCTGTCCTGCTTTTGAGCACGAGCGCGCTCACACAGAGCCGCTTCAAGTGTCTGTACACACACCCTAATTAATGCCCTCACCCACCCACAAGCCAGAGTTAACTGTGTGGATTGCATTTTGAATGCCAGGAGCAGGGTGAGTTCTCTTGCCAGTTGTTTCATGAAGTAACAAAGATTTGAATGCTGCTTTATTGTAAGTGATACCATACTCTGAACCTCCCCAGTTCTTTTCATGTTTTAACTTACCTTCATTTTATTAGTGTGAAATTCTTTACTGTTCAAGACAGTAAAACCCCAGTGACACACACTGTTTAAAGAGCCTGCAGTCTCATCTCTTCAAACCCACTACAGAAAGCCCGTTTTCCCATAAAATTTACAATTTGACCAAAATTACTACTTCATTGGACCAAAGTTACTATTTTATTAAGATTCCACCTTCAGACAGTCTTGTTATCACTGATTTTAGTGCAAATTGATCCTTGTGATGTAGCTGATATCAGTGTGAAGGCCTTGTGAGATGTCTCCCAGTTATAGCATAACTTGTACAGAAAAGACATATGAAGCTTAATGCTAAATTAGACTTCTGATGTGAGCATCACTGTAATTTTTTTCCTTGAACAGTAACAGTAGCTGATTATATATCACGAGCTGAATCACAAAGTAGACAGAGAAACCCTCCAAAGGAGACACTAGCCAAAACCAAGAAAGAAACGGTAAGATGATTTTGTTTTTTAACGTATGAGGTTTTTTTACTTCAAATGCTTCATTTAGGTCGCCCTCATTTGAGTTCAAGAATAGATCTTTAAAAGCAAAAATGGCTCAGAGTAAAGAGAAATGACACTGCCTCGCAGACTGTCATTGCAGGCTGTAGTGACCAGCGTACCCCTCACATGAAGTCTTTACGTATTTAAAGTATTACACTGACTGATGTAGCATTACATAAGAAAATGTGAAAATTATCCATGGATGAGGCTTGAGAACTAATCCTTAAAACACTATAAATAGAGGATATGAGGCAGCATGTTTAGTGACTTGTACAAACTATGTTAAAAATACTGTAGCTTTGAGATCTGTTCTTAAAGGATCAGAGTGGCATTACATATCATAAAAAATAGTATTCAGGTACTTCTGTTACTTCTAAAATAACCTTGAACTTACTGCCACAAGTTATGTCTGAGTTTAGCAAATTAGGAAAGAGCCATTGCTACATGATTAACAAAATCTAATCTTACAGACTTTAAAAGGGGTGCAAATCTTAACTGAGAGGTTGACTCCTTCATTGGCTTAGACAAATTGAAATTGTGAAATAGAATGTTCTGGGTACGCTGTCACAGGGCTGCCTTGGCACAACTTCCTCAGAAGTGTCTGATACAGAAGCATCCTATAAATGACAAAGTGATAGGATGCTGTAAGTGACAGGATACTGGCACAGATGGACAAGAGGTGCTTCCTCTTGCAAAGCTGCTGTGTGAGCCAGAGGGCATTAGATGACACTGTATATTTTTTCGGAATTTTTAGTATTCCCCTGTTTTAATGTTGCCCTGTTGTTGGTTTTGCAAGGCAAAGGATGCGATTGATGAAAACAGCCCTTCCGAAAAGGCAGTGAATGGTCCCGCTACAACTTCTGGGGATGAACCTTCTAAACTACAGCACAGTCCTGATGAAAAGAAAGTTACTGTTCAAGAGGATGGAAATAATCAGGAAGAAGCAGTGCTGAATGGTGTTTCATAAACTGAAGTTCCTAGTTTACAGTTCTTTTACATTACATTTAAAATAGTGCTTGTATAAGCTTGCCAAAGATAGAATATGGATCGCCAGTCTTGACACCGCACTTTCAGTTCCTCCATTTTGGAATAAAGAAAGGGGAGGGATCCTGAAGAAATCATATGTTAAACATACTTTGACACCTACTGTGTTATATCATCAGATGTGCCTTGAGATAGTATATGTAACATTTAAATAAACAAAATTGCTGGCTATAGGAAATGTTATTTTGTTTTCAAAATATGGCAAAGATGTGAGGGGGATCCCTAACATAATACTCTTTATGAAAGCATTAGCTGCTTTTGTTACATTTTTAATAATATGCAACCACTTCTTCACCTGAGGAATACTAGAAAGAAATGCAGTCTAAAATATTTTGCACTGAAATGTAATTTCTCCATTAGTTTAGTCTGGAAACTGGTCTGTTTTAATACATGTTTTTTAAATGCTGTATGTAGAGGAAAAATCTGCAGACCACTGGAATACATTTGTTAAATTCTCATAATCTGCAGGGATACTGGGTGACATTGGCAGTGACTGTTCTACATTGAGGCTTTGTTTGGTTTATTTATTAAACTGTACAGTATTTAAAAATCAAACATAGCTTTAGTTAACACTAAGCTGAATTAGTCATGTCCATTAAGACATAACCTGAACTACTGAAAAGATCAATTTCCAGAAAGTTTATTCTGTATAAACTACATATGTTAGTCCTTAGTAGAGTATTTTTATTTTTGTTTTGGTTGTTTGATGTGCAATATGTTTTTTTTGTATGCTGGTAGTAAAAGAAAATAAACTTTGATCTTCCATCTGTTGACTGTTTCTATCAGAAATTTAAGTTACTATGGACTTGAAAGTTTTCAAGCTGTTAACAATTGAAACTGACTTGCAAGGCAGCTTGAACCTTGAACTCTTTCCTAAGAGTCTTCTAATCTTTCATTCTTTAAAGTGATGAGGTAAAGCATCAGTTAACAAGTCTAAAAACAGCCTTACCTTGGAGAATCGCCTGACTAACATATATAGGAATGAATGCAGCTGTAGGCTCTGAGAAGTTAGAAGCATGCCACACTAACCCATCTCTTCAGGCACATGAGCAAGAACAACAAAGCAGAAGACAGGTGTGGAAAAACATGAGTAGCAAGGAGATGTTGTCAGAGCAGAGTGGTAGTGGTGAAGTTGTAAGACAGAATTTTTGTCTTTGGTCAGCACCTGATCTCATCAGAACTAAGGACAAAAGCAAGTACTCTGAGCCACCTCTGACGCCAGCTGCTGTACCTGATACAGCCACAGAAGAGTTGTACCAACCAGGTCCCAATACACATTTAAAGTGATGTGCAGCTTTTTTACCCCACTTTAAACTCAGTAGTGAAGCAAAGTTACCCCTCTGTAGGTTCTAAATGTTTGCTGCTTCATATTCGCATTACTGATTTTATCTTCTCTTCTGAAGGCATGGAACTCCTCACTGTTGGTTTGGTCATACTTACTAAATGGCCTCTAGTCTTGCAGAAATGCAGTGAAATGGCAGCCAACATTCACAGTGAGGATGTAAGACTGACACTACTCTGAAGGAGAGGCTTGTTCTGGAAAAGTGAAAGCGCTGAAAACCACTGTTAAGTGTACAGCAGTTTTACTGTAGTTGCAGAACGACTCTTGGGAGTATGGCAAGGCTCTAGGGAGTATGACACAACTCTTGGGCCCTAATTCAGACACTACAAAGACATTTGCTGGGGTCTGTTAGGCTTCATACAGCATAAATCCAGCTCGGGTATCTTCACTGGTCTGTTCCTGTTGCCCAATTAATATAAATGCAAACCTTACTATGCAAGTTTTGACTTTGTAGAGGCAGATACTTCTATGTTACAAATTTGGGATGTATTGAATGCTATAAAATCCATTAAAAACTGAAGGTTAATAAAAAATCTGGGACATTCCAGACCCGTCAGTAACACTTGTGAAAAACAAGGTTGGCTGAGCTTCTCAAGGCAAAGACAACTGTGAGTACATTGTTTCCTATACTTTATTTCCTCTGTCAGAGACAACCACACATCTGCCCCAATTCTTCCCATCAAATAAATCCTCTTGATTTCTTCCACCCCCTCCCCAAAGTGGTTCATCCAGTGGCTTTGGCATATGAAAGAACAGCAGCATGAACTTTAAACATAGCTACTTGAACAAAACACAGGTGACAGCATGTAAGTCGATCTGTATGTGGTAACATGCATTGGCCAACCCAAGTTGTTACTCTTACCCTGAAAGTGAGTGGTAGATTTTGCTGCTTAAGAACAGCTATGAAAAAAAACTCTAAGCCTCTCACCCTCACACTTTTCTCTTAAGAAATGAGTGGGGAGGGAAGTACCTCCCTGGATTCATATTTCAGCTTCATTTATATTAAGTCAAAGACTGACATTAGAACTTTTCTTAAGCCATTTATAAAAATAATCATTCGCATGGACAAACCCTCTGATTTTCTCTCATTTTTTAGCTTGGTCTTCCAGTAAATCTTTAGCTTCATTGATTTTGGCTGCTACATACGGAGAACCACCTAGAAGAAAGATAACCTCACATCACATTAGACAAAACAAATACTTTGTGTTGTTAATAATGCTACAGTACACAGGAAAAAAAACAGTATGGTCTGAAACTTATTCAAGTTTAAAAAATCTCAGTTTTCTGGGGAGTTTTTAGGAGCTGAGGTAGTCATACATCAGTCACTTCTTCCCTAAAAAGTTCTATTAATCTGTGTTAAATGATGTATTAAATAATCAATGTGACTTAACTTACCTTTATCTGGATGATTCAGAAGCATGATCCGTCTATGAGCTTCTCTAATTTTACTTCTGTTGGCTGTAGGACTTTAAAGGAGAGAGGAAAATTGACTCAGGGGAACTGCTTAAAATCCCCCCAATTCTTTAAACAAATGTCTTAGAACAAGTGAGCAGTCTGTCTTATCCATAAACACTTGGGCTTACAAGTATGTTTTTCTTTTGCTGTTACTGATGGGTAGCATGCAAGTTCTGGGGAGGGTGTCTAAGGTTTTTCCAGCATGCTGTGTGCTGAAGACATGCTACAGCAGTTGAATATGGTGAGGGACAATCACACAGTTGAAAACAAACAGAACTATGTTGTAACATTTTTATTGGGACAACTTCCTAAAGACTAGAGGAAAAAAGTAAGATAAAATTTGCTCTTGATCTATTTCAAACAAACAAACCAACCCAGCAACAAACTGCATACAAACTTCACAGTTGGAAGTTGCCCCCAAATAGAAACCATTCTGTATCTTATTAGATAAATTTGTGTATTTGGTCTTACGTCTCTTTACAATTTCACACTCATATCTAAGATATTCTAGAATAAGTGATGAATTCACTCCACATGGAAGAAGTGGGTTTGCAGCACCTTCACACTACATCTGAAATTCACCAGCAGTGCCAGGAACCACAAACAGCACAACTGCGTTCCCCATCCTGAGTAAACCTCAAAGCTGCTTGAAAATGGCTTTGAATGTGCTGGGGATTTGCAGATGTATGGAAGTCCAGCTAGAGTTAGCTTTAAGCAAGCTAACATGCAGCACAGAATATCCCAAATAGGCACAGGAAATCTGAAAGGCTGCTTCACATTGCCTGACTTGGCAGCGACATTCCCAGGGGAAGCTGCACATGGGACAGTCTTAAACACTGAGAATGAAGTCCTTTTCAAACCAGGACAGCAACTAGGTAACACCATAGCCTCCTTTTTACCTTTCATTTGTAATAAATTTCCTTTTACCTCACTCCTAGTATTAAAGCTGCTTCTCGTTTAGTCATTTTGGGTTCAAATCCACCTCTGTAATAACCACTGAAGGCCTGAAAGAGAAAATGTGTTAGTTTAAAAAAAACCTAATTTTTAAGTTTAACTTTATCACTTAAAACAACTCATTATTGCTTTAGTAGCTGCTGAGCTGTCAGCCTGTAGCAATACCGCAAAGCTTATTTTGCACTTGTAAGAAATTCAATTTGAGTATTGTTATTTAAATGAGTGCTTAAACTTGCCAAAACAAGCTCTCTATTAGTCAACCACCACCAGAATCACTGAGACTACTGTTATTACTGACAAAATTATGCTTAGTATTAGAAGAAAGTACAGTGATGCTACACAGAGACAACAGTCTATTTCACCAAGTAAACTTTCACATAAAAAGATGCTACTGATAAAAACTTACAGGTTTTGGTAGATTCTGAAGTGCGTGTTTCACTTGTGGCTCCATTTGCTTCATAGCTTTTAGTGCATAGCGACCTTAAAGAAATCAGTGTAAAGTTTCATAAAGATTTAGCAAATCAGTGCAGCTGGTCACTTGTCTATTAGAAAGTGGAATAAACTTTTTGGGGACGTTACAAACAAGTAAAAACTTTAATATTTTGTTTAACTACAGCCCCGTTTCTCAATACAGGCCTTCTATCATCTATCAAACTACCTTAAAGTTCATCTGGCAGGCACTGATAAGTACAAACGAGCGCTCAGTGTCCTCCCGTCACCTACGAACCTGCAAATCCCGCTGCCGCTATGGTCAGGCCCACCGCCACCATCGTACTGGCCTGCAGGGAACACAGACAGTATTTGTTTACCAAAGGAAAAGAAAAAGAGCTCGGCCATCGACCTCTACAGCGGTCAGACTGAAAACACCACAGCCAGGCGAAAGCGGCCCTAACACGGCTGACTTCGGCCGCGCTGCTCGGAGTGACAGCAGGGCAAAGCGAGCGGCGCGGCTGCTGGTGGCAGCAGGACTGGGGTCAGGAGAAGCGGGACACAAGGGAACCCCCCCGGCGGCACCGTCCCGCGCGGAGCGGGGCACCGGAGCCCTCGGCACCACAGCCGGGCCGGGCCAAGGACGAGCCGAGCTCCTCGGCCCGGGGAAGGGCTTGGGAGCCGCCGGCTCAGACATAAGCGCCCCTCGGCTCCTACGGTGGGACCCCGCCGGGCCCGGGTCCCCGACCACACTCACCATGGCCGCCCCAGCCCCGCACACCGGCGACAGCCCGGCCGAACTGGCGGAGGACCCCGACTCGCCGTTCGTCACCTGGGCCGGCCGTAAGCCGCCACCGGCTGTCGTAAAGCGGGGCGGGAGCTGCGGACACCGCCCCGGGACGGCAGGGAAGGGGGCAGAGCCCGCCGGGGGCGCGGCGGTGGAGCGGGGCAGCCGGCAGGGACCTTTCCTTGGAGACAGTCAGCCCCTCGGCCTGGGGCTGGGCAGAGCCCGGCACGGGGGTGCCGCCGTGGGTGTCCCAGCGATGAGCCGGGGGTCTGACTGTGACCTCGGGCAATGACTGAGAGCAGAGCACAGCGTGACGGTGTCACCAAATGAGAGCAGGGGTCTTGCCTTCACGTACATCAGCGATTTCATTCCTGATCTAGAGCCTTCTGGCACACCAGATTAGTTTTTTAGAAAAAGTAGTTTTTCTTCCATCCCATTTTCCCTGTGTTTTACTGTAGCGATCTGCCCCTCCTCTCCGACCATCCCATCTCTGAGCTGTGCTCCGGCCGCTCCCTTCTGCTCCCGATGCGTCCCCCCCCGGTGGTTCCTGGCTCCCGGAGCGTTCCAGCTGTGCAGTCACACGGGGACAGGGCAGGCACCGGCTCCAGGTGTTCGCCCTCACTCACTGATGGCTGCGGATCGCTTGTGAACTGCGGGGACATTACACGCCCGGCACTTGTATTTGAGTGTTAACAACAACGCGGTTTTGTCTGTTAGAACACAGTGTGGTGTGCAGCAGCGCAGTCGGGTGTCCGTCTGTCTGTCTGAAGTCACAGCTTCGGAAAGGCAGCAGTGAGAGCATGCCGGCTGTCAGCCCCGAGCTGGGACTTCAGGTCGGTCAGAACTCAAAGCTCAGAGCGTGAGTGTCTGACTGCCATTTGGTTTGCAGGGGCTTCAGTGTCATCCTCTGTGCTTGTAGAAGGTGTCGGTGTCCTCGTAGGCTCCTGCAGGACCTGGTGATGGAAGGAGTTGGCTTTTGGTTCCTTAAGGCCTCGGACTCCCAGTCCCTCACGCACGCAGTCCAGCAGGAGAGGAGATCATTAGAAGCAGCTTGTAATTTTCCCAGCTGTTGCAGTGAAAGGTAGAGTTTTTCTTTTCTGCTGTACATTTTCTGAGTACTGTGTTCGCTTGGAATATGTCAAAATTTCAGTTTGAGCTTGGATTGTTTTTTTCGCTAAAATTTCAAGTGCCCAATTTAATGTCTTCTGAGATAATGTTTGGAGGTAGTCTTCTGTTTCCTTCCCTGCCATCCACATAGCACTACAAGGAAATAACCTGCTGCCTTTTAAAGAGGATAGAAGAAAGGTTTTCATTAAGGCACTTATACTATTGTACGAGTGTTTAATGAGATTGAAATAAAAAGGAACTTTTGCCTGCTGAAGGGACAAACAGAAGCTTTCCCTCCCTTAGCACTGCCCATCTCTGCAGCACTTTGGTATGGCTGATGGGTGTCAGCATTTGTATCTCTGTACTGACTACAGTACCTAAATGCTGCCACTGAGCTTTTCCAATCCGTATCAAAATTAAAGTACGTTTTCTGTGCCTAAATTTGCAAATAGCTGCTCTAAGCTTCTATAAATCTATTCCCTCTTCCTCCTCTGCTGCTTAGGGAACCTGTATGCAGTGCAGAAAAGGGCTGGGTATTTAAAAGCTATGATGTTTTTCATGTCAGTTCACATTTCAACACTCCAAGTCAGTAAACACGTGTCTGAGTAGCTTTAATAACAAGTGCTTGAAGGCTCAGAGCAGTGATAAATTATTTCTGAAACCATAAGGTTTATAAATTATTACTTATATATAGGTTGTGTTCTTCAGAAACTAATCATCTAGGTGCCCCTCTTGGCACATGGTGTTTTAAGTCTTGCTAAATGCTGTAACTTGATTTTGTTTAGGTTCTGTACATAAATATTAGTCCTGTGCTTGTTTCACAACAGGTGGCTTCATGGGTTTTAAGCCTTGGTCCTTCAAGCTACTATAGCTAGAGTTTTATGGCCACATTGGTGGCTGTCCAGACACAGGGGCATGATGTTGAAATAATAGTTATTAATGCTGATTTATAGGAAGCAGGAATTTGGCATCATGAAAAATATCAAAATCAAACAAAAATAGAAAATGCAGAAAAACTCATGGACCCAGATTCTTTTTTTCCCCACAAATAAAGTTGGAAGTGACTTCTTTTGCCATCTGAGTTTCCATTTATTTAGAAACTGAGGTCCTGTTCTATTCACCTGAAGTGCTGGGGCTGAACCCCAAGTCCTGAATTAAGGTTGACATATGGGTGGTTCCCATGGCCCTTTAAGAGGAGGGGATGAGTTTGCCTTTTGGCTTTCCTCCAAGGTGCAGCTGACCTTGTAAGGAAAGCCCTAGGGTAAACAAGCCCCAGGTGCCCCACATTGGGTAAATGAGTGCCAGGTGTCCTGCTTTGGAGATAAAAGCTGGGACCACTTGCAGAAAGGGTGGAGTGTCTGTCTGTGAGGTGGATGCACTTTGTGGAGTTTCCCTGTTGAGGAAGGACCTGCTGCCTCTCCCGGCAACTGGGCCCCAGTCAGGTTTGGTGCTTGTGAACGTGGGCTTTGTGAGAACAATATGTGGCTACCTCTCTCCTCTATTATCTGTCTATTGGCTTGGCTGTCTCTCATCTCTACCATGGGAGACTTTGTTGCTTTGTTTGTTCCACTGATTGTTGTCCATGTTGTATCGTTCCTGGGGTCTCTGGGGTTGATGTCTCCTATATGTAATCTTATTGACTTGTTTGTACCCCCAGTGTTCACCCATATACTGACTTTCTTGTGTGCAATAGAATCTGGTTACTGGTTTGTTCTACTGCTGGCTGCATCCTTTGTGCTAGACCTAGTGATTGGCAAAACATCACCTGACTAGTTCATTTTATAGCACCTTATTCCTTTGGATTCTCTCTAGGTCAGCCTTGTGGTGGAATATGGGAGGTTATTCACAGGAGAAAACTCATAAGCTCTAATGGGCTCAAATGAAATAGATGCACTACAGTTTTTATCCCTTCTGCAAAATGTCTGGTTTTGAAATCAGGAGGAAGGGAAAATTATTGAGTGTTTAAGAAATATACTCTCAGTTGGAGTACCAAACCTTCTATTTTGCCCACTGTGTTTCTAAACTGCTCCCTTTCTATTTTCCAGAGAAACCCTGAAGCCTTTGCAGTTTCCTCTGTCAAAAGCTTTATCCCACTGCTATTTTCAGGTTTTCCACTGTGGGGTTAAAATACCTCATGATAGAAGATTATTTTTCTTTTGGAAGCTTTATCTTACTGGACTAACCAGAGCAGCTAGTATGTAGTACATAACTAAACTTTTCCATTCAAGCAGAGCCCTTCTGCAGAAATCTGGCAGTACTTTCTCTTAACTAGATCTTCAACAAACTGGGAAGAAGGTGAAATAGGTAGTTGCGATTTCAGAAGGTTTGGAATGTACCAGTTAAATGCCTTTATAAGGCTGTTACACATTTGTTTACGTGAAAATAACAGTTGTGTTGTCATATATGTAGCCAGCCAAATCTTCTTACATTGCTTATTCCTGTATGTGCAGTGGCTGAACTGCCAAGCTATCTAAAGCTTGCAAACCTTGCCCTTGGGGTACCAAGATATGGAATTTCATAGGCACTTTTAAGTACATAATTTGTTTATAATCGAAGATATATCTTGTAAAGATAAAATTTAGGTAGAATATCTTGGTGTTGTGGGTTTTTTTTCTTGCAAATCTTTTTCTTGCTTTTTGCTGATACTCCACTTTCTTTGGCTATGCTATTCTGCCAGTTACATGATATACCATCTCCTGAGATGGAAAAAAATGACAGCAAAGAACAGGGAAACTTTTGCTCAAGGATCAGAGGGCGTGTGGTCAGACCTGCAGATGGTAAGAAGGAAAACTTTCTAGGGACTATGCAGAGATTGTTTCAACGCAAACAGTCATTGAATTAACTGAAACCAAGCATAGAAAACACTACCCTCGAAACATAGTGGACAGGAATAATTTGTGTATAACCCTTTTTACTGTTATGTTTTGATAGGATTATTTAATAAAAGTGCTGCTGAGAGACTGGCTGTCCTCGTTCCCCAGGCACAGACCCATAGGCCAGCCATGCAGGCAGGCCATGAGTAGCCCTGAGTCAGCTGGGAGATCCAATCAAGGCAGCTGGCTCACAGGTGTATCCCATACCACCTCATCATGCTCATTATGAAAGGGGGGAGCTCAGTGAGGATGGGCTCCGCCCCCTCTCCCTGAGGCGGCTCCGCCCCCTCTCCCTGAGGCGGCTCCGCCCCCTCTCCCTGAGGCGGCTCCGCCCCCTCTCCCTGAGGCGGCTCCGCCCCCTCTCCCTGAGGCGGCTCCGCCCCCTCTCCCTGAGGCGGCTCCGCCCCCTCTCCCTGAGGCGGCTCCGCCCCCTCTCCCTGAGGCGGCTCCGCCCCCTCTCCCTGAGGCGGCTCCGCCCCCTCTCCCTGAGGCGGCTCCGCCCCCTCTCCCTGAGGCGGCTCCGCCCCCTCTCCCTGAGGCGGCTCCGCCCCCTCTCCCTGAGGCGGCTCCGCCCCCTCTCCCTGAGGCGGCTCCGCCCCCTCTCCCTGAGGCGGCTCCGCCCCCTCTCCCTGAGGCGGCTCCGCCCCCTCTCCCTGAGGCGGCTCCGCCCCCTCTCCCTGAGGCGGCTCCGCCCCCTCTCCCTGAGGCGGCTCCGCCCCCTCTCCCTGAGGCGGCTCCGCCCCCTCTCCCTGAGGCGGCTCCGCCCCCTCTCCCTGAGGCGGCTCCGCCCCCTCTCCCTGAGGCGGCTCCGCCCCCTCTCCCTGAGGCGGCTCCGCCCCCTCTCCCTGAGGCGGCTCCGCCCCCTCTCCCTGAGGCGGCTCCGCCCCCTCTCCCTGAGGCGGCTCCGCCCCCTCTCCCTGAGGCGGCTCCGCCCCCTCTCCCTGAGGCGGCTCCGCCCCCTCTCCCTGAGGCGGCTCCTCGACTGGTGGAGCCCTGTTCCTACTGTCAGCATTGAGAACCAGGCTGTGTAGTACCCTCTGTGCTTCATGTTGATTATTCTCTCAATTTTGTTTTTTTTAATTCTGTTTATACTTTGACTCACAAGCCTTTTCCTCTTTTTCCCTGATTCTCCTTCTCAGCTGGGGAGGAAGCCTTGGGTGAGATACTAACTGCTATGGTACTAACTGACTGAGTACTGGCTAAGCGTAGACACCGGCGTGTGCAGGATGTGATGTAATGAAGGATATGATGTGTCTGCGATTTTCCAAGTTTTTTGGTTGTGGTTTGTGTGGTTTGTTTTTTCCTTTTTTCTTGAAATACACAAGTTCATCTGGATTTCACTTAGGAAGGAGCCTGCTCTGTGATGGGCTGCTGGCCAGTGAAGGGTACTGCACAAAGCACATCCCTCTCACCTCACTTCAGTAGTGACATTCTGCCAGTGAGTGGAAAGGGAGCACGATGAAATCATCACATCAACTCTTGGTTTTTTGTGGGAGAAGCTGAAAGGTTAGTCTAGGTCTTCTGCAACACCTCATTTGGGCAGGAAGGGATAAGGGACACCTCTGAGTCTCTCCTTATAGCAGGGACACTGGGGAGATGGGGCCTTACTAGGCCATTCTTTGCAAGCAGAATCAAGTATTTGGGACAACCCAGTGGTGGTCACCAACGGCAGGAGAAATAGCACAAAACTGGAAAACTTGCTCCACTGGTCTCTCACATCTTTAGTTAAAGGCACCGTTTCTCGGGGTATTTACACTGAGACAGTTATCTTCCGTTCTTTTATTTAGGAGCATTTCTAATTTGTATAAACCCTTGATTACTTACCAGGTATGTGGCTTGTGTTACAGTCCCTTGTGTTTCAGATGAAAGCTCTAGCCACTGGCTTGTGGGAGAGACAGAGCTGTTTCTTGGTTCCAGTAAATATTTCTGAAGCCTCATTTGAAATGCCAGAGAATGCATTTCCTTCATCATTGACTAGTTTTGTAAGCCTCACTCTGGGACATCTTACCGTGTCTTTTGCACAGGCTGATTCATCTCTCTCTGTCATATGTAAAACAATCTGAATTTGTCCCTTCACAATGGAAAAGGTATGATTGTGTAGCAGTGCATAATGTAATACCTCATGACAGAATATATAGTGCAAGTTTTGGGTGGGATAGGGTTTTTTTCCTTCTTTGAATTTGTGCTTAAGATACTGCTGATGAGGGACAGTTAAGAAATAGGTATTAATTTTGGCCTTGAGCTCAAAGGAGGTAAGGAAATGCCTATCCTTTTGAGAAGAAAGCTTCTCAGCTTTATTGCTGACAAACTTGTGGTTCAGGTATTCCTTTTGTATATAACTTCATTGTCTTCAAGAAATTGAGCCCATTGAGGAGCATGCAAGAGCCTACATAACCCGATATTAATAGGAAGTCTGTCGAATGACTATGACACTGAAATTGTACATAACAAGTGGTCTGTCAAACTGCAGATTTACGCTGGAATGATACTCACTGGTTGGGGCACTACTCTGACATGCAAACCCCCTCTAATTTCAGTGTCCTTTACCAGTGACCTCTTTGTGAAATAAAAAAACTACTAAATTTTTTGGGGTGTATCTAGGCTTGCCTTCTAATGCTACCTGAAATGTTCCTTCAGGTCCTGCCTGTGACATCCCTTCAGGAAATCCCACAGTTTAATATTAGCATGTTATAGGAGTATAACAGAGTTAGTTTGCAATTTCTGTTTTTCCTTTTCTTTAGGAAAATGGGGTGAAGGAAGAGGGTACAGATAACATTGACATTAATGCACTTCCAACAGTCAGGGTCCTCTAATTTTCCAAATCTGTCCGCAGCTTTTGTTTTGTACACAACTCTTATTTTGGTTTGCTGTTAATGTAGCTTTCTTTGATATTAAATACAAATTGTGAAACATACAGAATGTGAACTGTTGTTGCCTTTACAGATAAAATCCAAAAACCTGCTGTGACTTGCTCATTTGAATTTATAGAACAATTTGATGGATTTTCCTGTTAATTATGCAATTCATCTGCTAGGAGATGCGTTCTTGTTCAGTCTGTGTTGTTAAATTCATGCAACCCATGCCTTAAATCTCCATATTTGCCAACATACTTGTATAGAAAGTGCATTGACAAGTGTGAACAAGCTAAACATGTTGCAAATTGAATTTACAGTGTCATTTGCTTTAAGTTTAAGCTTTTGAATATAATACTGATTTTTCTGTCAGTACTCATTCTCTTTCTTAATTCAGGGATTTTTCCATTGTATGTATGACTTGCATGTTTACAGTAAATTTACTTTCAGATGCACAAATCCCTTCCATTATAGATAACCACAGAAAAAAGGGAAGTCCGAGATCCCTCTGCATGAAAGAGTCTGGGTGATGTGCATGCTTCCAGCACTACCTGTAATGCTTTGGAATACCATGCCAACACTTCTCCAAGGACAAAAAAAACACCTGAAAGGAAATACCATCAACCTAGGACATTTTTCCCCCAAGTCATATACTCCCAAATGTCCATTCTTGTGTCTAAGGCTCCATTCCAGCTGCTGTTGCTAACTGAAATGTTTTATGAGCATTTTAAGTAGTGTT